>OY284468.1:33200931-33800931 GCA_958336335.1 Dilophus febrilis | reverse complement strand
TTGTGTTAAAAATCAAAGCTCATCGAAAGTATTTTTCAAGGATTTAATATGAATAATTTTATGTAATTTAATGTTTCAATTCAATCAATTATTATATCCATTTTCGTCAGATCTTAACTTGAACTTGAAAAAAAAACAATTGAGCACTGAATCTCCGTACAGTACAAACGTTTTTTGAAATCGATTGTTTATTTATATAGAATTAAATCAAAAAGAAATGATTTTGTTTTTAATAATAATCTAAAGATTTGATTCAAATTATTATCATTTATTGGACTGCATTTTAGTAATATAAAATCTTATTCGTATATTTCCTATATGGATCATATATCCATATTCGAGCAGATACAACAGAACCGCAAATATACATTCTGTAATTCACCATATTATTATGGTATATTTAATTGCGATCCTAAACATCGTTTTATAATCATAATTCAAAATATATTCATAAATGTATATGTACAAATTTAAATTGAATATGCTATATATAGATATACCTATATGTATTTATATATACAATATTTTGATTTACACATTATATATGTTATATATACATAAGTATCGATCGAATCGATTAGGATATTTAGTGTATTATGCATATTATATTTTGTACATACATGATGGTATACATATATGTATAAAGATATTCGATTATAAGAGTATATCTATGATGAAAATTGTATATTGCATTGATTCATTCAATTAATTAAATTACCTTTCCATTGAATAATTGTTATAATTTATACTCTATTGTTTATATAACATACGCAGGTATGTATATGGAAAATAACATATAACTATACATAATGAATCACATATATAAACATTTAATTTACATTAATTTATTATGTATATATATACGAGTATATTATTATATATACTATAGATATATTTGTATATTGAACATATAATTTACTATTTACAGAGATATGTTAAATTTCATATATTTCCAATCGTTGGATTGCACATTTATAAAATATTATAATATTAATCGTTTATTTATTATATTATAAAATATATATTATTTGTATAATTATCAATTTTATATACAAAACGAAATGACAAATATAATGTATGGCCGCTAAACCTTTTATATATATATATATATATTATAGATAAACGGATAAACCTATACTAAACGGACGAAAATGTATGATATAAGTGGTTTTTTTAAATTTATTCATAATATTTTTGGGAGTTCATAATATTTTTTGGGGAATAAGCATCATGGTTATTTTAATTTGTAATGGTTTTGTTTTGTTTTTTGTTTGTTGCAAAATTGACAGATTTCATTGAATAAATATATACCCGGAAAGATTTTCAGAAGGTAATGTAATTTGTATACAAAAACATTATTCGCATATTATTTATTTCTAATTTTTTATGTATTCCATATATTATTGTTCAAAAGATAAAATGTATATAGATTAAATAACACTTTGATTGAATGCAATACATTATTGTTTCTTATATAGTTACATTCAAGTAACAGAGGATGACGTCTATAAAATGTACCATAAATAATAATATTGTTTTACAAAACTAATAAGGTTGATAGATTTTGAATTAACGGATCTAATAAGTTATTATAGATACTAGGTCTAATAATTTCTATAAGTAAATAAGCCTGATGAATTTTGAATTGAATCGTATTGAATTTAGAAGCGAAAATTTTTAGCCTAACGAACATTAAGAAATTTTTGTATTTATATTTTATCTTACTTTATGGATCGGATTTGTAAAATTTATTGTGTAAATTAAAGAAATTCATTCATTAAAAAGGAAAAAAAAAAATTTCATAATACATCGGTTTTCTTTTATTTTGAATATTCTAATTTATAACTAATAAATAAATCAAATCAAATTATACATATTTATATTTGCATAAATGAATAATATTTTATTATGTATATTCTAAATATATATTCTATTAATTCGAGTTTATATTTTCATGAAATAATACTATATTGTGATTTGAATAAATAAATTTTTCATTTTAATATTAAATATAATATAAGCGCGCAGGTAAACCCGAATAAGCAAATCAATTATGTAATAAATAAAATACATATCATATATAAACAGACACAAATTACCATATAAAATATAGCATTGCGTATATATTTTTATTTTTTTTATGTACATTTTATAACAATGAGATTTATTATATATTATATGAACGAGTACGTTCATTGTTTTAATTTTTATGAATATAATCCTTTTACATGTGCTGCTTTGCGTGTACGTTTATAATATTTCTCAGGTCTTTGATTTTTCGTTTGTTTTATTTATTTTTTTTTTGCTTTTAATGTATAGAAAATTTTCCGCACATATTAAATGCTCTTAAATTACACCCCTATATTTGGAGAGAAAATATCATCATCCATATAAGAATACACAAATATAATCTGTATAATGGTTTAATACACTATATACATATATATAAATATAAATATAAGCGAAAACAGTCTTATACCATATTTAGACTTATGTACGTATGTACCTAATCGTTTATGTATATCTTATATATATGTAAAATAGATCGTATATATGTAAAATAAAAGTATAAAAAAATGTAGTTATGTTATATGTATATCTATATATGTAGGATTGTGCGGTACGACGTGTCTCAAGTGAAAGTATAAACAAAAAAAAATGTCTATGTCTGATGAATGAAAACAAACGGAAATGAGGATTATATCTCGTAACATTTATTAAAGCATATATTTATACTTTCTACTATATATATAGTGTTATGTATATATGGGTACAAATTGTTATATTATGCATATAAACTTATCCTATATGAATATATATATATATATTATAATAAACACATCACATTTATATATAAAAAAATCTTTATGCATACAAAAGTGTAAATATCCTTATATATAAAATATATCTATACACACATAGCGTCAATTGTTTTTTTATGTATACGTGTGTGTATGTGTTTGTGTGCGGGGGTGTTTTATATATATATTTTATATTGCATGCTTGAGGTCAATGTTGGAAAATTTATTGATTTTTTCATACTATTTCTTCTTTTTTTTTCATTCTTTTTTAATAATTATGTGTTGGTGTGTTGTTGATTTTAAATGTTTTATACGTATATTTAGTTTCACATGTGATTTTTATTTTCCTCTGATACTATAGATTTTTCTTTAACTATACGCATATAAATTATATACAAATATACATAAAGATGCGAGGAATAGAATAGTGTAATGTTTTCGCACATTTTGTATACATATAAATACATGGGCATATGTACGAACGAACGATCGATGTGATGATGATGGATTTTATTATGTTATGTATAAATGTTGTGATGCAGATAAATGTATATATATATATATATATAAATTGGTTTGCATAATGTTTTTATTTGACATTTATGTGGTATATATGAAGAATATATATATTTATAGAGCTATTAAAGCATCTTTTACGTTTATATATGAAATGTGTGAGAATATATTAATTTAATATAGCACCTATAAATATATTACTTTATATTTACATTATAATTGCAAATAGAAACGATAAAGATATTGCAATTTTTTTGCAGATAAAGTACGGTTTTATCTGATATTTATATATATATATATACAGTACAATATAAGATTTTAGGAACACGAAGGTAATGCCGTAATGTATTTTGTAATATTGAAATATATTTTAAGTGATAACAAATCTCGGAATAATGAATATACATATATGGATAAAACTTATTAATGAATATTTGTTTGTTGATATTATAAATAAATCATTCAAATTTAAAAACATTTCTGTATTGCCATCAAGAAAATTTATAAGTATTAAATATATCGTGGATATAATAGATATTTACTGTAAACCATAAACAAAATGCATTCTTAAAATCTTCATATATAACAGTATATATATATATATATATTGAAAGTAATGTATATAAATAAATCTAAAATAATATAAAAAAATGTAATGCTTATAAAATATATATATATATGTATATACTGTGTTGTTTTGTGGAGAAAGACAATTATGAATTCTTCCAACAAGAATTTTCTAGATAAAAAAAAATAATAATAAAATAAAAGCATTTACACGATATAGAAAGTATTGTATAGATACATTCCATTTTTTATATATTTGTGCATAAATATCTATATGTATTATACGACTATATATATTTTCATCTATAAACGCTAAAAGGCTTAGAGAGAAAAAAAACCATTAAAGTGCATTTATATTGAAGTGTAAAAGATTATTTAAAATATTGTTTATTTTTTGGTTTTAACAATATACGTACATTTTACTATATATACTATATATATTAACATATATACTGATAATATACATTTCACTATATTGTGGATAGTCTATACAAAGGATGGATAGGTATATATGACTATAGTTCTATATGGGACACTTGCATAAATTTCCTTTTAATTATTATATCTCTTTAGTATATATATATGATCGAAAGTTTTGCTTTTTTTTTAATATTATGTATTTTTCTTATATGAATATACATTTTATATGAATAAAATAAAATATTCATATCATTTAGCGTGTGGTGTATATATAATAATAATAATTTATACATATATAGCATATCTGTCGTGTCGTCTGAGGATGACAATTATGAGGAGACTTTGGAGACTATATAAACATATATGTAAAATGTAATATAATGGAAAAATGAACACCTGATAATTATGCACTCTATATATGTACATTAAATGTATATATTATTTGTAACTTATAAATATGCTATAGAGAGAAATGCGGATATGATGGATAATGGTGATTTAAAAAATCTATTCATCTACTACCGGTAAAAACACTTGGAATATAATTTATTCCTTCAGGAATAAAATACTTATAAAAAAAATACAATTTTCATTTATAAAAACTATATAAAGTATTATCTATATAGTAAATGTGATTGCAGTTAATACAATTTTATAAATGGGGATAAACTGAAAAAAATTTAATTTCATTTTTGAAAGTGTATAAAAAAATAGAATTGAATTTTAAAATCAATAAGATCAAATCATTCCATATATATAATTAGAATTATAAAATAAATATATTTCCAATATCCAGTGTCAATTTATAGAGAAAGTTATATTTGTAATATTTAAACCGATTTATACACGCGAATCATTTTAGTCATTTGATATAAAATATTTAGATTGAAATCAATATACACCTTATACAATTTACTATATGTTTATTTAATATAAATGTATATGCAAATGCATATATAATAAGAATAAAATATGAATGTCAATGCGAATTATATTGCAATGAATAATCGTATATAAATAATATATGCGAATGTGAATAATAAATCGATAATTGAAACATGTATATTTATGCATTTTTTATATATACAAACATATATATAGTATATGATATACGTATTACAAATTATGTAAATTGTAATATGCATATGCATATGAAAATATATATACAATATACATTACAGGTATATGTAATCATATATGAAAAAGATATATTAATTTCTTTAAATTATGTTTATATATCGTTTTATATTCCAGGGAATTTGTTGAATTCAAATTAAAGGATAATATCGGAAAATTGCATTAGAGTATATGCATGGTAAATCTTATTAACAACATTTTATCATTAAATATTCTTTCTATATTTGATTATAAATCGAATCAAGAACTGTTTAAAAATTCATAACATTTTGACTATATCTAAATTGCGATCTTGTGTTATATAGAATATTTGAAATGATGGCAGTAAATTAAAGGATAACGAACATTTATGATATTAAGTTTTAAAAATTCCACATCTCTTTTCATGGAACGAATTCAAGTCTTAAAAACTATGAAGCATATTTTTACGGAATTCATATATTGAAATATGAATAATATTTATATTCTGATATATTGTATACGGTGTTCACATGTACTATATAATTTATCATTGTGGAAAATATATTTTTTCCAAATTGCAATATTGCTTATCCAAAGCTATATATATACCATATATAGAAAAATATATAGGAATTTAAATAAATATTAAATTGATTTATCATATAGAAAAAGTAATAATATCTATCCATACATATATATATTTTTATATATATTCGCATATAGTTAGATAATTGAAAATTTTCATCAGGATATATAATAATTTATTAATCATCATTATGCACATCTATCTATATGGACTTGCGTATATACAAATATGATTGAAAATATATGGTGAAAAAAAGTAAAGTTTACGTAACGAGAAAAAAATAACCTGTTACATATTTTATTGACGTTATAAGGTCCTGCTCTTTTGAATATGCAATGCATAGCAAAGCAATTTAAAAGTTATATCACTGAGATATGGATATATTTATTATTTATATATAAATATATAAAGTATAAATAGGAAAATTGTTTGTATATATATATAGAAATTTACTTGGTTCAGTATATGTGGAATATTAAATGTATTACGACGTCTATATATGTGAGGATACAACAATATAGGGTGTTACAAACATTATTTTAATTTATGGGGTGTGTTTATATATAGTAAACATTTATTGTATATATACAATGGTATAATTATCTGCTCATACATCACAAATAATATAATGTACGTGTGTGAGCTTCGAAATGAAAAATAAAAAAATGTTTGTACAGTAAGTATATATATATATATATATTTAATATTGCATTGCGCTCGTTATACAATATGTCTTGTCATAACATCCGTAGATATACAAAATAAATTAATAACGCACTTGTATTCCTATATATATATATATATATTACGTGTATGGTTAAAATATACTATGTTTTGACTCAAATACACGCAGCTAAAGTTAAATATATTAAGGATATTAAGGAATTATACCCTTGAATTTAAACAAAAATTTCATTATACTATATTTTGTGTTTATTTATCTATTATATATATAAAGAACGCATGCTGGGCATAAAATATCCTATATTTTGTATTTATACATAAATGAATATTATACAATTTTAAAGATTATATTGCTAAATAAATAAATATAAATTATGGTATAAAAGTCATCGCGTTTATTTATATTATATTATATTTCCTATATATTCATAATAAATATTATTTACAAAGAACGAATATTATTGTTATTATTTTTATTAATAAAGCAATTAAGTAAAAAATTAATAATTGACAAATTAAATAAATGACATTAAGAAGTATAATAAATTTATGTTTATTATTTATTTATTTATTTTTGTATGGATGGGGTTAATTCGAAAAATTGAAAATTGATTTATACTTTTTTGAATGAAAACACAGAAAATTAAAGAATTGATTGGTTTCAGGTAAATGATAATGAGGTTTCTAAGTATTTGAATTCAAATGTAATAATTCGAAAATATTTGTTAAAATTGTATAAAATTGTTAAAATCGTAATACTTACGCGCATTTGTGTATGCACAGTGGCGGTTGATGTACATGCATTTGGATTATTTGTTCTATCTCGTCTATTAACCGTTTTAAGACCTTTTAATAGCCTTGCTAATGTTGTTCTTTTTTTTGTTTCACGACCCTCTGAAATTTTACCAAAAAAAAAAAATAAAGTAAAATAAACACCAATATTTAATTTAATAAAAAATGCACAACGAATAGAATTTAAAAAAAAGTTACTTACCACTAGCCGTTGGTGGGAATTCATAAAAATATGCTGATCTTGGACTAAGACAACTGAAATTATATGTATATAATTTTTTAATTTAGTAATTGAATGTTTTATTTTTTTAATCAATATTATTATATAGGGAAATTATATTTAAACATTCATAATTTTACGAATTGAATGGATAGAACCGGAACAAAAATCGAAAGTCTATTTTTAAGATTCGTCAACTAAAAATTTATACTGATAGAATTTATCCAAATACACAAACAAATTCAATGGAAAATTTTTATAAAAATTAAAGTTTTGCAATGACCGTTCATCAAAAAAATAGATATTTTATTAAAAACAAAAGTTTGATTTTATTGAACAAAATGACTTTAGGTTAAATATTTACTATATTATAAAGATATATTTCTGGGGTTATTTCTTCAATACTAATTAATTATACTTCGGAAATAAAATAATCCTATTTAAATTTTTCTTATATAACACAACATCCATTATAGTTCGTTTTTATAATTTTGACTTCATGAATATTAAAAGCTTAATAATGCACATTCAAATGGAATGGTTGAAAAATGGAATGTAAGAATAATAAAAATAATTTAACTACACCTTTGTTGTTGGCCAGCAGGTACATTTGAGGAATGTGCAATTTGCTGTTGTTGTTGTTGTTGATGATGATGGTGTTGTGAATTTGCATTCGATTGTAGTACACCACGTGCAACCCTTGGAGCAAATACACCATAACCAAAACCATAAATTTCGTCTTCTTCTTTATCGGAGAGACAACTTGATGGCTGTAAAAATAAATAAACAAAATAAATATAATATTGTTTTTATTTTCACTGTATACCATATTCTAAGATATAACCTTTATAATAAATATAAAAACTACAATATATTTATAAACAAAATATATACGTTGTTACACTTGCGTTTTTTTTATATAAATATATAAATAACATAAATTCACGTATATAATACAATAAAATATAAAATATATATATATTAGTATAATATATAAATACCAAAATAGTAGTATATAGATACTTCCAGCACCAAACAACCGCATCAACACTAAAAGCAGCAGATATATAGCATTTATATATATATATATATATTTAAAGCATATATCAGATAAACATATATAACATTCAAATGGTATATTATAAAGACCATAAATATATCTATTATATATATATAGAGGTACATTCACAAAAAAAACCGAACATTTTATGGAATGCTATTAAATTTTCCGTTTTATTTGTTTACAACAATATTTATTGTAAAAATTCTTATATAAAACTTGTCTAATTTATACTCGCTTGTAACAATAATAAATGTATAAAACATTTTTAACTGTATTAATATACTACTCAAATATAATAAGAAATGAAAGCACAAAATACATGCACAAAAAAAACCAGCACACAATAAATAGACAAAACCAAATAGAGCAAAAAGCAAACGAATTGATATATACAAAGTTTACAATAAAACAAATAAAAAATAAAGCAAAAATAAAATAAAAATATATAATAATAATAAATTAATAAAAAGGAAAAAAAAAATTTACCGAATATTTTCCTGGTACATAAATTGGTTGACTATGACTATTAGGTAAACCTCCTTGTGATGAACTTCCTCGATGACCTCTATTTGAACATACACCAATTCTATTCTGTGGACTTCGTTCCGCCCATGCCGCTTGTCTTGCATTTTCTAAAGCATTTAATACATCTCCAAAGGGAGCCATTAACAATTCACAATATACAGATGCTAGTCCTTCTAAATGTCCCCGTTGGCCATCCTGTAATATATAATATAAATATATATTTGTAACATTCATATGCCATATATGTTAAGAAAATATGTATTTATACGTATTTATTTCTTATATGCACACATTTTGTATTATATTCATATATATATATATATATTTAGAAAGAGGAAAATGGTTGAAGAAATGAAAATTTACCATTTAACAATTTACTAAATATTTACAATATATACCTCGTCCTCGATATCTATTTATATATATATATATACATAGTATAGGTAAAAGATGAAGGTGTGTGCAAAATTGTGATATGAGAATGTATATTTTGGTATTATATGTGTATATCTTTTGTATTTGTGCAACATTTTATATAAGATTTAAAATTTTTTTTTATAGTGTAGGGCTCGTAACGTACTGTCTTTATTATATATAATTAATTATTAACATAGTATTAAATATTAAAACCTATATACAATATTCTCTCTATATATAAAAATCTGGTTATACTTAAATTATTACTATATTAAAGTATTGGTTTAAAATATTATTGATCCGCTACAATTCGGCCATCCAGACATGAATAATCGTCCCCGATTATTATTCAAACCAATTTTTTTTTTACATAAATTAAAATATACATTTTCTTATTCTTATAGATTAAAATATTAATAACAATGTTTACTGAAATATAATCTGTAATCAAATCAATCACAAACGTTATTTTCTGTGAAATTGTCAAAATTGTTTCGATATATAATATATATACATATACAGATAAAAATTTAAAACCTATTGATAGTTATTTGCGTATATCAGTACGATAAATTCTCATGTTATGCGGTGCACATACCCCGCGATATGGAATCCGTGAAATTTGTAGGCCATCGATATCGGTGATAAAATATCGATCATTTACGTAAACTTTTTTAACCACGTATGGGCCTCTGAATTTCGGCAAGAATTTTCTATTAATACCCCCCGTATTCAGATGACTCCGTATCAAAACAAAATCACCAACATGGTATTTATGAGGCGGTTTATGTTTCTTGTCATAATATTTTTTATTAATTTCCTGATCTCTTGAAATGTTATTTGCTGCCTTCTTCCTTATCTCATTTAAGTCATATTTGTCCTTTTTAATATAATTTTCGTTTAAGTATTCCAATACCTTATCGCACAGTTTCCCTCTTTGATTAATACCAAATAGCAAACAACTTGGAGTGAAGCCAGTGCTCTTGTGTATAGTATTATTAATAGCGTATTCAATTTGCGTGATATTTTTCATCCAATTGCCCGTGTTATCCGTTTCACATAATTTTGAAAACATAGGCGTTAAAGATCTATTAATGCGTTCTATTTGACCATTAGACTGTGGTGATGCGCTAGCTATTTTAATGTGTTTGATATTATAGTCCGATAAAAACTGTGTAAACTCGGCGGATACAAAGCACGAACCACGATCTGAAATAATAACACCCGGGCGACTATAATCCCTAAAATATTGTTCTAAACTGTTTATTACTTCAGTTGTCCTAGTGGTTTTAACGCCATACAACTTCGTAAATTTGGTGAACGCATCTATGATTTCGAAAATGTATCTCTTCCCCCCCGAATTCGATAAGGGACCATAGTGATCCACATGCATGACCTGAAATGGAACATTTCCTTTTGGAATGCTGTGTAATATTCCTTCTTTTTTCCCCGAATTCGGTGAAAAATACATACAATTTAAACAGGTGTCGATAAATTGCTTGATTTTATTCTTCATGTATGGGAACCAATAAATTCTTTTTAAATACTCATAGCATTTTTCTGATGCCAAATGGCATAGATTTTCATGGTGCGTATGTATAATCTTTTGTTCCATACTAGAAGGAACATAAAATGCAACGTGTTCTTTTATTTTTCTATATACAAGTCCGTTAACCAGTGCGTACAATTTGCTTTCGGTTTTTTGTAATTCATTCGCAATAATTGAAATGATTGGATCACGTTGTTGAGCCGCTGCCAACATGACTTCCAATGGGTCATTTTCTATCAACATAATATGATTAACCCTGCTTAAAGCGTCTACGTGGGGCATTTTATTACCCGAACGATGTTCGATGGTGTAGTCGTAGCCTTGCATTTCTAATGCCCATCGCGATATTCTTGCATTTAATATCTTTTTATTTAATGTTAATGCTAAAGCCTGGCAATCGGTAACTATTTTAAATTTAATGCCAAGAAGATACACCCGAAATCTTCTTAAAGCGTATATAATAGATAGCGTTTCCAGTTCATAACTGTGATAATTAGATTCGTTTTCGTTTATCCTTTTGGAGAAATAAAAAACAGGGTGAAATTTATTGTCGGCCTGTTTTTGTAACAGTATTGATCCGTAACCCAAACCACTCGCATCGCAATGGAGCTCTGTTTGGTTATGTGGCGAATATATCGCCAAAATTGGAGACTCCATCAATTTGGATTTTAATATCTCAAATGCTTGCATTTCCCCATTTCCGAATTTAAAAGGTGTGTCCTTTTTCAATAAATTATATAAAGGGCCCGCTAAAATTGAAAAGTTATTTACAAAACGTCGAAAGTATGAACACAAACCTAAAAAACTATGAACGTGTCTTATATTCGTAGGCACCGGAAAATTAGAAATTGAACATAAATTATTTCCATTGGGTCGAACACCGAATTTGTTAATGATATACCCAAGATAAGTTATTTCTTCGTATAGAAATTTGCATTTGTCGTAACATAATTTTAAATCATATTGTTCAACCAAATATAAAACCCTTTTTAATATAACGAGATGATCTTCTATATCCTCGGTGGCAATTAAAATATCGTCCATGTATACGAATACTTTATCTTCATTTATTAGGTCCCGAAAAATATAATTAATATAACGCTGAAATATTGAAGGAGCGTTTTTTAAACCAAACGGCATTTTCATAAATTCATATTGCCCCATAGGCGTAACGAATGAAGTTAGTTTTCTCGATGTTTCAGCTACATTTACATGATAAAAACCTCCACGCAAATCCAATATAGAAAAAATTTTTCGATCACGTAATCGATCCAATAGATCATCGATTAAGGGTAACGGATAATTATCCCTAATCGTATTTGCGTTTAGAATTCGATAATCTATACATAATCTTATATCCTTATTTTTTTTTTCTACTAACACTATTGGGGATGTATATGGGGAGCAACTTTCCCGAATAATATTGCGCTTAATTAAATCGTCAAGTATGTTTTTTAAACTATTTTTCTGCGAATATGAAAGCCTTCTGGGAGTACAATAAAATGATTTTTCGCTACTTAATTTAATTTCCATTTCAATTGGACAACCCGGTCTATCAATCGCCTTACTTTTAGGTATCATTGACTCAATCATCATATCACTGACTAGTTTTTGTTTAATCATAGATAAATTATTATTAATATTTAAAGTTGGTCCATGATCGTCATCGTCTGATATTGCAATATTCAATAGTTCCTTATCAAAATCCATTTCAATTTCACTTGTATCACGTTTGTCATTACTTTGATTACTTACATAAAAATCTAAAAAATCTCGTCCTAATATTACTGGATACTTAGAACTATTACTTTTAACAATAAACAAATTAAAATTAACAAAATTATTTTTAAAATCTATAACACATTTTATATTACCCAAAATTTCCAATCGGCTATTATTAATGCCACAATAATTATAATCTTTTCCGTCAAATTCACCATCTAAGCATTCAGGCACAAATTGTCGTTCGATGAAGCTGATAGGGCTTCCTGTGTCCAAAAGTGTTTGAAGTGAACACGAATATCCATTTCCAGCATTTTCAAATTGATATCTGATGGTATGTAAGAAATTATTATTATCCATTCCTAAAATAAATTCCATTACCTTATTTCCCATTGTAGGAGATGTGTTATTCTTTTTCGGTGAATTATGGATTGTCAAAATCGGTGATGTCGTATTTTGAAATGTCAAACAATTATTAAATGAGTGTCCCATTTTGCCACATTTAAAGCAAGATCCCTTTTCTCGTTTCGGTTCTGGACAACATCGACTTAAATGTCCCAACTTGTTGCAATTATAGCATTTAATATTTTGGAGATTGTACATTACATTTTTATCGTCACTATTATTTCTTTTAAATTTTTTATAATTATAATTCTGAACAGGATTATAGTTGTTCTCGAATTTTTTAAATTTCGTTAAATTATCCGCTATTTTATTTTTTTCATCGTAACTGTTTCTATTAAATTTTTCATTATTATAATTTTCTATAGAGTGATAATTATTCTCGAACTTTTTATTTTTTCCATATTTCAACAATGCGGTTTTCAATTCTATTAAATTGTTCGCATTGTGTAACACTATTTTGTTAATGTAGGTATCTTTAATCCCGTTGATTACGTAATGTATAATATCCGTTTCATCCATCTTTGCCAGATTCGCGATTTCTTGTACACGTAATAGGAATTGATGACACGTTTCGTCTTTTCCCTTTTTCATTGTGCGTAGTTCGTTATGGAGATCCGCACTTGACACTTTAAAATTAAATTCACTTAATAGGGCACTTTTCAATTCATCGTATGATGTTACACGTATCGTTCTAAGAAACATTTTTGCGGTACCGGCCAATAACCGTTTTGCACACAATAATTTTGTCTTATCGTCACTAAAAATAATTTCAGATGATTCTTCAAAATTTGCTATCCAATTTTGTATGGAATAGTTGTCGTCGCCATTAAAAACATGCATTGAATCTTCGATGTCCCGAAAATTCAATTGTGGTCGTATAGCCGTATGCCTGTCACCTTCACAGAGGTCAGCCAATTGTTTTTTTAAATCCGCAATTTCCTTTTTTTTATTCAAGACCTCACGTAAACGAGAAATTTCTTCGTCATAATTACCTGGATTTTCCGTTTCACTTTCGTCATCTGTATCTTCCGATTCACTTAATAAATGCATTTGCAATTGTTCATCTGAACAATTTTCGTACGCTTGCCGTAAACGCGATCTTAACGTTGTTTTTGTACCCGTAGTACTTAAATTAAATGCAGCCAATTTGCTTTTCAACATTGCAATATTAGCTTTTTCCATAAAATTATTAATTTGGTCTTCCATTATTAAATTTAAAAACCAACGTAAAACTTATTTTATTTATTTATTTTTTTTTTTTTATTATATATATAAAAACTAATAATCGTAAACGTAAACCGTATTTGTATATGCACAATTCGTATAATTGTATATATATAACACTTCAATTTAAAATATAGAAAAAACCACTATTTTTTCTTTTTGTTAAAATCCGTAATATTTAAAAATTTTTTTTCAACGTATATAAAATATCGTATGGTTATCACATATATATATATAGATCTATATCTATATCTATATTTATATCTATATCCCACTTCTGATTTGTTGTAGGGCTCGTAACGTACTGTCTTTATTATATATAATTAATTATTAACATAGTATTAAATATTAAAACCTATATACAATATTCTCTCTATATATAAAAATCTGGTTATACTTAAATTATTACTATATTAAAGTATTGGTTTAAAATATTATTGATCCGCTACAATAGATAAACAGAATGTTATAAAAGTTTAAAAATAAAATAAAATAAGCTCATACACACAAAAGTATCTCATATTTATATATATACAACTATTTATTTTTATACCTATATCTATATATATCTATATATATTATAAATATATAGAATTATAGACTAATATAATATTTTTATATTCACAACTTTTCTATATATGTTGTGTTGTGTTTCATTTTATTTTGAAAATAATGCGGTTATTTATTACATTTTGTATATTTTATATAAGTTTTTTTCTAAGTCTATTTTATGATATTCCCAAAAAACAAAAATGATTTTTTCTTCTTCTATATACATATTTTGAAAAAAGCACAGACATATAATATTTATTTTATCATACTCTTACCACCCTTTATATATATAAATAAATATCTATATACATTATATAATATATAATAATACTATTTATTTATATACTATGTATATATTTGTAGTAATTCCATAATGTATTATTATTATTATTATTATACATAATGTAAAACTCTGTAAAAATATATTTTATAAGGATCGTCGCATATATATGGTAAATGAGAAGAACACATATATATGTGTGTATATAGAAGCAAGCGAAAAGCGTTAGGTTTTATGAGATTTTCCTTTTTTATTTTTATTTTTTTTTACTTTTTTGTTTTACTTTGAAATGAAAATTGAAATTAATGTTAACAACATATATACAATATAATTTATATATATGCGAAAAATAATACATTTAAATTATTTGATTTTATTATTTCAGATATTTCAGTATATTTACATTGTGCTTTTGGAATATTCATAATAATATATAGGATATTTATATTTATACAACAATATAATATATTTACGATGTAATATTACAATTATATAATGTTTATTTATTTTATATATTACATATAAATGTTGGTGGTGGTTCGTATATAGTTGTAATTCAAAATTTGAAAAGGCATGAATATGAATTATACCTACCACATTATAATGTATATAAATATTTGTTGATTCCGGAACATTTTGCAGGGAAAATGGGGTTAATGTTTTACTAACTATTGCAAAATTTAGAATTATTTTTAATAATTTACTGTATCCAATGGAAAAGAATTTTTATTATTTTTTCAAAAAATTACATTATACTGAAAAAATTTATATTAGGAAATTTTATCGTTATATTATTTAAAGGATTAGTAAAAATTTGATCATGAAACCAAATTCATTTTACATTAAAATAATATGATAATAAATGACTTATCATTTGTGCTTATTCAACTAAAATTTAAATTTATGATATACAAAAAAAACCTAAAAAATAATATTCAAGAAAATTTCATTAAGAATGAGAATTCTATCGTTAATCAAATATTGTTATAATACATTCAATTTTTTCTATAAAATTGTTAAACGAAGTAAATTAAAATTTTAGTTGAATTGAGATTTAAAAAGGATTTTATATGTATAGAACAAATTTATTATTTTGAAATTGGTAGAGATTGAAAAGTGTTAAAAATTTAAATCTTATATATTATATACATTGTGTACATATAGGAGTTTATATAGATGATGTTTACATACTTGCTGATAGTATTTATATTAACATATATACTATACAAATATAGTTATAAATAAATAGTTGTTATGATGTATAGATAATCACATAACAATACATTAGAAGATTATTGTTTAAAATAATAATAATATGTACGAACACAAATACAAGTAAATAGAGATATATTTATATATATAGTAAATAGAAAACAATTTATAATCTGTTTCTCTCAATATATTATACAACACACATCTTATAAGCTTAAATAAATTTATACCCTATATATAAATATAGGAAAGGAAATTTAATTTTAAACTAAAACTGTATATATATTGTATAACCGACGATTATGATATAATACAAATATGAATTTAATTTAACAATACATATAAATACAAAATACTATCGCATTAAAATAATAAAATGGATATTATACATTATACATATATAGTTAAATTGTAAAATATGTAAACGATATACATAATCTTATTATATTATAAAGTTAATTATATAATTTCAATGTGAATTATTTAAAATTAGCAAATATACATTTAAATATTTTAATTTAGATTTTGTTTTTTTTCCTTAAAACAAAACTGTATTCATTTTTGAAAAATAAATACTACATTAAAAATAATTATAATTTTTTTTTAATTAAAATAAAACTAAATTTTCCGGAAATTTACAATTTATCGCATAATATATTTTTCATTAAAAATTTAATTACATGTGTGGTTTTTCATTATATAGAATAAATATATTATATATAGAGATTAAATTAAATGATGATTTGTCTGCATTCGGTCATCAGTAAATTCTTATTACTATTCTATATATTCTGATAATATATATATATATATATTAAATGCATCATATAATCATCATACTAACTATTAATGCTTAAATCAGTGCATGTATATAATAATAATTATTATTATTATATGCATTATTAATCATTGTTTTATAGTCGAATTATTTTAATGAACAACAAATGTTCATGCATATTGGTATTATGTTTAATTGTAATAAAATACGTGGGGTACTGCATTTAACAACAAATATATATTGTCTATATATCTGTTTATTTGTTTATACTAAAATACAAATCCTAGTATATATAATTCTATATACAGTATATAAATGACATCATAATAACCTTATAACATTATGTATACGTACATATACGCAACGTGTATTTATATTTAGTATATACCTAAATTAATATATATATATATTTATATGTTTATATAAATGTGTTCATTTCACCTCTTTGAAAATATAATTAATTCATAATTGTTCACTGAACAATAACATCTGACATCTGCTGTAATTTAATATCCATATATGCAGCCAGGTTGTTTATATGCGGATTTAAACATTTTTTTTTAAATGTTTTTTTATATTTATAATCATTTTATTTTACGTACATAAAAATGATTTTTATTTATATGTTTATATATATGATGCAGTTAAAATATAATCGCAACGATTAAATTATCAACGATTATTCTGTTACGATTATATGTATTTTATAGAAATTTTTTATATATATTATTTTCATTATTATTTACAAAGTTAAATAAACATTAATAAATAATTTTTGTAAATTTAAAAACAACAATAAAAATTCAAAACTTATAATAAAGTATACATATAAAATATAATTGCATAATTATTTTAAATGCATAATTAACATTTTCGGTTTTAGAAGAAATGATCATTAAAGAATTACCGAATCATGAAATAATTTCTTACTAAAATTTTCAATTCGGTTATGCAATTTTTTATTGTTTGATTCCAAGGAAGCCATTAAGATAATAAATGATTTTGATAAAAATATTGACATTTCTTGTTTAATTCCGATTCCGATTACTGAAGATGAAAACCCCTATCGAACATTCACCTTTTCATCATTTTAAACAACACATTTCAAAAAAATATTCCAAAATAAAAAAGTGTTTCCATTTTGTTTTTCATTATCGCAGTTATATAAATTTAATTATTTAAATTATAATCGATACAGTATTTTTTTTTAATTTTCAGTTAAATTTTCAATGCATGGTATCATTCTATATATATATTCCTATTATAGGATGAAAGGCAATAAAATCCGATTAATATTTTCACATGATATTTAATCACATATCGAATGGAGGATATATATAGTTTAAATTTAATAAAATTACTTTAAATTAATTTTGAAATTTTTTCCATATATTTATATGGTATATAAAAAATGAAATTTACAAAAAAAAAAAGTATTTGAAATATGTTGTTGAAATGAATTTATGGTATTTATTATAAAATCCATCTAAAAAAATGTGAAATATTATAAAATAAACGTAAATATTTTATAGCAAATTTTAATGTATGAACTTTTTCTTGTTTATAGGATATATACATAAAAATATAAATATGCGTAAGTATATTATAGATATCCATATACCTATATTATATCCTATACATTATACAATATATATAGATAGAAAAATATGTAGGCAGACAGTATTTTGATACATGTATTTATTTACCTATATATATAAATAATATATATATTGTAATACATGGATGATTTTTTGATTAATGAAAATTTCAAAAAAATTTGATATGTTATATTTATAGACTTTTTATTATATACACTTTTGTTTGTAATATATTTATATATATGAACACTATATAAAAAGTATATACACTTTCAAAGGTATTTTATACATTATTATAAAATGTTTATTTAAAAATTGATATACTTGATATTATGATATTATGTACCATATATATATATTTATTTTTATATAAAGGATAGAGGATAAAGGATTTGTATTGCATTAATAATATTAAAAAATATAATTTAATGCGTTTTGTATACCATTTTTATTACAATTTTTTTTTCTTCTCTATATCTATCTATATATATGCATTGAAAGTAATCACTTGTAATTTGATGTTTGTATTGTATATATATATATATATGTTTTATTATATATATATATAGATATCAATTATGAATATATGGAAAAATAAATAAAAGGTTTTTATATCCACATGGGGTTTTTCATGGATATGTATGTATAAAATAAAATTTAATATGGATATTAACTGGTTAATACTTCAATAGCTATAAATCATTCAATAAAACAAAAAAAAATAACGTTTTATTTGGTATCGCAGTCATTATATTTAATTGTTTTTTATATATCATAATCGATTTTGAAATACAAAAAAAAATCCTCATATTTACACATTGACTTTATAGTTTCATATATAAGCGGTGAACTTTAATGTATAATTAAAGTTCTATTAGAAATATTTAAAGAGTTTATTATAAAAGCAGTTAATTTTATTTTAGATAATTTTGAAAAAAAAAAACATAAAAATATATTTATTAAATAAAGTTCAGGTTATTTTAATGTGGGATTTGCAATATTCCCTTTAAAAAGTAACAAATTATACTTGTTAATACTTGACTTGACTTGACTAATAAATATGAGATTTTTTCTATAATTTTTTTCACCATTGATACAAAAAGAAAACAAGAACAATGTGTTATGTTTTGTAAATTCAATTAGAAATAAATTTTGCTGACACTTTAATATATGGATCTTTTTATTGAACAAATTTTGATAACAAATGAAAAATAAAATTAATTTGAAAACTTATCTACATATATCGAAATTCAAAGGTATAAGTAAATCAAATATATAATAATTTGGAAAACAATAAAAATCTCCTAAATTGACTTACACTAATCTTAATTTATGTATATCTATTATGTATATAGTTATACCATTTATATAAATATCTTTAATTAGATTCGTTGAATTCTTTATATATTATGCTGCTTTTGCAAAAATAAAATAAAAATCGAATTTGTGCAAATGTTTTTTTTATACATATATGTATACGTAAATGTGTAAAAATAATATTCTGTGTATAGACTGAATGCGAATATAAAACCATTTATAGAAATATATATATAAAATATATAAAACATTTATTATATGTATTATATATCTGTATCATGGGGTTTCTAGATTTATAGAAAAAGAAAATATTCTTCTTCTTTTTTAGGTGGATACACATGGAATTGCATGAGCTTTAATTTTCTCATATATAAACCTATAAACGTACCTACAAAACAAACATATAACATAACAACATATATGTATATGACGGAGAATTATTGTAAGTGTTTTTGTATAAAATTCCAAAATAAATATATCCATGTACTATGAGTACAGAATAAGAAAAAAAGGTTTTGTGCAAATACAGTCATTGATTTAACGTGAAAATTATATGCTTTTGTACAATTTCTAGCCAAATAATGATATCCGTATATATAACGTGAATTTATATGTGCATATAATATTCCAATAGATTTTTCGCCAAGAGAATTGTGCAATAATAATAATATGAATATCATTATATTCGTATAAATAAATAAAATAAATTAAACATAACTTAAAAAAAACTATATATCTATATTTATTTATAGATACTATTAAGAGAATTTTGAATTCAATTTTAATATTTCATAATATATAAATTTTATATAGATCTCGAATCATTCAACAATAAATAATTGATAAATAAAAAAATGCATATATGTAAATTTTTATATTGGGTAGAATCGTAGAATAAAGTAATAGAACAATCAATAATTTAACACAATATATATATATATATAAAAATATTTACCGTATATATATAAAAAAAGATAACATACATAATAGAAAAATTCCAATTTTATTTTTATTTCATGTTCTGTTTGTTTTCTATTTCTATTTTCTACATCTTTTATATATATGTATTTATGCAATATAATGGCTTACATTTATGTATAAATGTTGTACGCACCCCATGGGATTAATGCTATATAAGTTATGACGAAACGATTCATCTTTTATTTTCTATGATTTTACTCCCTTTATATGAGTCTCTAAAAATGTATATAAATATCTTAAGGAAAAATATACATATTTTTGTTACATTAGATATACATACATATATTAAATTGTTTATATGCATATGCATAGCGAGCTTTATTTATTCTACTTCTTCGAATTAGAATCATTTAGGGTTTTTTCTTTACTCTACACAGTTGCTAAAAAGTTTTTGACTTTAACACTTTTATTTTTATATCATATTATATTGATCATTCTGCAATGTTTATGTATGTATATATTTATTTGGAAAAGGATAAAGTTTCTTTTGAGAAAATTTAAAACATGTATATGGTATTATATTATAGTGACGTTTGTGAAATACACATAATTTTGCAGCTCTTGTTTGTTTTGGTTGTCAGAATCACCTCACATAAACAATTTATTCTATATAATTGAGAATTACTATTAAAAAAATACAAAGCTCAACAACAATATTCCACTTAAAAACCAATTTAATTGAATAAGTTTAATTTCATACATACCATAACACCATATATAAAGTTAATATCCACGCACATAAAATTTTTCGTTTAATGCTATATAATTATAATAAAATCGCAACCGCAAATAAAGGATATATATATAGAGTCAATCAAGGTGGATATTCATCACAATCATTAAAATGAAAAAAAAAATTATTCTAATTAAAAATCTGGCAAAAAAAATAAATAAAACATTATCTAAAATAGGGGTGGGTGTTAATAGTTAATTTTAAAAGTTAAGTATAGCAATATGTCAAATGTACAAATCGTATCACTTTGCAGTTGTATAGTATCAGTATACTTTTTTATATATATTTAATATGCATGCACATATAAATAAGCGTTAGATGATGGTATCCATAACGTGAAAAGAAACTTTAGTTATACTTTCTTATATTTATTTATTTTTTTCTTCAATCAACTGCTTTGAGTACATATACACACAAAAAAAAACTTATAGTCGCTGTGATACATTCAGAAAATAAAAGTATTTATATATATATACAAATATATATATGCATGATGTCATTATACGTGGTATATCTATGCGGATTGTATATATATACATTATACATATTAGAAAAAAAAGTAAAGTAAAAAACCTAAAAGAAATTTTGGGGTTGAAATCTCTTTGAATATATATAAAAGTATTTTCCTTTCGCTATCGCAATTTTTTCTTTTGGTTTCTTTTTTTTTGTTGCGCAACAAATCCACATCACTATACACCTTTAAAATAACATCAGAGAGGTTTAGATATTCAATGTTTATACGTAGGTATATAGTATAATGTACATTGCAAAATATAAGAAAAAAATCAACCTTACCGGTAAAGTTTTATACATTTATATAGAATTGTATTGTTTAATATTTTGACTATTTTTGTTCAACAACTCATATGGACGTGTGTTGTGTGTGTGTGTGTGGGTTGTATTAATAATATAAAAAAAAATCTCATAAATATTTTCCATTCAAAATGTATAACGAAAAATTAATAAATATTTTATTTTTATTAGCATCTTAATTTACTTTAATGTTCTAAAATAGAATTTCATAATGTATTCTTTTCTATATATATATATTTTTGTTGTATATTTATACATATTGAATTTATACATAGTGGTAGAACATGTATTTATTTAAGATCTAATTATTCTAGTCACGTCAGCAATATCTTGAAAAAACCATCATGAATGGAAATGGAGTGATATATAAACATAACCAAAAATGAAACAGAAGTAAAAATAACCGTAAAAGAAATAAAGAAAATTTATATTGAAAGAAAATGAAACAAAATATAAAATAAAATTTTTTTATTATTTTTACAATTTTTCTTAGTTATTTTTATATATATGGTGTGCATAAATACCTTTATTTTTTCACAGTGATTTTCATATCGAGTTAGATTGGATGAGTTTAAATTTTTTTTAAACAGCGGTTTACTAAACCGATTGAAAATACTACAATTGAAAATTTAATATGTGGTATATGAATGAATTAGTTCGTCCTAAATACCAATTGAAAGAATTTAATTTTTTGATAAAATAGAACTATACTTCATTTTTCGTATCACTTCGATAACTCATCCCCCGCTTTATACCTTAATAAACAAACATACAATCTTGTTCCAACCCAAAATAAATAAATAAAAAAGTTAAAAATCGCTGGTGAAAATATATTTATAATATGTATAGGAAGAAATAAACAAATACATTTTCAAACATATAAGCAGGATATACCACCTATATATTTGTTTTTTATATACCATAAACATGAAAATAAACATTATTGAAATCCATAAAAAATACTTTATAATATCGTTAACCGCAAAGAAATTGTTGTTATATATATATATATAAAGCATATATAGCATAAAGCATATATAGAAATGTGGAATGAATTCCAAAATACACAATATGTTGGAAAAGAAAAATAAAATAATATATAAATATATATACGGTATATAGTAGATAAAAGCAAATATAACATATATATATTGTGAGTGACCAATCTTAAAATTTTTATACACTTGAATAATTTGCTGTGAGTTTAATCGTCTTATGTGGATAAATATTATTTATATATGTTATTGTGTTGTGTTATTTTGGTTATCTATAAAATATGTACATCAACATCAATGGTTTGTTTTTTCCATTGAATTTGGTGATAAAATTTTGATACCAAGAAGATATAATAAAAAAGTACGTACATTATTATTATATATATAAGAATCAAAATAAGATTATTCACTATATATATATCGAATTTTGAATGAAATAATCGTTTTCAAATATCTATTTGTAAATAATAATTTATTTTTTAAATCTCAAAGAAATTTATTTTACAAGATTTTAGATGGAACTATATATAAAAATATAGTTTTATATAAAATATTTTCATCAGAAATGTTATACAAAAAATTCTATATCTGAAAAATTAATATTCTTTTTAGTAATATCTATACGGTAATATGAAAAATATGCAAGGTTTTTTTAATTTATTTTAGTTAGATTTATATATAATCTGATATCGTAATTATGGTAAAGTCTATTTACATATAGAAGAAATTGAGGAACAACGACCATTAAATATAGATAAAATTAGTTTTTGAATATATGAATATACGTTATGAATGAGGGAAAATACAAGAACTTTAACTTATAATTTATATATATTCCAAATTTCGTGTGAATCAAGAGTGATAGTGATTGAAATCAAATTATCGATGTCTTTTCTTTTTTTTGATACGTTTTACGAGACAGCAAATATATTAATATAAAAATTCATTTAGTCTTTTTGTCTATTATTGCACAAAAAAAATAAATTATATAAAAAATATATAAAAGTATATCGAAATTTGTGAAAAAACGAATTATCTTACTAATGAAAATTTCATTTAATATACAAAAAAATAATATATTATATATGTACAAATATATAATTTGATTTGATATATATTTTCCGATATATAGTACCCGATAAAAATAGGGAAATGCATATATGTATATATAAAAAGTTATATAAATATAACAAATATTTTAGTATACTTTTTTCCTGTCCCGCAATCTATAACAGATATAGCAAATAGTTTTGCTATTTTTTTATACAATACATAATAAATATATAATCTAATTCATTGGAATACAAATTTAACTTAATTTTATTTCTATTTTATCATAAAGGTCACCTTACCAGCCGCATATTTACTATATATATATTCTATACACCAAAGGTGTTACTTATTTGTATTGCATTAATATATATCATATATTGTATATTCGGTATAAAAACTATTATAATATATATATAGAGAAATTGTTCAAGTATATAATAAAACTATAAATTTTGTATATATAAATAATCGGTAAGATTACACTATACAAAGTTTTTTTCAAAATACATATACTATATGTTTTATCTTTTTCACAACAAATTACACACTCAAATACACATCCACTCACACATTCATGTGTTGAATTTATACAGATATATAAACATACACATAATATTTTCATTCTTTGATTTTCATTTTTCTTTTTTACAAAAATATCTTTAAGCTATCATCCATATATATATATATAACATTTCTATTTCTATATACATTTTTATTACATTATTTTTATTCACTTTCTTTCATATTATATAAAGACAGTTATAGATGTTTATATATTTAAATGAAAATATTCAAATATATATTATATTATGGATATACAGTGATATATATTATATAAATATATATACATACATATAGTAGGAAAGAAAGTTCCATTTGTTACCATTTGAGTTTATTTGCATTGTCAAATAAAGTTTATCCACTTACAATCAACTCAACTTTTATAAGAAAAATATACAAATTTATCTACATATATACACCAATATTTATCTTATTTGATGATGACTATATATTATTATATCATGACTGATTGTATGTGTATATATTCATTTGAGAACACTCGGGTCCAAATAATAAACATCCCAATAATAGAAGTACGCCAAACAAATACATAAAAAATGGCAATAGGAAGATGAAACAATTTTATTTGTGTATTTTATTTATTCATTGTTCGAATAAACGAACATTTTAATGATTATAGCAGGTAAAATTAATTCTTATCAAATAAATTTCATTTGATTTATTATAACACGTTTTAATGTACTTTAAAAATATAGTATTTCTATAAATTTGGTTTGATAAAATGAGGTAATAACAAATAACACCCTATAATGGGATAAATTAAAGAAGAAAGTATAAGGATGATTTACATAAATAGTTAAATTAAATAAAAATAAAACTATTTGATTTATCTTTGTATATATTTATATATAAAATTAAAAAAAATTATCAATAAATGTTTCCTTAATATATATCTCATTTAAATCATTTAAATGGCAATATTATATGCATGTGTGTGTGTTTCTATTATGTGATCACAAGATTCTTCTTTATTTTCACAAAAATAATAAAAATCTAACCAGTTAAAACTAAATAATATAACGAACACCAATATAATATATATATATATATATTATTGAGTTGGAAAACTATAGCCAATTAATTTTTACATTACCACACGCACATCGACAATAAACATAATAAACATTTTATGAAATATTTTAACATATTCAGTTATAAATTTACGTATAATCGTTAATTGACAGCAATTTAATAAAAATAAAAATTATATGTTAAAATAAAAATAGTTAAAAGATTTTTGTCGGATGAAAAATTTATGATTTCATTTTAAATTTTATAAATTTGAATTTACTAAATTATATTTTGTACCAAATTGATTTTTGGTTAATTTAAATTTAGAATTATCAATATTACACAAGTGCATCTTATGTAATAAATTAGTCACATTTTTTCCTTTGTGTTCAGCGTCTACATCAATATAATTTGAATACGGTTTTGATGATTGTGGTAAAGTTACGTTTGAATTACTAGAATTTATATTATCTCTTATACCATCACAATAAACAGGAGTATTTGAATAATTCTCCAAATGTTCGTTTGATTTATTTCGATTTAAATTCATTTCTTGACCTATGATTGAAGATGTTGATGCGGCATAATTCACATTTGTTTCAGTAACAGGCAACAAGACATTTTGAGATGATTTGCTTGCATCATTCTGATCAAATTTAAGCGATCTTATAGCCCTTGAACATTTTGAGATACGATCCAAATAGGGTTTTGATTTATGATCAACAATTCTAGCCATTACACTATTAATTTTAAATACACATCAATTAACTTTTATTAATAATAAATTTAAATAGTCAGATACTAATATATTAATAATAATCAGACATTCAAATATAATTGAAAATTAAATTCATTAAATCGTCGTATTTCT
Source organism: Dilophus febrilis (assembly GCA_958336335.1). Lineage (NCBI taxonomy): Eukaryota > Metazoa > Arthropoda > Insecta > Diptera > Bibionidae > Dilophus > Dilophus febrilis. The sequence continues at coordinate 33,773,566 of OY284468.1, read as the reverse complement.
TACGTATTATATTAAACATTATCTTATTGTATCGTTTCGGTACATATAAAATAAAAATAAATTTTATTTATTTTTACTTAAAACTGATATACTCTGATCAGTTTATTGTATAAAGATAAACTGATTATGTGGCTATATAAAAATTAATTAATATATATATATATATATTTAAACATGAAATTGCAGTAATTATTTTATTCAATAATAAATTATTTTATTAATAATAATGTACCGTTAAAATTTAGTTTATGTTTGTATTATCATCATCGTATGTGATTATTTATATTTTTTCTATACAATGGCAAACAAAAAAACGGAAACTTTTTAAATAATTATTGTAACGTTTGAATTATTTGTTAGAAATGTTTGTGATATCATTTGTTATAATGCTGAAACATGAATTTTTATACAAGAAATTTAATATATTGTGTATAAAGAATTAAAAAAATAGGCTAACGATTTTTATTTTAGTAATATTTTAAATATTTTTCCATATTACATATTTATTTTTAGACTAGACTGTTCATATACAAATATTCAAGCATTTTGATACATGGGGTTATAATCATCATCCTAAATATATATACATAACATATTTGATGATGTTAGGTATATATTCATTCTACCGTAAGATAAAATACTGATGATATTGTGTATAAACATATACCTATATATATATAGGATAGGTGGTTTTTCCTTTAGTTTTACCATTTTCCTATTTTCCTATACATTATGAATCTCACTATTAAAATTCGGTTTATCATACAAACTATAAGATAATATTCAGTATTTCTGTACGCATATATCTCCATACATATAGAGAACGCTTTATCTATATAAATCACATAAACATAACTAAAGGGGAATTTATAGATTGTTGTTTGCCTCAAGCATTTACGTATAATAAACTAAACATACATAAATCCTTGATATATATGTATATACATATATATATAAACATGCATATACAATACATACGGACGGATATATATGTTCATGCTTACATAATAAATAAAAATAGACAGAACTTGGAATAGTTAAGCTAATGAATAACGACAATCCTTTTTTTATCGCATATATTTATATACTTATGTATATATACTAGTATATATATACATGTATACTAAACATATATGGAATTCACAACTGATTCAAATGAATACAATTTATTTACATTGCGTTAGAGAATTTTAGCTGTATATATTCATAGATAAATATAACCATATATAGTACATGTAACGTATAAAGTGAATGATACATTCGTCAAAGGAAAACCATTGAAAAAGATTCATTTCTTTCATATTTTATCACACTATATTAGCTCTACTGTATATATCTTTATGTTAATGTTATGCAAGCGCAGTGATATATATAAACAATGTATATATTTAACAGCATATATATGCACATAGTCGTATATATATTATATAAAGAGTATATGAAATATGAATGTAGTTTTAATCAGATGAAGTATGAATATATATTTACGCTTATCCACAAATGTATATATCTTTGTATATGCAATAAATGAAACTCAACTGTATTATCACTTTACAAACATATATCGTATATACCTTTAAAACTTGATTTCAAATGATATATATAAAATTGAAAGAGATTGCGACAACTGTTAAATATAATATACATTATATCTGCGCTGTTTTGTATATTATATTGCATTAAAAAGAGTGCATACTGAATAAATTAATTTTTGTTTTATTCTTGTACGATATTATTAATCACGTCAATAAATTATATAGTTATATAAAGCAAAACAAAAAAAACACCAAAACGGAGGGTATTTTTATCTGTGATTTTATATATATCATATATATACATATAAGAATAAATAAGTATACATGTTTGTATATATATGGCTAATGAAATGCTTTTAGTTTATTTGCTGATAATCTGATGAGACATGTTCATGTATCTATATATGTAGTTTTATGTTTTAATTTAATCTTTTATATATATAAATATACATATATATTTATTGTATAAAATAGACGCGTATTTAGATATGGACATATATACTTACAATTAATTAAGAACTGTATACAAGCAAACAAAAAAATATAGTTCCAAAGTTATATAAATACAAAAATTATACGTTAATTATAAAAGACATGCATCATTATAATTATTGTTTGTTTGTATACTTATGTAATTAAGGGTTTTCCAATAAGGATGAAGGTAATTTCATTGGGTACAATTTTACAAAGAAAAATCATAGGAATACATTAACTAAAAATAAAATAATTAAATTTAGGATTTAAAATCCCGATAAAATTTTTAATGATTTCCATTGAATTTTTCTTTTGAAATTGTTAAAATTTTCAAACTATTTTAAAAATATAGTTTAAGAGTAGTTAATTATATAAAAAGAAATTAAGCACATTATACGGAAAAACTTAAGGTATATATTTTTGTTATTGGTAAATTAATTACCAAAATTGACATTTCACAATTGGAGAACAATATATGTATTCAATATATTATTACAATGATCATGTCAATTTTTTATTTTAAAAAATTATAATAAAATTAATTCCTATATATCAAAAATTAAAGACAAATATACTGTATACATATATATTTTAAAGTGAAATCAAAGTAAAATTAATGATCGTATAGTATAAAATAAATTATATAATATATTGGAAATTATGTAATAAATTACAATTCACTTTGGTATATATATGCAATATGCATTAATAAAACAATCTCATATATATATATATATATATATATTATTATATCGAATGAATATTGTTCGTTATATACTTATTTTATTTTACAATATACAGTACAGACAAGAAATACTATTAAATTTAAATCTTAAAATTTATAGATAAATAGATTTATTTTTATAGATATAATAATATATATATTTTTATATGAAGAAAATGCAGGATATGCATATATATTATATATAAATACTATATAAATTCATTCATTTTATATTTATATATACATTTATTTAATATATATAATATCTTCAAAAAAATAAATTTTTATTATTACACAATCCACTTGTCAGAATCATTAATAATGTTCTGAACAAAATTTCTCAATATATAGTATAGATACATAAATATATTATATTGCATTTGGTATCTATTTATATATATTTATTATAACTTAGTATAGAAGAGTTATGGAGCATGTTTATACGTTCGTTATATATATACATTTTTAGATACATAAATAATATAAGATCACTTGTATATCTATCCATAATCTTTTGATTGAAATTTATCATCATTCGAAATTCTTTATTTATATATATATAATATCAAAATCCTCTAAAGATATTAGATTTATTTTTTTTTTCTATATACAAATAATACACAAACATATTTATAATTTATGTATATAACAATTCAAATAATACTCATCCATCGTAAAAGATGATAAAAAATATTCTATATACTGCGTATATACACACATATTTTTCCTTTAATAAACAATTGCCAACAACAAAAATACAAAAGCTTCTTATAATATTGATTTTTCAAGTTATCTTTTTCAAATTAGTGTGATATAAACTTTTTATTCTTCGTTTCCATCCCCATATTTTTAAATAAAACTGTATATAAAAGAAAACTTATATGATCTATATATATATTTATATGTTTGTATATTATTTTAACAGCTGTTGAAGTATTTTCATTCTATATATATATATATATATATATATAATAGCCGATATCTGTCTGTATGACTGTATAAGGGATAATTTATACAGATTCCGACAGATATATATATATATATATATATATTTATATAGATTTTATTTAAAATACTTTTAACAAAATTAAGCTATTTTTTGTTCATTTTTATTGGTGCGATTTTAAATGAATTTCTTTTTTTTCTTTATTTGTGATTGTAATTTTTTTTATATATACGAAAAAGTTTATTGATTTTATTTTGGTAAATTTAAACAAATATATTTTGCTTTATAAGGGCATATAGAACTTAAATAAATGTTTTCATTTGAATTAGAAAATTAATTAAACATTTGAAAAAAATACGTATTATGAAAATATAATAGAGTATAGTGTTTTATTGACCAAAAATTGGTCTTGTATTTAAAATAAAAAAAATTCCATATATAAAATTAACGTTTTTAATTCTGACTAATTAAATTTTATTTTTTATCAATTTTCCGTTCAACCTTTTATGATTACATATATAATTTTACAATTAGCTTCAATTTGTCAAGAAAACACAATACAAAGCAATATATTAAAGAGAAAATGAATATATTTAAAAATATAATTAGCGATCCCCAAAATACTAAAAACGCGGTTATTGACCTCATTATATTTGTTTTTAGTCAATATTTGGAATAATGAATTGAAAATATTCCGTTTATGCATGTATAAAATCCATAAGGGTTTGATAAGGGCAAAATGAACAATTTTGATTATGTGAAATATTTATATATCTACTATAAATATTTGTGCTAAAAAATATAAATATTTTCAAGTGTTAATAAATCTAATAATAATAGCAAGAAATATTTTATTATTTTCGTGTTATTATATGTTGTAAAATTGTAAATCTCATCAATTATAAACTAATTGTATATATGCATATATATATATAGTATATATATTGGTACGTGTGACATCGATAAATGTTCATCTAACAACTTTCCAATATACGATTAGTACATATATAGTGTATATGCAATGTAGAAATAAATATATATAATAAAACCACGTATCTATCTATAATATTTTGAAAGCACAAATTCACAAATGTATATAAACAATGTGATTAATTTGATTATAATAGAAATTTATCAAATAACATATTATATATTCATATATATGAAATGTTCGTATATATATATATGTTATACATAGAATCTATTCAAAATTTTAATCATATTTTATAGTAAAATTTTGAAATATTTCTCTATGTATAACTAACAAAATAATATTTTATATAAATATATATCAGCGCATTGAGAACATGGAGACCGTCAAAATTTGTGACATTCAACATTTATTCTTTTCAATATTATATATAGCTGTGTATATATATATTATCATATACCAAAATAATATACGCTGATATCGTGATATATATATAAATAACCCTCATATACCGTGCGAGCATTCAGAATCTGTATTTATATATATAGATATATGTTTATATAAATTTCAAATTTTCCATTATTGATAGTATTTGTATATATATATATATATATAAATATATAAATGGTATCTATATCGAATAACACTATTCCATGTACTGTATTTTATATAGAAATATATAGATTCATGTGTGAAAACGAATATAAATTTTCTTTGGAAATTTAATTGGAATATTGTTTCAATATACAAGAGTATGTATATATTTATGTATTTACCATGTACATATATATTCCGACACCGTATAATTGCATATACACATTACACATGGATACAATGCGATGTATAAATAGTTTAAATTACAATATAGTTCAAATAAATATATATCTATTTATATAGGTATGTGCTACATCTATACAATATACATATATAATTTATATAATATAATAACGTGTTACGTGTCAAATGCTGAAACAAAATGAAATAAATTTTATAATCACACAGAATATATATGTTTTTTTATTAATATCGTGATATAAAAATAAATGTATAGTTTTTTTATATACTGTGTACATTACTAAATATATATATATATAGATATATAAAAAAATTAAAATTAAAAATTCGATTGACTTAATAAAATTTATAATAAATAAATCTACCTACAACACAATATACTATATAGATATAATATAATATGATTCATCTCATATCCAGCTGATTTTTTCAATTATTATATTTACATTTTACATCATAATTATATTTGTTAATCAATAAATCAATGTTTTAAGCTTTAAAGTTAAAGTACTATATAACAACATATTTCGTAAATGTATACATTATATTATTACATCATCATCTTCCTTCATATAGGTTGTAATATTTTGCGTAGAAATTAATTTTTTTTTTTCAAGAAACATCTATATTTTTATTTTGATCTCAATTCTATATATACATAAACTTTCAATTTGTAAGCAATTTGTTAATAAAATCGTTCAATATATAATTCTAACTTTGGAATCAAAAATCATATTACCTTATAATGATGGTCATTTATAGAGTCTCAAGAATGCAAATTAAGATTTGTATATCAAGGATTTTGTGATAAGGATATATAATGATATATAATTTATAATAACTTTCGCATTTAAAATCGATATGCATTTCTTTGACAGTCAAATTGGATATGGATAACTTCAAGGGACAAATATAAAATTAATAGTTAGCGAAGCCGAACAATTTCAATTGATTTGAATAATATATCTATAAAAATATTGTAATTATCCATAATGTAATTGTCATTCATAAATTTTTTTAAATATATTAAAAAATTGAACTACACGTAATTAACTATATACACATGCTGATAGTAATCATTATCTTGTATATAAATTGTATATATGAAAAATAAAGTACAATTAGCAATTGTTCTCCACATAAAAAAATTATGAACATTATTAGGAACGTGCAATTTACTACCATTTATTATTATTTTAATATTTTGTATACAGCAATAGTAATATATATATATTTTAATATAATTTAAATATTAATGTTCCATTATGTTCACTCATTTTTTTTTTTTGTAAAATAATAAATAATTAAATTTTAATATTATATATACCAATTGAATTTATATTTATGTAATATATTATCGAATAATGTACCCACACTTTTTATGTTTTAAACTATATATATAGTATTATAACAACCACATGTCCGCTTATAAATATATTATTTTAACATTATATTTATAAGATTGTTATTTGTATGCATAAATTATATATAAAAGGAATAAATTATATTATAAATGAATAATAGAATAGAATCATTTTGTCAGAACATTTAAATCTATAGAGGGTATAAATATATTGTATTTTAACCGACAACTAAAATAAGCTAAAATTCAATTATCCTAATCATATAGATTAGAAATATACAATAGTTTCATTTTGTCACATATATAATCTGTTATATATAGATGCGTTTAAATTAATATATAATAGTTTTTATACACAACGACAATACGACAACGATAAATATATATAATATATATATATTCATGTACATAGTATAATTTACTTTGGGTTACCCCGTATATATATATATATATTTAGTATTTATATTCAATCAAAAATATCTGTATATGTTTAATTTATATATATTCACTATGGGTTTGATGATGAAATTTTGCAAAATATTTTATCTCATCCTTTTTTGTTCAGTTTCTATAATTCACTCAATTGTAATAACAAGACGAAGGAAAATGAAAATATATATATACAAAATAAAAAAAAAAGGTTAACTAGAATCATCTACCACCATACATCTATTTATATATAAATATATATACAGAGATACAGATATGGTTATATATATATATAAAAAAGTTTGAAAATCCATAGAGAAATTTGTGTTTGAGGGTGACAGATGTTTTACTACAACAATATCACAAATTGTGAATATATATATATATATATATGTTGAAATAACACAAAGGATATTAAAAAAAAAGAAGAAAAGGGAATTGCAGACACACACATTTCTATTGAAATATATAAAATTGGCTTAATGATTTTGTCATAAATAATTGCATGTTATTAACATAAGAATGGGAAAAAAAGAAATTTGAAAGGCATATATAATAACTATAATATGTGTTTATAAAAATGTCTTTTTTTTATATATATATATAAATACAACACACGTTTACTTATGTATCACTTATATATAAAACATATATATGCAATTTGTTAAAGTTGATTTTCTTTAATACATTATATCATATAGGTATTTTTATATACACTTTTTTTATATGTATATAATATAGACATATCATCTAATATATATAAAAGCATATGTATATAACATTTCATTGGGTTGTCAACGTTGATTTATTAATCATGTATATATAATTTATATGTTACTTTACCACTGTCATATTCATATATATATACATAAAATTTTTTATTATAAGATTATATACATTTAATAAAATTAATAGTTTATACACTTTTAGAATATAAAAATCAAAAAGATTTTGAATAAATATACGTACAAAACATCATACACACACGCACACACAAGTACTATATAGAATTTTAAAATGAAAATGAATAATGTTGTATGTGCGTTTACACAAAATAATATATATAAAATACAGCACCCACATCATCCCACATCTCATATATAAATGCATATAAAAATGTGTATTTAAGAAATTTTGCATAAATCGTACATTTAACAAAAAAAAATAAATAAAATTCTGTATACATTTTTTGTTTTATTCCTATATACATATAGATATTTTTTAGTCATGCTTTTGTTTTATATAGTCACGTAATTTTTTTTACATATATTTTCTTTCTAATATCTATCTATGTTATACCAATTTTATGTACATAATATAAAAATATAATACAATATATATAATAATAAAATTGACAGGATGCGTAACATTTAACCCTAATTGTGAATTTCCATCTAGGATATATTATCTATATATAGGCAATTTATTCTCTCTCTATAATATATATAATATATTAATAATTTAAAATAAAAGCAACATTATAAAAGGGGTTTTTTTAATTTTTGCATTCTCGTAAATATTCGAGTATATTGATGAAAACGAAAAATTAAATGTGAAATATTGAACATTTTTCCACTTTAAATCATGTGTAGACTAATCAAATCCATTTACATTAAATTTAATAATTTTTGTTATTTATATGGGTTATAATATTCTTTGTCATAACTTGGCAAGCATTCAAATTCACTTAATGTTTTAACGCTATATCCAAAAAAAATTTGTATTAATTAATCAAAAAATCAGATGGAATATATACCGAGATATTTGTTAAATCAGAATTTAAAACAGAGTTTGATGAATTTATATTTAATCCTATAAAAACAGACAGTATATGTGCGATAACTAAACAAATAAATTATTTTGTGGTTTTACAAGGAGAGTTTTGTTTTTACCAATTATATTAAATTGTTATCGTAATGAATTCAGATGAGATATTCATTACAAAGTCAAAATCTCAAAAGTATTTATCAAGAATTTGTAGTTTTCCGGATATTTTCAAGATATCAGATGGTATATTTAAATCGTTTTTTGTAAATCTTAACATACCGAGCGGAATAATACACAAAATAATTCCAATTTCATTCAAATACATACCTATGTTTATATTTAATAAGATTTAAATAAAAATCGCATTCAACAACTTAATATAAGGAAAATATCCTTTTTACAATACAATAAATTTACATAATAAATAAAAAAATCTATTTATAGACAAACGTTTCATTCTCAAAATACAGAAAAATACACCATACATTTATAATTCACCTAAAAAAGTGCAGCTTTATTTCATATAATATCTCTTTATATATATAATATAATTCCATTATTTTGATTTTATTATTTTTAAATAATTGAAAGTAAACAAAATTGCAGTAATGTAAAATTTATTGTATTCCGCTTCTTCCATATTATTTTAAAACTATATATCTCTTTTGTTATTATTAAAAAAATTTTTTTTTTGAAATATGTATATTCCTTCCATATATATATATTTAGACAAAAATTTTCTTTGGATGGATATTAAACAAATAAAATGCAAATGGAATTATTATATATACAAATATATGTAGTATATAAATGTGTTAAACTTCATCATTTGGCGAATGTGTGTAAGTGTATATATATATAGTACAAATGATAAAGGATCCATAGAGGGTATACGTAAAAAAATATTAAATCTAGCACAATCTTTTTTTATCTAAATACATATATATAAATATGTGAATATGTACATTTTTATTTAAACATCATTATATATATATATATATATATAAAAATTTTGAAAATTTTTGGGTATAGGTAGGTATATAGCAGAAGTAACACAATGAACATTATTGCAATCACATATAATTATTTAATTAAATTTGTATATTTTTATATATCAACGAATATATAAATATGGGAATTAGCATCTGGTAGATTTTATATTTTGGAATAGAAAAAAAAATGATATGAATTCTGAATATATATATTCTGTGTTGCCTTTAGCAAATTATAAATTATATATACAGATGTATATATAAGAAATGTAATTATATTTTCATGCAAATAATTTTTGAAAACAATATAAATGAAAAGTTTTTGGAGTAACGAATGAATTTCAATTTATATTTAATTTTAATTGTGTTTTTTTTGACGTATGTTTACAAGTTTTGTTATTTATAGATATTTTTGTTTGAATATTGAGATTATTATAAAAATAATAATAATAGTATATAATTTCACAATCCTATTATGTATCAATTGGTGAAAATATAATCAAATCGGATCATATTGATTGATTTTCTATTTTATATTACTTGATTTGTTGTTCATATATTTGAAATTCTTTTCTGTATATAGATAAACTCAAAATTTGTTATCCACCATGTATATACGAAAAATATATAGTGATAAAATTATATATTTTTTTTTAATACATCTGAATATAATTTGGTTTAATAATAATGCAAAAACTATATATATATATATATATATATATATATATATATATAGAATGTGTTCATAACTATATAATGTAAAATGCATAACCGCGTATACAATATATATATATATTGCACATATCCATATGTACAAAATGAAAGAAGTATTATACTATATACTATTTTTTGTTTATATAAATAAATGTACATTTTATATATTCATATGCAAAATTAAACCATTATGTATTTATTTTGTTATACATTTGCATATAGACTAGATATAGATAGATATAAATATAGAATTACACATTTATACAATATACATATACCATCGTTGCATATGGCATATATGTAACAAACAATATGGTGAATGTAACAAAATGCATATTTTGCACTTGCAATATATAATGTGTATACATATTTATACACAAATATATAGGAATGAAAAAATATGTTTTTTTTATGCACAATATTTTTCGTTTTTTAAAATAAACGATTTTGTTGGCTTGATTATTCGATGAGATGAATTCATATATAGCTCTTTTTCTGTTTTTTTTTTCATATTATTGAATCAATATTAATATTGAAGAAATTCCGTTTTCCGTTGATTTATAATTAGAATTTCGCATGCAAAAAATGATCCGATATTATTAATACAAATTTTTTTTACGATTAAAAATTTGTATAAATAGTTGTATAATTTATTTAGAATATCTGCCTGTTTCTTTTGCGTCTGAATATGTGAAGGCTGACATTTGAAATCTAGATGATTTAAAAATGTTTTTTTTTTTGGTTTTAGATTATACGGTTCCATCAATTTTTCTTTTTAAAATTTTTTTAAATTAATTTGTTAGAATTACCTCAATGCATTTTAGTTTAAAATCATATTTCTAAATAGGTTTACGATATAAATTTAACATAATTTTGTTTTAATTATTATGAAAACCGCAAAATCTAAAAATCTGTAGTGGTAAAAATCTGTAAAGTTTTTATAACATTATAGGTTTAGCATTAGCTATGTTGCCGTACGATTTTGTATCCGTTGGTTTTGCTGAAAGATTTTGGGGACCAAATTGTTTTCTATTTCATTTTTTTTAGAATCTATAAATAATAAATTTGATGATTGTATTGAATTCGCGATCTATATAAAATTCAATATGTAAAAAGTATATTAAATTTAATATTTATACATGTATAATAAAAAAGATAAAACAATAACAATGTTTAATAATTATAAAATTTAACAGCATTTCGCACAAGTGTATATATGCAAATATATACAAATACAAACAAATACAATAAATATTTGCTATATGGTATATATACATATTTTGCCTAATACTTTAATCCCTAGACAGACAAAATGTATCGATTTTCGAATACATAAAAGTTGATTGTATTCATTTGGTTGAATACCTTAAATAACTTACATATTCCAGACATTCCTGTGTTATGATATTATTATAAATACACAATATATATATATATATTGAATATTTATATATTTATACATACATATAGCAATAGGTAAAGGTATTGTGTATATAGATAATATACAAAATATACGTTTAGTGTATTATATACCTATAGATATACTTTTTTTATGTTATATACGTAAATATTAGTTTAGAGATGTATAAATATGTATATAGATATACAGTCAAGTCATGTTACTGAATATTGACTTTTATGTTTTATATATAAAAATAAAGAAATTTTGCAAAAAAAAAAAGAAAAGAATATCAATATGTATATATATACGATGTTTTATATATATAAATATTTAATATAATAGATTTAAATTGTATTATAAATGAACTGTATACAATATACATATATGAACATTTGATAAAGTTAAATTCTTTTAAATAACTTCATTAGTTTTTTTTTAAAGTGTATACTAAATTTTATATTGATAAATAAAAAATCGCATAATAAAATGTATAATAAATCAAAACTTTAAATGTGAAGAAGTATTTTAAAGTAATATACTTTTCGAATCTTTGTATTTAAAAGAAAAAGGTAGGTATACATCAAAAAAAAAAGAAAATACACTCTTTAAATTTAGTTTCCTCACTTTATAGAATATATAGTCTGCATTGATTGAAAAAAAGATAATTAATTTGTGTGTGTGATTTTTTAACTATTAATATACACCCTATATAATCTTTTAAGATATATTCTGTTTATAAATCAATTACATTTCAATTATAAATGCTATATAGAGATATTTATTTTGATGATTTTAAACTAAATTCATGCAATGGGATTTTTTTATATGATTTTATTATAATTTTGCTTTGTATATAAATATGTGTGTTTAGTGTTGATAGAATTTTTGTCTAAAATGAAAAAAAAATGTATAAATAAATATAATAAATTCCATTAACGCAACTTTGATATTTTTTTCGATATATCTATTTAATTTTAAAGGATGACGATGTAAAAAATTAAGTCATTTAAAATATTTTATGCGTATATTGTAAGATGTATCAAATCTATCTTCATCACGTTTATATGTTTTATAGGTAGTTAAAGAAAATGTTTACTTCCATCATGAAGTTAACTTGTTTATATTTATTTATTTTTTCATTCCATAATATGTTTTATATAAAAATCATTCACAGATTAAATGTTCAAAATTTTCTTCAAATTTTTTCTACATATATGACAATGATGATAAAGCATAAACTTACAACTTATATCATACATATTTTTCATATTAGAGAAAAAATTATGATATATTTAGATTATATATGTTGGTAAAAAAATATTATACGATGGAATTTTTTTTTTATACAAATGTTTTACATTTACATTTGAAATTCTCACATTAAAACGATTGATTTATTGATATAAATTAAAGTATATATGTTATGTTGTTATATTAATTCTGTTAAATGTTGACTTCCATTATTATTGTAAATTTATGAAATATTAGGCACATAGAATTTGAAAATGTGTACAATGTTATGTGGTAAACCTTAAGGATTCGATTTTAGATGATATTCACTGTCCTTTGTGACTTCGTAAATGAGGCCAATTAAAATAAATGAGGGATCGTTTTAACCATATATTAGGATATGACGGAATAAGAAAAATATCACAAATTCTGAAACAACATTATTATGTGAACAAACAATTCAAGCACATAGGATTTTAATATGGATCTTGTTTAACCCTAATGAGTTATTAAAAAAAAATATTCATATTCATTGATATGATGTTGTAAGTTTGTTGAAAAATATGGAAAACAAAACTGAACAGCAATTACTTCGGTAACAAATAGGATAATGAATTACAGAATTAAATCTCATAACCATAACTGTTATTTTCACAAATAAAAATGAATGAAAATCGTTTTTATTATATGGTTCCTCATGAAACAATCAAAATGATTTTATGATGATCTCTGAATGAATATAAATAAAATAAAATAATGATATATGAAAAATATTTTAATTTTTTTAAATATTAAAATGGTAATAAAATGATATTATAAATTAAGCAAAATACGGCAGATGCGATAATCAACAAAAAATTTATTATTATTATTATTATTATTATCATTATTATATTTTTATCAAATCGCGTAAAAATAAAATGCACATAAATGGTTTTAAAAAATTATAGTAAAGAGTTAACTTCAATATACATAAAAAAAACACCAAAAAAGCGTTCACAAAAAAAATATCAAAAGGTTAATAAATTCATTTTAAATAATTTAATATAGAAAGGTATTTATAAAAATTTACATATCAACGTATAAAATATAAACATATTAAAATGTTGATACATTTATGGAAAAAATATCTGCATGCACCACAAATCCACAATATATGAGTTGATAATATATATATATATATATAAATAATTATTAAACACATAAAAATTAAATGAAATTTACAACACAAAAATGCATTTCAGCGTGTTTTGTTTTTTGTTATATATATATTTATGCAAAATGAAGCGAGATAAAATTTTTTTTTATATATCACATTTAAAATGCAAAATTTTATTAAAATATTTTTACAATAAATTTATTAACAAAAAAAAAATTGTATAATTAGCATATATATAACATTTAATACGATTATAATAAAAATGTAAATTTTACTTAAAGTGCACAAATTTTTGCATTTGATTTTTTTTTTCAAACAATCGTTTATTTTTGTTATATAACCTGTATATAAAAAAAATTGCATATATATTTCATAGTATTATACATGACATAAAAATGTGAATAGATTAAGAAAAATGATATAATTTATTTTTATATTTTACATTTACAAAAAGGGATATATAGTATATACCTTAAATAATGGAATTATTATAACAAATTTAAAAAATAGGATATTTCATAGAATTACATTGGTTTGTAATGCAAAAAATAAAACCGCACACAAATTATGAAAAAGATGAAATTCATTTTTAAATGTATTTGGTATATAATAAAAAAATAGCTTACAAGTATATAAACGTGTATCCGTGTAAATCATAGGAATAAAATAAAAAAAAGAAGAAGCTTTTTCTCATATTTTATTGTATCAGAGATCCCATTGCGACAACAATCCCCCCATATTAGAATATTCATAATAATAATAATAATAATATTTTTAATACTTTTTCCTGTACAATTTTTGTTATACATATTGTTATTATTATATTATTATTACGAAAAGGAGATGATACGTACGTATATATATAAATAAAAATACATTATTTTTATACAAAGGGAAAATTTCATCATGGGAAAATTTTTATGGTTATATACGAAGATACAGAGAAAAAAAAGGGAAACTATAAAATATTATTTTTTAAACGATTTCTATCTCGAAACAAAAAAAAATTGTATTTAATAAGTTCAGTAAAAATAAAATATTTATTATTGTATATGTATATATGTAATATAAGAAAAAAAAAGTAATTACATTATTTTTTGCTCTGGTTCTGTTAATGTCATAGATATATTATGAATCACCTTTATACACACCGTGGTTTTATCGGTATGACCCCTCTCTATACCATATAATATACATATATATATATATATATCGCATTGCTCTACGTTTTATGTACAAAATTTCCCTTATTCATTTTCGAAATGGAAAAACGACAAACACAAAATTATATGACAGTAAAAGATAAATGTTTTACTTCTGTATCCGTACACTTTTTTTTCATATAATGGTCGATAATATCATAATATATATTTATATATTCTACGTGAATGTTATGATATGTAGAGGTATATAAATAGATAGATATATTTCATAGGTATTTTACTATACATACTAATTTTCGTATAATGCATGACGATTTCAATGCTGCAAAATACTGTAATAATACATGTTAAGAATAACAAGTTGTAAAAGAAAATTGGTTATATATATATACCGTTTTAGTTTCTTATTCAGATATATTTGTATTGTTTTAGATGTATATACGTAATTGTAATAGTTTTTCTCATGAATATTTAATTAGTATAGAATTGAAAAGACGAAATAATATATTATTTTAGTTTAACATGAGAATATATAATGTACGTGTTAAATTCTAATTCTGTTATTTGTATTTTACATAGAAAAAATATCAAATTCATTGTGAAAAAATCAATATTATTCATAAATTAATTGGATTTAGGGTTTATAATTTAATCTGAGACATTATCATGAATTTTGTATATTTAGATGTTCTATTGGTTGTATTCATTTTAATAATCCTATACGGATATACGGACCACATTTTTTCTGAATAAAATTATGTCATTGAAATAATAAAAAAAAATCAAGGTAGAAAAACCACTAAAGGTCAACATAAACCTTCCCATGTACTTTGTCGTATACGTCTATAAACACCAACACGATAAAAACGACAAATTATGCAAATAATTTAATTAAAAAAAATTAATTTTTTGGTTTCAAATTTATATATATTTTTATATGACCACCAAATGTGTGTTATAATTTGGAATATTAATTTTATAATATCCTCTATATAAAATTAAATAAATATACCATAAATTCCATACGTAGATTAATAAAAGGGAAAAAATTTAAATCACACTTTAAAGTATTTTGCTACAAAAGTAATTGATGCTACACAAAAAAAATATAATAAACTAAAATAAGACGCCAGATGTACATGGTTTTTTTTATTTTCGGTATCATTTACTTTTATATCATTTAAATGTAACAGATATTTGAAATATATGCGTATTTTACCTTTTACGTTTTATTATTATTTTTTTTTTTGGTTTGATACACCAATTTCTATTTTTATATATACTATATATATTTATTCATAAATTTTTGTTAAATAGGATTTCTTTTTTTCTCCTTTTTTTACACAATAAATGTAATTCTATTTTTTAGGATAATTTTTTCCTTTTTATTTATATCCTTCTTCTTTATTCTTTATTGCAAACTCAGTCCTTTAAATATATTTATAAATAAAATATGGATATTTGTGAGTCTTTTCATATATAGTGAAAAAATATATTTATGTTAATGTAATGTGAATCATATAGGATATTATATATGTAGAATAGAAAAAAGGAATCTATATTCTATTGTAAACATATAAATAACCTGATTTATTGTATTATTATTACTATTATTAATTCTCTAAATTGTTGTATTTAACAAAATTTGTTATATAGTAATAGTTTAAATTCCATTTTTCCCAATAAATGTTATTTTGACGGTATACGATTTATTATAATAATACGGTTTGAGTTGCAATATACATATGTATATATATATATTTTTACAAATTGTATTTCTTTTTACACCATATATTTAATGGATTTAATTTGTCTGTTTATAACAATCATTTAAATTGTGACTGACACAATAAAATATCTATTATAATAAATTTATCGATTGTTAAATATACATATATTTTTTTTTTATTGTTGAAAAACATGTTTGTAGTTTATATATTTTAGTAAAACATTTGAAAACATTGATCAAAAAAAGTGCATAATATAGTGTATATTCCAAGAAATCAGATAGAAAAATTCGTGGATTAATTCGAAAAAAAAGCTGAGAATTAACTACAATGAAATTTTTTGTTGAAAAAATTGATTCATTTTTGCGGTTTATATATAAATTACATCTGAAATGTTTTCTATAACAAATTTCAGGTAAATTTCTTATCGTTGTCGATAGTATTAATTTCAATTTTTGACTGAACATTAAAATATAATAAAAATATTCATACATATCAATAATGATTTTTGACAAATCCCATCTGGAAATTTATTGAATCGATAAATTCTTTACTTTTGGAACCATTCCAATACATGTTTTATGGATATTAACTTCTATAAAGAAGTATATAATAAAGATAATTGTAATTATATCAACTGCTGTAAAACATTTATTACGCTAATTTCACATTTTAAATCAATGTCGCTATATTTAATATATCGTTTCTGTATATTTATACCTGTATTTTTAATAAATTCCACATAATATCCATAAACTCAAGATTAAAATTGTTTGTTATATATTTAATATACAAGTTTCTTTATTATATTATATATTTTTAATTCATCAAATATGTATGATGTACATATAGGATAGGTATGACGTCTTCTCCTTTTGATTATCCTGCAATATATTCACTTTTTGTCAAACCATATATATATATATATAAAATATCTTTAAAAAAAAATATATATATCATATTGTTCGCGCAATTATTTTTTTTTTTTTTTGCAAAAAATAATAACGATAACTTTTATCAGTTTTATTTAATCACAAACATTTTATATTAAAAACGTTTATAAAAATAGTAATATATATTTAATATCCAACAGCATCTCTCGACTAATCATAATGTCAAGGATTTAATCTAAATATATATAAAATATATACAGTAAAGAATATATATATTGCTGAGATAAATCTGTTTGAAAATTGGAATATAAAATATTCATAAGAAATTTTTAATAACTTTTTTGAGACATTTTCCAATTACACAAAAGAAAATATATATATTTATTATGTATATCTATATATAAAATATATATATATATACAACAATTTAACATTTTGTTAACATAGCCAAATTTTGTAATTTTCATATTAAAATTTTTCTTTTGAAGAAAATTATATTTCCATATGGATATTATTATCTTTATGATATGAAAAATGAAAAAAAAAATTATACAACTGGAAAAGTTTTTCATTTTCTTTTTATTTTTACTGAATGATGTCGTTTAACTGTTTTTTATTGTATGTTTGTATATGTCATAAAAGAAGGCGCGATAATAACATATTATTATATAAATATATATATATATATACATTTTTTTTATATTGAAGATATACAAAAAGAAACTAAATATAAAAATAATGATAAATTTTCAATTTCTTTTACACGTTATAACTTTTTCTTTTCATTCACACACAAACACATATATTTTATATATACAAAATTCTATATATTTTATGAAAATGATTATTTAATGAGGGAACATTTTATGTATATACATATACATTCAACAACATATATATATATATATAAAACGGCAACAATATAACACATAAACTTTTGTTCTGAAAAATATATATGCTTTCTTCTTATCATGATATGTATATAGAATATATACATATAATATTCTACTATCATTAATAAGATTTTTATCAGTTATTTTGTTTCGTTTATAATTTTTTTCCATCCATACTATTATATTTTCAAGAAGATTAGTTTTCTTTATATATATTCTATTTCCAATATTATAGATAATGTATAGTGTGTGTTTATAAACATTGTGTATATGAAAATTTATATACGTCTATATCTATATATAGTAGTATAAAATCTATTTCAATTCAGAAATGGTTTATATATGAAAAGAATGCAAAAATAAAATAGTATACCAAATAACATATAAGAATATATATAAACATATTTGTAATATTGTATATATACCAGATAAATATCGTATATTTATAAAGCACATAAAAAAGTTATCTTTAACTTTTCACACAACACACCATTATGTTGAAATTGTTTTTTTTTCCATCATCTATATCTATATCACATAAATATATATATGCATAGATACCTACTTAATGCATATATAGTTTTCTTTTTATATATATATATATATATAAATAAATAAAACAAGTTGAAAGGGTTGTAAATATTTCTTGCCTAATCAAGATTGAAGATTCTCTCAATATATGCAAAAGGGAAAAGAAAAAAAAATACATTGAACACAATGTACGACAAGAAGAAGAAAATAATATATAGAGAAGTTCGTTAGGATTACACATTGTCGAGTATTATACATATATGTACTCACTCACAATTTATATATATATATATAGGTATAAGAAATAAATTTTGTTTATTTATCTATTGTATTTTAAAATAAAAACTTATGCACGATTGTTCGTATATGTACATAAACAATATAAAACTCGCTATAATATATATAGAGAGATTTATTTTAATTTTAATGATATCCTTATTCATAATAAACTATACAATACATTATACAAGGAATAAGGATAACATGTAAAATAAAACAATAATAAAATGTTGAAAAATAACAATTTCAATTTTATACATTGATAATAATGGGTTCGAAACAATCAGTTTTTAATTATCATACATGCGATAATACTATTATAAATATTTGAATTTCATTTACATATATGTCAGAACAATCAGTATTAAAATAAAAATTTAACCGTATAGAACATTATGAACAATTATTTTACACACAAACCATAATCGAATTTTATTTAAAAAAAAACAATCAAACATATAATGATATGACATAACCACTTTTGGTATTTCATTATGTTATATTATATATTAAAACAAAATTATAATAATAATACCTCAATAATTGAAATGAAGAAAATCAATGTGTATATAAAGTCAACAACATGATTGTCAATAATCACATAAAATAACCAAAATTGTTATAACATTGTAGTGTATCCAACTATCTATAGACAAATTCAAATCTGTATATATATAATGAAATAGAGATCATTTAAATAAATTATATTATTTTTAGTAAAAAATTAATAAATAACCACACGAAGCAGACAACAGAAAAAAAAAATTTATCAACCGCATATATATTTTATATTCACATCCTTTAAATTATAATATATAATAAATATATAAACACAATATTTAACAATACTCTATATATAATAATATATGATGTATCTGCCTGCACTCAAAACAGTAAATTATTCAAATGTACACCATCATAATATACACATATTTAATGAAAGTCTATACATATATATGTTAAATGTTATGTATTGTATACCACCAATAGTAATGAGTTCAAAATGAGTGTATTATATGGTTTTATTTTATTGTGTTGAATGCTATAGTATATATATTTTGCAATAAACATTTTGTTACAATGAAAATTTCATATGTGCATATGATGATATAATCAATATTACATATTATAGCAGTATATATAACAAAAATATATAATGATAAAGGATGCTGTGATACATCCGCGTTTATAATTCATTCATTCATTCATTATTATTGTATATATGTAGACAACATAATATATTCATATATATATATATACAGACAGAAAATAATAGAACGACAAAACAAACCACAGAACCAAATTGTCGAAAATCTAATTGCTGTTAAATCTTCATTTTATATATAAAAATAAAAGGGCATACATTAGAATATGGGAATTTTGTATATATGTATTTATCATTACTTGCATACATGAAAAAAAAAGACATTGCAACAATATATTTATATAATAATAAATTTTCATTAAAAATAAATTGAAATGACCATGGAAAGTTTTACAAAAATAAAGGGATCTCTAAATGCTGTATTCAAAAAAATGTTTAGAAAATTATATTAACCCTATAAATATCATACTATAAGAAACCAGATATTTAGAGTATTGTAATAGCATTTATTTCTTTGGGTATTTCAATTTTGAAATTTTATATCATATCTTTTGAAATAATTAAGAAAATATTATAAGGATTTATTTTGTTGAGATATTACACAAAATATGATCATAAAATATACACTTTTCGTTTACAGCATAATGATATAGATAAAGTAATAATAATAATTTATAAGAAATATACAGATGGAGATATTTTTTTAATATGGAATATAACATATGGATTTTTGTTTTTATTGAACAAATAAACATCAACCACTGTCTGTATATGAATATATATATATATAATATATTATATATATATATATATTTCGTTCACACATTGCGGTAATAAACACATTTATATAAATAATATTATCCTTTCATCTAAAATAAATAATTTCAAGTGTCACGTGAACAATTTGTATGTATCCTAAATTTTTCAATATATATGTATAAAATTAGTGTATATTTCAAATATACAATAGAAACATATAAATTATGCTTATGTTGAAAAAAATAAAAATAATACTGAAAAATATACTTATATTATCTCAATGTTTTATCTATAATTTTACATGTTTTTACATTTTTTTTCGTATATTATGTTTGTTTATAATATATATGCGAGAGAAAACAAATAGGCGACCGACGTAAATATATATGGATGGATATTATAGACCATGAAGTGTAAAAGAACCCAACCCAAAAACATATAGACTTTCCAAAAAAAATCTATAAAATAAAAATACGATACGAAATGTATAAAAAAAAAAAACAAAAATATATACCCTGCCCAATTGTTTTACGGTTTTTGGTTATTTTTTTTCTTTATTTTCATCATATTTTTTCTAGTCATGTATATTTTTAGGATACACATATAACACTTTTGATTTTGTATATGAATATATATATATATATGTATACAATAAACAAAATTTATATGGGTATCATCATGATATATTTTATTTCTATTATATATGTAAACATATCTTCATCATCATATATACCATAAAATAAAATATATATATATATCTGAATGTGAATGACCATTCGAATGGTTGAGGTGTGATTGAGTGCTTTTATATGCTGATTTATATATATTGTATACATACATATATAGAAATCAGTATAAATCTGAGGATGTATATATAGATATAGAATTGAAATTTATCAAATTTATATAAAACCGGAGATATTCAAATGTTGTATATTACACGAGTGATTGTCTGTATATAAATAAATACATTATAGGTATTTGATTTGAATTGTTTTGTAACCATTATATACCATATATATAATTTAATGAATTTGTGTATCTATAATGCTTGAAAATTAATTATCATTGAAAAATCATTTGTGGAGAGATATCATATTTCACATAAATGTTAATCTATTCATGGAATTTTAGAATATCATATCAATTTCGAATGTGATATAAAACTGAATATAATAACGCAGATATATCCATATAGATAAATAAATTAAGTGGGTGTTTTAGAATATAAACTAAATAACTATATTTCTATATAATATATACATATATAGTTATAATGTACA
This sequence comes from Dilophus febrilis, assembly GCA_958336335.1. Lineage (NCBI taxonomy): Eukaryota > Metazoa > Arthropoda > Insecta > Diptera > Bibionidae > Dilophus > Dilophus febrilis. Next base: position 33,750,472 of record OY284468.1, on the reverse strand, counting down.
AATTCATTCATATATATAAATAATATTTAATAGAAATTGCAGATAAATTAAAAATTTTCAATATATATTATAATATAGATATTTTTATTTATTTATATATGTTAACCGATTAAAATCTATTTTTTACTCGCTTTATATTATTATATCATGTCACTTAATTTTTATTATACATATAAATTAAATAGTTTTCATAATATAGATTTCAATAATATGAATATTTTTTAATACATAAATGTGTAATTTTTTTTTTATTTTTAAATCTCTATAATGTACAATAATATGTAGATAAACACGAAAAAAAAATGTATGTTTTGTGGTATCTATACTCCTCAAGTGTATATTTGCTTAAGTGAATTTCAGATAAATAAGAAGTCTATATATATATATATATGTACGTGCCACATGCTGTTTTTTTTTAATTATTTACCTCGATTTAAGATTCAAATACATATATCTGAATTCAACCATATATAAACTAAATATATGGATATAATATAATTTTTTTTTTCAAAGATTTTTATTTTCTTTTTTAACTATTTTTTCCTTGTGTCTAAAAATGCATATATAAATACTTACAAACATCAAACAAAGAGGTTGACGATAACGACGACGACGACGACGACGACGACGACGATCAAAGAAAATACCATCAGAATCACTGTTTTTTTTATCCCATATATCCTTTATACAAAATGATATGGTATTATATATGTATATAGAAAATATGAATACTTATGGAGAAATTTGTGTTTTTTTTTATATAAAAATTTAGTTCTTTTTTCTATTAAGTATACTCATTTAGTACCATATATCTTTTTTATATATCAATTTATGAATACATAAAATTCTTTAAAGTATAAACGAGATTGATTAAAGTTGTTATTTGTGTGCAAATTCTCTCGAAGATATGATGCTATTTTTTGTGAAAAATTATTTTATTTTTTGTCCCATTATTGTTGATTCTACAAATCTTTTTTTATTTTTTTTTTTGAAATATTTAATTTTTTGTGGTAAATTTTTTAATATAATATTGACATAATTTTAAAGAATAAAGAAAGAAATAATTAAGTTTTATATAAATTAAAAAAAAAATTGGTAAATGAAAGGCCTATAACAGACACATAGAGATATTTATTATATAGGCGATAAGATTTTATATCGAGAGGCTTATATTTTAAAGAATTTGGACATTTTATTCTGGTACTGAATATTCCGGCGAGGAATGAAATGCAATTTAATTATATGATTCTAAAGTATAAAATAAAAAAAATTGATAATTCTGTAATTGAAATACATATTTTATGAAGTAAATTTTTTGGTGTATTGCTAATTGAAAAATATTCGCAAACTTATCCTTGATAATTTATATAATTTTCGATCAAGCCATGAGATCAAAAAAGGTGATATATTAAATTCGACGATATCCAAAACGATATCACGATTATAGAAATTCAAACATTTTGATATTTTGATCAATTTTATTTGTTATTAAATTGAAAGCATTTCAATATATTTTTATTTATTATTTTCTCATATGGTTTGAGAATTTCCTTTGATTTAAATAAATACAATTCAGTTAATAAACAATTTTAAGATTAAAATAAAATTGCATTATAGATAACAATGATTATACTATTGCATGTAATATGCAATGTGAATAAATTGAAATACCATATATTTTTTGTATATTCATATGTATTATATACAAATTAAATGGAATTGATTTTAATGGACAAATCGAACGAAACATTAATATATTTTAAAAATATTACATTACAGTATACATTAATATAATTAATTCAATGAAGAAAAAAAATTAAAAAAAAAATCCTCATAAAATAATGTGCAGTATATATTTTATGTTCATCAATAAAATTTATTTTTAATTTAATTAATCATAAACAAACAAATACAATATAAAATAACGAAATATATAGAGAAAATCAAATATAATTTTCAATCGCATTCAATCTTTTTATATCAACATATTGTCATATATAAAATTTTTCATTTATAATAAAAAAAAATCATTATACACAAGTACTATACATATTATATACATGACACACGAATGGTATATTAATAAATTATAACCGAATACATATATATAAAAAAATCATATATATATAAAATCAATATAAAATTCAGTTTACGATATAATTCAAAATTTCAAAACCTTTTCAATACTATAATATTGCGTGTTGAAACAATTTTTTTTTCTGTTTATACCATAAAAATATATATTTATTCTTTAATCATATATACAAAAAAAAAAAATACAAAAAATAAAAATTTAATGTTTTTTAATTAAATTTTTTATTATTATTGTATAAATTTAATGATGTATTGTTTTCGAGTTAAACCGATAAATATTTACGTTTAGAGTGAATTATAAGCCAAATCAATATATATATAAATGTATTTATAGCAAGTAACAGAAAGTTGTTATACATTGAAATTATATATACAGACAGAATATATATAGATAATAACAAAAGAATTTTATTCATATACATATAATAAAATAAATAGCAAAATCTAAAATAAAATTTAACCATTTTTTTTTTCTATTTTCGATTATCTCGCCTTTTTTTCTATTTATATATATATGTGTTCTATTTTTTTTCTTCTTGTATTCATATATTTTTATATTCATATACATGATGTCGATTTATATTTATATACATTCGTATAAATAAAATATGTAACACACATAATTCGCAATATATATATAGAATATTGGATAAGATATAAACTATTTTGAATATACAAGATGTTTATATATGTATAAATTGAATATTATACACAATTATCTATTTTTGGGACGTTATTGATTGATAAAAATATTTGAAGAAATGGTTAGATCTAAAGTTAAATAAAAAAGCGACCATTCAATAAAAGTATTTCATGCATATGTATTTAATGATCAGAGTATACACATCTCCTAAGTAAAGGAGATAAAGGAGTTTAACTTTATTACACATATATATCCTAAACATCCTGTAAAATACATAAATTTTCACTGACAACGAGAAAAAAAGACGAAGATTTTTTTTTCGTGAGATCATAAACATAGATAAAAATCTAAAATTACACATACAAAATTATATACTGTATATATACCATTTACACAACGCATTCAGTAACGCAATTTCGAATTGATCGAAAATTATTCTATGGTACATTAATCACAAGCTATTCCTTTCAAAGTGAATATGGTACTTCTACTGCGTTACAAATGGTTAAAAAAAAAATAAATATGGATACATTTAAAATCCATTGGTATATTTATATATACATAATATATGTATATATAGGAATTGATGGAAAATAAATTTTACTGCCAATTTTTTTGTGATATACATATATATGTATAAATAAATAAGAGTGTGTGTCTGCGTAAACATCCTCCACAATTGAATTTATATTGATATACATACAATATATATATAGATGAATATTATTACTACAACAATTGGAAAAATAAAAATAAATATTGTTCATAAGGAGGATTTGATATTTATTTGGATACATGAAATTTATATATATAAATAAATAAATATCCATATATATATATAAGTACATATGTTGTATTATATAGATTATATGGATGTATATAGAACATATTTTATACTATATATATTATTGTACTTTATAGTTTTTACATATATTGTATATAAATATTTATCCATTAAATTTTATTTTATTTTATTTTTTTTTAAATATATATTTATATAGTTAGAGGATATGATATACAAATTCAAGAGAAAATCTTTTAAATACGCTTATATTGATTTTACTTTATTTTCAATATTTTCAAGTTTACTAAAATTCTTCATGTTTAACAATACACACAATATAGGCAAACGATGATGAAGAAAAAATAAAACTATATACATAGATTATATTCATAGTTGAATATAATAAAAAAGAAATTGATATAAAAAAATATATATATATATAATATATAAATTTTCTTTTAATATTCTTGGTTCATGCAAACCTTGTTATATGATCGTTCATTACATGCATATTTATAGATATATATTTGTGCAATATATATTTATTTATGTACATAGAAGTTGAATATAAACACTAAAAAGTAGAAATTTATATTTATTGAAAGTAAATAATATTATACATACGTATTTACTCTGATAAAAAAAAATGGAATTGTAATTAAGTGACGATGTATAATACAATATTTAGATATGGATATATAGTGTTGGAGTATATTAAAATAAATGTATATGTATACAAAAAATATAAAATACATTTGCACAATGATTACAAATTTTTTTGTTGTATGTCAGCATAATATAATTTAAGTTTGGTATAAATTGTAATTTCATTTAAATTCGATGTAATTTAAAAAATATTCACATTATACGAGAACAATTCTTTCTATAAAATTTTCCGATTTTTTACTAAATTAGAAATATATAAGGTTGAATCTTGGACTTTCCTATGTAAGTTTTAAAAATTTGTTAATAGTATATTATCTTTTGGTTTTTCTATTGAATTAATCAATAAATCGAATCAATTTCAACAATTTGACAAACAGAGTTTATCGAGCTTTATTGTTACTCTGTTGAGTGAGTAAAAACTTAATATTTCCATTAATTTCAGATGTAAAAAACATTGTATGTAGGTAAAAAACATTGTATTGTATTGTCAAATTTTACCAAAAGTAAAAAGTTTGTTTGTTTGTTTTTTTTTTAGTAAAAACATTGTATTGTATTGTCAAATTTTACCATTACATTGCAAAATTCAATTTAAACCAAAAATTATCCATCTATGGTATATTTTATATCAATAGTCATTAAAACTATAATACAAATTTACCTATTTCAATTTATTTCTATCTATATATATATATATATATATATGTTATAAAATAAATATATTCTTTTAAGGATCACTTAAACCAAATATATACCTATAGGTATACTAATGAAATACAAATAATAAGAAACCAAAATATTTATATATATAACAATATTTATCTAGAATATCCTCATATATATAACAACAAAAATATATACCTAATAAATTGTTTATAAATACATTCTATACATATTTATATATAAACACACAAATCAGAACACTAAAAACCATCCTTTTTTTCGGACCATTATAATATACATAAAATAACATACATTATCTATTTGTTGATTTCATTTTATTGTAATAAGTTGTATATAAGAACCCAAAAAATAAAAAAAAAACATAAAAAGCTAAAGAACATACATATTTGTTAAATAAAATTTTCTACTAATATAGGACGCATTGATCTAAATAAACAATTATATGTATATATTTATTTAGTATATATGCGCATACATATATTAGATGTAGGTATGATCTGCCTTTATATAAAACATACGTGTATTATACATATATTTATGTGAATGAATGAACACATATATATATATATCAGAGAAATATATGTATATTTTCCTAAAATTAATGTTTTAATTATATTTGGGTTAAATACAAAAATATGTATGTATCTATATACAATTTCATATATCCATGAAAATATAAAACATACATAACATATTTATGATGTTAAACTATACAACAGGCAGAAGCTAATATACATTATATAGATACAGTACGATAATATGGACAGAACAGAATTTTATGGTATGTGATAAAAAGAAGGTTGCCCTCATTCGCATAAATGTTATGTTTCAAACATATACATATGTGTGCAGCTGAAACCTTTAATTATTTTCCAAGACAGGAATACTTTATTGTTCTTTCAAATTATACATACATATTTTATCATATTTTATATTAACAAATAAGTCCATTTTTATTCAAAATAATATAAAGATTATATTATGGTTTTCTATTTTGTCTGATATGACCTTTTCGTATGAATATATATATATTTCAGTTTGTAAAAAATTTTATTCTGTAAGCATATATTCATATATTCATCTATATATGTATATTACTATATTGTGTTGTCTGCGGTACGACATGTCACTATTTTAATAAAATTATTTTTATGTTCAAAAATGTGCATCCACATTTACGTTTATTTTTATTTCAAAATTTAATTATTCCTAAACATATATATAACAAACAAACAAATAAAATAAATAAAATGAAATTAAATGAACAAACATTTATGATGTGGATGTGTACAATAAACAAAACGTTTTGTTTTATGATGTGCAATATAATATAAGAAGATGTACAACATTTCGTTTTGTTAACTGATGATGAAAAATATATTATATAATATACATTTTTATAATATATATAGGTGGTTTATATGCCATTTAATTGTTGAACTTTGTCTGTTTTGATTGGATTAAATTTAATAGATTTCATATATTTATACAACTTTTATTATTTATTTACATCAAAAATACTTTTAATTATTGAATAAATTGGTAATTGTAACAGAAAATTTAATATGTTTTTATTGTAAATAGTTAAAATTCGGATTATATATATAAAATCATAAAATAAAATCATAAAAGTCTCTGTATATCCATGAATCACATTTAAGAAAAAAAGTATAGAGATAAGTATACATTTTTTTTAATGGTTATTTTAAAATGATACGGCATAATAATTGGCCATAATCATATTATTAAATGTAAGATATAGCGCACGCATACACTATATATATATACCAAAGTAGAAGCATACGATTTTTTGTTAAACACTTAATTAAATATGTAAATATAATGAGAGGACGATTTTACAATCTTAATTATTCAAAACACAATAAAAATAAAACACCTTTTTTCTGTATTTTCGTTTCTTCTATACTTTGCTTATACATTATAATTTATTTCAATTATAATTTTAAATGATCCTTTTAAGGGTATATATCTAAATGTACTTTTACCATCTTTAAATATATGCATATAACTTTATTGTATAACAAATGTGACAAAATAAGTTAACAAAAAAAAAAAAAGATAAAATGAAAACATTAATAAAGAAGGTTAATTAGATCATATTAAGCAAATATAATTTCCTATGTATATAGAGAAGTATATAATTAAAAAATCCATTATAATAATAATTATATCAATAGACACACACATATAATTTAATTGCATTATGTATTATATACTATATATACACACCGCTGTGCAATCATCAAACGCATGCAGTCATTAAATTAATAATTATTTCAAATATTTGGATCAATTATATAATATAAAAAAAATGTATTTATTTATAATGTAAATTGAAAATTGAAACGACCCTACCTTGAACGGTTCAATCAAGATTTCTGGGAGAATAAAAATGAAACGCAGGGAAAACAAAAAATTTAATATTTTAAATATGCATAAGTTTTGTAAAATGTATCTGCTTATAATTAGTTTATATATTTATTTTATAATACAGAATATAGCATGACACATCACCTGCGTTAATTTTAATTTTATTATTTTATATATACGTATATTTAATATTCCATTAATTGTCCATTTAATGAATTGTTTTAATCAAAAAAGAAAAATAAAATAATAAAACAAAAAAAAAAAGAAATATAAAACAGAGGACGACAACATGTCCCTTTTATTTTATTTTTTTTTTTGTGTTTTGTTGGTTGCTTTTATAATACTGAATATCTAAAAATAATGTGTATGTAATAATCACTAATCATGTTATGTGTATTATATGTATATAGTTTCTGGTTGTTAAGAATTTTGCTTTGTTCCTTCCGTACACGTAATTTTGTTTGTCGGTTCTTTTCTTTTTTTTATCTTTATATTAAAATGCTTATATTATTTATCCATAACAAATATATGCACGCACATATAATGTATACACATACTTTCTATATACATATTATAATGTGTATATATGCATAACTTTGTATACACAGATATGTACATATACTGAAATGGTCAATTAGCGGTACGGAAACACAGATGAATGCCTAATTTGTGTTAAACATGTATCTATGTAAAGAAAATAAATGGTATGGAATTTATTTTATTTATATATATATAAAATTAATCGTATACATAAAATATACGGTGACCTTTAAAAGGAACATGGAATAATATAAAGATAAAACTTTATCTATTCATTATCGCATCATTTTCATTTCAATATATATATAAATACACTTTTATACGTGCGTATACAAATGCATACAGCAATATAGTATATACCATAGATATATCCTTTAATAATATATTTATATATGTGGTAAATATATAAAATTATTTTAGGGATTTTATGTAAAATAAACTTTTGTATGCTATACGTTGTTTTTTTCTTCTTTTTTTCTGTTATTATCCAGGTTTTATATAAATTTTTATCCTTATTCATTTATTCACATAAAGGCAATACTCATATATATTATTTTTACATATATAAATATAATCTATATGTGTTTTCGAAAAAAAACCATTGAGTATCAAAATATACAACTAAATAACAAGAGTTCGATTAACTGTCGAATTGATTTTCATCGATTGATAAAATAAAAAATTATTTGCAATCGTATACACTATTTTTATATTCTTGAAATTTTTTATGCAGAATTATTGTTTTCCAATATCCTATATATATTATATATATTGTACAATATATTTTTATTTTTTTTGTTATTCTCTTTAATTTCAATGTTGTCATGAGATGAAATGACTTTTCAAAGTGTATATATATATAAACACAATGTTTTGGGTTTATATTATAACAAAAAAAAAAACAAATTGCTTATAGATATATTTACTATATCATAAAAATGTGTGTGCGATATGTTTTAAGAGAAACTGACAAAATTATTAAAGTTTCAAATATAATTAATAATATTTTTTATAATAATATATTTGACTTAATTTTGATTCAAATACTTCCACATTTTGCATAAAATCTTGAATTTTTTTTTCAATTGGAAAATGTCAAGGACCTTTTTGTATACAATTCTATTATGTATAGCGAATTTAGTATATGCGTTGGCAAAACGAAATGTACAAAAAACATCCTGTTAAACATGAACTATATATTATCATATATTATATACAAATATATATACATATATGATTATTATATTGGATGGATTTAGTTCATATATATATGAACGTGCTAAATTGTCCTGAAATGTTATTCGATTTTATATATGTTACAATGGAAGTTACTGTTGTATACACAATATATGGGAATTTATATTTCCTTTTTTTTGTATTATTTTGGTTTTCATTTTTGCATTACATTTGTGTGTTATATATTATAAAAAAAATAGTAAATTCAGCAGAAAATATAAAACAGAATTTTGGTTTATACACATTGATAGAGACATAAAAAACTGTATGGTTATGATATGATGATGCGATATGGAGTTGTTATTTGGCATGTATATATTTATATATATATCATAAAATACATGCATGGATATGATATGAATGAAATAAATAGCACCAGAAAGTTTATAAAACAAAATTTTAATTGAATGATTCACCTATCACGCATATACTTATTGTTAATTTATGTTTGTTCGTTATATATTTGATATAGTAAATATATATGAATAAATATTAAATGTGGTTTAAAAATTGTATACTTCATTATACTAAAATTAATTGTATTTTTTCTACATACTATATATCCATGTATTAAATTAAAAATTATTCGATTATCCATTGGAAAATTTGCTATATTGTCCTTCATGTCCATAATGATCATTTTCAATAAATCGAAATTAAACAATTTCGATATATTATTATTATCAATGGATAATTTATTTTTATATCGTTGTGATTTAAAAGTAATATTCTATATGTAATGAAATTGATATGCGTAAATATAATTGGTATTTTATTTGTATAAGTAAAATAATTAATATAGGAATATTTTGTTTCACAATTCAGATAACAAATATATATATATTTATAAATAGTCACTGTATTTACGACGGCTAATTGTCTGTACAAAAAAAACGCACACACACTAGTTTTCATATTTAAATTAATTATATTATGTATTATTATCTTTAATGAACACAAAAAAAAATATAATTACAAACAAAGAGAATTATAAATATATAATAATAAACTCTATAATATATATATATAAATAAATATTATATTGCTTTAAATAAACGTTTTAACATTTTATTATATTTAATTTAATTTGACAGGGTTTGCAAAAAGTATGAAATCAACAAAAAAAAAATCATGCATAACGTGAAAAAGTGATCTTAATTAAAACATAATCTGAATTAAGGAAAAATATTATTAAATTTATTTGTTCTTATCCTAAAGAAGATTCGCGGTATTCGAATATATTTTTATGTTAAAAAATTAGTTTATATTCCAATTTATTGAATAGAAACTTATTTTGCATACTTTTTTCGCATCTTGTATTTTACGTAAATAATTAATATGCTGTATTTAAATTTTTAACAATAAAAAAATAAATATATACATAGCAGCAAATGAGTAATAATTATTTAAATAATTTATAATTCAGTATATGTTATGTTAATTAAGAACATTTATTATAATTTCATATTCAGCTGTTAAACATTCATATATATTTATATATATGTACGATATAAATTCTGTATTTCACTTATTTATAAAATGTTTTCAAAACTATATAGAACAATGCAAAAATGAAAAAAAAAAAAAAAATTAAAGTATATAAAAGGAAAGCATTAATTGAAGTTGAAATGTTCTAATTTATATATACTCGTAAATACATTCAGAATTATTTCTTTATATATAGTTGTAATTAAACATTATAATTTTTATACTTAATATTTGCAATTAAGTTTAAAATATATGATTTTAATATTATCATATATAAAGGGTAAGCACAATCTTATATGTGTACCATTCAAATATTGAAATAATAAATTTTGGCATTATAAATAAAATATAGTTTTTAAAAATATTTCACATTTCAGTATATAACGCAATAAGTTATTATTTGCTATTGTTATTGTTATTTAAACAAATATAAGCTAATTTTTCTAATTTTTTTTGTAAGCTCTATATAAAGAAAATATATTTCGTTTTTGTAAGAAGCAAAGAAAAAATTCTATGAACAATAACAAAAACAACAGGAAACTGACGTATTTCACAGAATTTTATAGATGTATATAATTCAAATACTTGTTTGTGCCTTAATTACTAGTTTATAACCTAATAAAATGAAAATTTCTTATCGATGTGTCAATATACTATATAAAGGATATTAACATTGGGATATAAAATGTCTCCTCAAACTCTTCATTCATATAAATATTTCATGTGTAAAAGTGGATGAAATCATTTTGACATTCATATGTAAAATACACAAATTGAATAATGTTTTTCATTAAAATTGTTTTCGTACGTTAAAAAAAAAATTCCATATTTCATTATTTTTACCGAAATATTGTCATATCAATTATTATTGTTATACATCATAAGATCATTAGACAGAATCGTTCATCCCATATGTTATATATAGTTAAAAAAAACAACAGAATATTCTATTCATGTATGAAATTAATGTGAACGAAAAAAAGGTAATTTTAATATTTTTTTTTTAATTCATACTTTATGGATTTATACAAAATGATTATTTTCATCGTATATTAAATTAATAATTTCATCATAATATTAAATAACATATTAATAATAGATATATATCTCACATATATAGTTGTTTATACAAAATGAATTTAATTAAGTATAAAAAATAGACAAAAAAAAATTGAATTATTTTCAAAATCTAACAAATTTTATCAAGAGATCGTAGTTTCTATAAAATAGGTTTTTCATATAACATATAACACCGGTATATTGTTGACATGATGACATGATATTAATTAATAGAGACTTCTAACATAAATCTAACATAAAAAGCGGACAAACATCGAGTTAAGGTCGGATATATATATATATATATATATATATATATAAATCTCTATAGAATACACAAACAAAAATCCATGTTTATTGCAAACAAAATATTTTTTTTTATAAACCCATAACACACGACCATTCACTAATATAAGATGACATCCTGACTGATATTTTCTTTTTCATATAATACTCAAATGTATATAAATAGAAAAAAAATAAATATAATATCTGAAATATTAATATAGGTAATATCTGTAATATTATATATGATATATTAATATATTATGAGTTATATGATTTGATATATGTTTGTGTTGACCCCGAATATATACAAACACCCACCCATAAATGAATATATACATGTTTTATTTTCTAATATACTTTTATATATATATATATATATATATATAGATCAATATCATCATTGCAATACTTTATTATTGTTATATATGAATCGATATTACACATAAAAAATATAACATTTCTTGTGTACTCTACATTTATTCTTATATACGATATATATTATAAGAATATAACCAATTTGTTATTTTTCACAAATTGACAGATGTGATGAAATTTATAATTTTTTCTCTATGTAAGTTATATGTGGTTCAAGATTTACTACTTAGTTTTATATATTTAAGGCAAAGAAAAAAAAATAATAATAAATAAATATTATCTCTATATACTATATATAAATTATAAATTCTACAACATCAACAACAAAAAAAGAAATAATTGAAACAAACTACGGTCAAATATTATCAATAACACAATCAATATACTTTGTTAATAAAATATAACTCGCACAAAAATACACACCACACAGAACACACGCATATATAGAATACATTTGCATATTATAAGAATAAAAAATATAGAATATTTGAATTGAAAAATTGAAAATGAATTTGTGTATGTGCATACAAAAAAAAAATTTGTCAAAACTATATAAACGAAACATACCGGTGTTGAATACGGATGTGCAGTTAATCGAACACCATCTGCTTTTAATTGTTCAATCAATAATGGATCTAAACCACTTGGTGGTGTATCACGTCCGCTTAAAAATTCACTACTATCATTTAAACCACTACTATTACCACTATTATCACCGCTTAACATAAAATAAACACTAGCTGCACCATTTTCACGTAATTGTCGTACACTTTTCAATAGTTTATTACGATGCTGTGGATTTTGTACACCAATTGCATCTAAATCGGGATCACCAACTTGTTTACATATTTCTAAATCATCATAACCGTTGTCTAAAAAACTTTCAGCATAATGTGATAAACCAAGTGCACGTAACCATTCACATACGATATTACTAGCAGCCATAATTTAATAAAACAACAAAATATTATAATTTAATTTTTAAATAAACCACGGATAAAAAAAAATTAATTATATCAAATAAAATATAGCATTTTAATAATAAACGACGATAATATTATTAACTGTATTTTTATTTTATTTATTAATTTTTTTCACTTTATCTTTTTAATTTTTTTGCTATTTAATTCACGTTTTTTTTAATTTGCGGCGATGAAATTATTCACCGTCATCATCGAATATCATCATCGCACACACAAAACATTTAAACAAAAAAAAAATAGCAAATATATTTTTTCATTCACATTATACAATAATAATTATAAATTTAATTTGTCTGCTTTCGGTTAAAAAAAAAATTTCTAATCAATTATATGTTATTAATGTTTTTTTTGGTTTATTAAAATATTCTTGATGCATTTTAATTATTTATAACTTTTTCTAATATTCAATTCATTATTGGTAAAAATATTTATTCTTCATTTTTTTTTGTGGTTTTGATTATTTGTTCTTTATTCTACAATAAATAGTTAACAATCGTGCAAACGACTTATCTTACATCATCAGAGTGCGATGTGATGGTGGTGTTACAACTTTGACTGCTGCTGCGGCTGTTTTTTTTCTTCATTATTATATTAATATTTTATTTTCATTTTAACGATTTTATATTGTATATTTAATATACATTTTTATATACATATATGATCCCCGTTGTTGATGATAGCAGCAGCAAACTATACAATGTGTCTGGAAAATAAAATAAAATAGAGAACATTAAAATATTTATATTGTGTAGATATATATATATATATATATAAATAGAATACATATAACAAAAAAATAAAATGATAATGAATTTAAATGGTATTTTAGCTTTATCTATATACTAACTATATATAACGATATAACTCTATATTTCTATATATATATATATATATATTTATTAACAAATACCATTCATATATTATACGACCAAATGATAATTGAGAAATTATTTATACACAATAAAATATACAAATATATGTATATATAGTTTTGTTTTATATACCTATACCATTTATTTATTTGAATTTCGAATGATTCATTTCAAATATATATATATAATAATAATTATATACAAACATTTTATAATAAATATCCGTTCATCGTATTTATATGTGTACATCACATCAGCTTCAGGCTATTTGTTTATAAATTCTATATTTTTCATATATATACTGACTGAGTGAATGAGTTGAAAACACAATTTAAAAAAAAAATAAATAAATATTTGATAAACATTAAAATGACATAAAATGATAATTAATCAATGTTCATATTAAATATATTATCATTATTATATATGATGATGATTATTATTATTATTATTGTTATACTATTAGTTATAGATTATATATAAAACAAATGAAACGAAAATTTCGTCGTAAACATAAAAACAACATATAATAAAAAAAATATATTTAGGAATTATGTATACAATAAAAATGTATATGTTTTCATTGAATGTTTATTAATTTTTTTTTATAATAATACAAAAAAAATTATTTTTCTAATGATAACAATCTCGAATTTGTATACATGAATTTTTTAACATATGACTGAAATTCATTTTAAAATATTAAATAAAATCATTATAAATTTAAAAAATGAATGTGATTTATTGCATTTTATATTTTTTCAAAACGAAATTAGGCAATCCGAATAGGATATAATGGAACTATAACTGAAAGGTCGTATCAAAATTGGCAATTGATTAAAATCAAATAAATGATATAATTCACATTCAATATATACAAATCTCTTAAGATTTATTGAATTGCATGAATAGAATAATATTGCATTTAAGTATAATGCTATATATAGATGAATAGCATATCGAAAAATAACAATCGAATAAAATTAATATTTTCCGATTTTACTCCGCATCAACTTTATACAATTATACAAACAATTTTTTTTAATGTAATTTTTTAAAAAAATCTCAAATTTTATAAATATTTTAATCACATTTATATAAATATATAAATATAGTTATTATTAATAATATTACAAAATGTAAATACACATATTATATTGAAAAAAAAAAAAATTTCACTTTGCCAATGTAATAGATGAATAAATATTAATACATATACCTATACAGGAAAATATATACTTCAAACGGTAGCAAAACACATTTTTATATATACATATTTAAATAACTCTATATATATATTAGAAATTTTCTTTCAAAAAGCTTTCACTTGTATATTTTTGAGTATTTTTTTAACTTTTTTTTTGTGTATATCATATATATAATAAATATTATATTATTATTTTCACGTATCTTGTATACATTTTTCAAGTTATAAAAATTTACATAAAATTGTGTATGCCATTAAAATATAAAAATCATATACGATAGGTACAGGTAGGTGTATATAAAACCACTGTTACTCCTATATATCTACATAACGTGTTAAAAATATATATATATATATATATATTTGTAGCAGTATCGTTATACCTCACGCGAAAAATGGAGATTTTTCAAAGAATCATAGGTAACACAAAACTTTTTTGTTACGTGAAAAATTTATATATAATACTTCAATTGTATGTACGCGGTAATACTGAAAATCTAATCTTATATTGCTTAAATATATACCAGTGAAATACAAAAAAAAATACATATATGACAAAAAGATAAATAGAATTCAATATAATATGTATAAATAAAAAAAAAAGATATATAGAAAAGTATAACGAAACAAATATTGAATTCTTTATCGGTTTTGTTATGGTATTTGCACATATGCACATGCATATTGTATATATAGATATCGTATAAAATATATACATGTATATATGATGTGTTGATATTTCATCCAATTCTTTTTTATTTATTTTTTCGTTAGATCGATATAAAAAAGTTTTTTTTTCTTTTAAATATAGGAACAAATACTTCAATTGATTTCAAAATATTTTAGTCGTTTAAAATAATATATATGTACCTAGTATATATTTATTTATCCAAGCCAAGTACATTTATATATATATATATCGATGGAGTACATCTGAGGTATTAATATACGTAAATGTATATATATATATTTAAAATAATCATTGAAATATACTCACGATTTTATATGTGGAAAGATATTTAACATTCTCGAAAATATATCGTTATCGTACATACATAATAAATGTAAATATATGAATGAAAAAAACTTTGTATATATACGATACACTAACCATATATATATATATAATTTTATACGGCGGTACATTTTATATTTATACAAAGAGAATTAATTTTATTAAACATTACCACCACGTACCGCTACAATATTACTTGTATATAACTACAAATAACACAAAAAATATATAATGTATTCTATATCGTCGTCGTTTACCATCTACATAACACAAAAAAAACCCCTTACCATACCATCAACTAATATTATACCATCATCCCATCATCATTTAATGTATCGCCTTATCATATACACATTCAATAGGCAAAAAAAAACAAATAAACATATATAAAACAACACACAAAAAAAGGGTTTATTTAATACATTTTAATGTTTGGTATACGTGAATGAGTTTGTTTTGTATTTATATATATACGCGTTTTTATACATTTTAAAACAATGCTTTTATGTAAAGCAAATCATATGTAGGTATATACAAATTAATGTGTATATTTTCTTTTTGTGTATATAATTCTAAATTAATGCGTTGTGATAAAGAAACCGCAAGGGTATAAATGCAATTGCTTATTTGTTATTTTATTTTTTATTTTTTGCATTTATATAATGGAAAATAATAATTGACAATATTAAATTGCTATATACTCGGTAAATTTACAAATTATATAGTATGTTAAATAAATTAATGGATAGATAGTAGTTTTAATACTAGGGTTATTTAGTTAGAGGATATAAGTGCTGATGTAATGTCTTTATCGTAATATGCTCCTAATATTATAATCATATTAATATGATTCTTAATACGGTTAAACAAATGTTAAAATATAATATCTTTAATAACTATTATGTTTTCTATATAGTTTTATTTTAAAAACTATACAAATCGTTATAGAAAATTTATACTTAATTCTGATAATCAAACTATGTTTTCCCATAATACTTTTCATTCGTATAAGGAAAAATTCGTTTACCAAAAGGTATTTTCAAAATCACTCACGTTTCCTCATTTCCAATGGGTATTGAAATGATTTGTAAGAAAAATGAAAAAAAAAATAGATCAAAAAGTACAATCGGATGGATTAACAAACGTCACCTTGAATTAAATTTAGATAATTACACTTTTTTTGTTTAAAAACCAACAACCCTAATACGAACAAATGAATATATAACTGTATATAATTTTCAAACATCTATCTATATATGTATTTAAAAATATAGTCGCGACGACTTTTATTCATTTCTGTTTTCGTATATATATCATATATAATACATCTGAAATGTGATTTACCTCGAATCGGTATGCCGGTATTTTTGTATATGTTATTTACACTCTATACCAATAAATACACGATAGAACACCCTTTATGAAAAATATATGCCCTTGGCAATACGCGATAAGCACCCTTTTCACCTCTTTGACATTCTCCACTTGAATATTATTATTTATTTGCTGATCTATATCTATTCCTATACATATATTTATAATATATAGAATTTTTGGTTGTCATACATTCAAAATTATTCCATTTATTTCTATAATATGTATTATATACAAACACCCATGTAGAAATATATATATCTTTATCTTAAACATTTGTTTAAAATATACAATATATTTTAAATTCTTTTTAGAAAAAAAGTATTTATGATAAAATAAAAAAAAAAATAAGCAACATTTATTTTTTATATTTATATACTTACAAAATCATCGGACAGATATAATGGGTATGTTTATTTAAAGATTTTCCGATTGAGTTTATTTATTCATATTTTATATTGTACATATGTATATATTTGTGCTATGTATACGGATATATATTTGATGACAATTTAGAAAATTTTTCATTGTCATGATATTTTTAGTAGAAAGGAAAAGAAAAAAAAAAGTTTTTGATCTTTATTTTAAAAATTATTATATAATAAGATTTTTTTTTTTCAAATAACTTTGTATTCTTGCAAGTTATAAATTCGCCGGGGAAAAAGTAACTTTTTGGTAAATATTTTATGATGATAAATGAAATTAAATGTTAAATTTTTTGTGTAATTTGGTATGTTTTTTTTTTAATAAGGTAGGGATTTAGACATATGAATGAAATTTTGAATTTATATTAATGTATTCCAAAAAAAAAAACAAATAACAATTTAAAGATAAGCTATCGAATTGATTGGATAATATTTAAAATTCGTGAAAATTTTGTTTACTTGTATATAGATAGCAACTGAAATTTTTCACAAAACCTTAAAAGCTGAACTAAAACCAATACTAATAACAATCATTCAGTTTATAATAAATTAATAAAATGTTTCTTATTTAACTTCATTCATTTTTTTTTGCTTGCGGCACAAAGTCATCACATATATGAAAATGGATACCGTGTATCGTTTGATCTATAGATGTATAATATTATTTTCTTCTATTATATGCATATATTAAAATATATATATATGCACTAATATAAAAGTATAATAAAAAATTGCAATTGCATATATTGTTATTTAGATACATCTAGTCTGCTATATATACGTTTGCATTAAAGAGACAACTTGACAACGTACAACTCTTACGTATAACTATATATAGTTATATAGATATATATATTATACATAAAGAAATAAATACATAATATAATAAGTATTTGCTTTATATATATATATATATATATACGATATTGATACAATTTTTTTTTTGCTATAACAACATTTGTATATATATACGCTTATTTTTATACATATAACTTGTAATTATATGTTATGTATTTTATACACATTTATAGATCGATTTATAGACTTTAAATCATTCTTTATTTATTCATACTGCATACACATCATTCATATATAGGTATTATTTTTTCATACATATAGTATATTCCATTCATATCATGTTATTTTTTTTTGAAGCCATACAATATATTATAATGTATATTTTAGTTTTGATCGAATGTAAAATTTATCCAATCAATGCTCGTATATATATATAATATATATAAATTATAAATTGTATAAAAGAAAAATAAAATAACGCAGTATATATTTAAAGTTCTAAGCCGCATATCTCTCTATAAGTCTTTTCATCTGTATATTTATATATACAAAACATATATATATCATACTATAATTATAATTTCAAATCTATAGATATATAGTATATTATAGTTATTTCATACAGAGTGAAGTTGTTTTTTTTTTGCTATACATTTTAATAATATGGTAATTCATCACATCGTCGCATCTCGATTATAAAGTTGTCTTTTGATGAAATGCTTTAGATGTTGATTTTTTTTTTTTGCACATATACATTTTTTTTACTATAAAATTGGCTATGGTTGATGATTTGCGGATCACATTCATATTATTATAAAATTATAAAGGGTATATATAAATAAATTGTAATCGCATATTTAAATGAAATTATTATTTGCATAGACAATCATATAAAAAAGAAATATTGAAATAAAATTAAAATTATGTTATTGAAATGAAATGTAATGTTGCAAAAAAAAAAATATGAGTTAAACTTATTTAAAACATTCTTCACCAGACAGATTGTAGATTTTTTATAAACAAAAAGAATATCTTGATCTATGATATCATTACGAAAAACTTCTATTAAAACAAAAATTGTATGTGAACAATTGAGAAATGCGTCGTCATATAATTTTAATATTATAATATGATAAATACAATATACTAATTTGAATCGCACAAAAATTTATCAATTTAAATTCTTTTTAAAGAAAAAAATATAAAAATTGATTAACAAAATATATACATTAAACAAATTAAATTTTCTCAAATTAACAAAAAAAAGGAGAAAAGTAAATTAAATAATAATTGAAAAATCAATATATATATTATAATGAAGATCATTAAAAATAAATTTATATTTGTAAATTATTTTCACTTTAACACCTCATATTTACAGCACAATATCTATACTATATACTATATATATACTCATATATTTACACTCGCAAATATAGAAATAATTTAATCAATTTTCTACTTATAAATTATTTGCATACATGATGAGAAAGTATTTTACCAATTTATATAAGGACTTTTTTCTTTTATTGATGAAAATTATACCAGTGAGTATATAGAGTATATAAAACATATATAGTTAAATATATGGTTTTCAATTGCCAAAATCAATTTATTCAATATACGGTTTGTATAATTGAAATATTTTTATTTGATATTTTTATGTGTTTGCGATTATATCGTTGGGGTATATATTATTATAACCAATTTACCATGTATATGTATATGATAAAAAATATGAGAATGGATATCATCATCAAAATATATATACGCACAAAACCCTCAAGTGTTTTTTTTTTGCATTTAAATGTATACATATACATATTTTTTTTAATATGCAATAATAAATATAAAAATATATTATACATTCTTAAGTATATAGAAATATATACTGGGTTCTTGCTAATGGATAATAATACCCTTACGGTAACGTTATATTTTCTCAATAATTTATCTATATCTATATATCCTATATCTGAATTCTGTAATATATTATATTATTATCATATATATGTATATTTCAATGATTTTTATCCTATTTATATATATAAATGGGTTTTATTTTTTTTCTGTCAGTTAAACGTATTTTATTATTATAATTTTATTCAAAAAAATTAAATGTTTATAAGGAATGCATGACAAGCACAACACTATCTAAAACTATTAGGTATATAGAAAAATAAGCATATCTCTTTAACAACAATACTGTGGAAATCTGAATAAAATTTTATGCTTATTTTAATCTAAAACATTCCGATTACTTGAATATAGATGAATTCCATTTTTATTGTTAGCAATAATTAATTTTTTAATTATTATTAAAAGAAAATTTATATTTTGATGAACTGTACATAAAGTTAATTTTTTTTTATTTCGATTATACAGATTAAAAAAACAATCAGTGATGATTGGAACTACATTATCTTTCATATAAAACCGTTTTATCAGAAAATAAAATTCCACGATGTTTTTCATACATTTTGTATTATAGATACGAAATCTCGTACAGTATAACTGATATTTGATTCCGACTAAAGTTATTACAAACGCTGCAGTACTAACTGTGTATGGATATGAATTTAAATTTGACATGTACGTAAGGAAAATATTTTTATTTTTTTATAGTTCCAAATTGTTTATTTTATCTGCATATACATGTCTTCATTGAAATATTTTATTTTTAAGGAAAAATACTGTGTATATATACATAAAAAAAACTGGAATTTATATACAGGTGAAAGGTGTGTTTTTCCATATCTAAAGTATACATGCGGCATATATATTTTTAAGCAACAGACATAAAGACTATTTCCATATATGATATACATTTTTCTTTTTAACATTTATGTAATTTCACCCTCTCGTTTTTTTTTTTCTTACAAATACATTGCATAATATAAAAATGTATAACCCGGAAGAAAATATGTATATATATTATATATATTATTACTATATTATATATTTATGTGTGTATATATAAATAGCGTATAAATAAATATAAAATTTTATACATTTATATAGCTATATAGGTATATAATTTACATTTTGTCATTCAATTTTCCAGAAAAACTAAAGTAAGTCAAAAATTTATTTATTTATTTACCAATTTTTTTTTTCTACGTTTTCATTTTCTTCTTCTTCTTCTTCTACTATACTCCTGAATGAATAAATCGAAATTATGCATATAAGGATAAATTCGAGTGTATAGTATTTGGTATACTGCTTGTATAAATGTCGAAATAGAGTATATGAATGTGTATTTAGAATTTAGATATATTATATATGTATCTTTGCCAAATATATATAAAAAAAAAAATTTATTATTTAAAAGTGATATAAATATTTATATCTCAAAAAAAAAGGTTTTCTTTTTACATGAACGTAAAATTTTATCTATGTGAGGTATTATTCTTGTTGTCATCCTTAAAGAATTATATTTTTTTTTTCGTTTTGTTTTTTTTTTAAACAAATATACGTATTTATATTTATATACTATATATTTTATTTAGTTTATATACAAACACAATCATTGAAGTGTAATATCAAAATTTGAAATTGTAATTGTTGTATTTGTTTTTGTATAAAGATAAAAATTATATGTATAAAGATAAAAAAATTGTTTATCTTTCTATTAGTGCATTCATTATATATATTTATAAATATTATATGCATCAATATTATAAAGTCGAATCAGTTTACACAATTGTGTGTTTTATTTATAGTTGCGTATAATTTTATACTTATTATACTTATACTTATTTATTATATGTTCAATGTCTGATGTTATCAATATTGTAGAGTGAATAAATATGATTGTTACCATTTTATGAAATATTTATAAAAGAAAAATATTGTTATCTTCATGATTATTGATTAATTGTAAGTATATTTTTTTTTTAAAATTACATCACTTTGACGAAAAATTATATTCATTATTCATTCTTTATATGTATTTTATACTAACCTTTACTACTGTAATAATTATCCAGTACTCAGAATTTGAAACTAACTAAAATACCCTTATTTTATGTTAAAATAACATCGAAACATTTTTTCAATTGGATCAATTGTATATGTTCTTCCCTGAATATATACATTTTTTATATCTAAAATATGGGTCAAATTTATACATTTTAATAATATCTGTCTATATTTATTACAAACAAGCAGATAATTTCTATATATTTATTATGATATTATATATGATTATTGTAAATATATTATAAGGTAAATATTTGTATATAAATATATATACAATAAACAAAATTAAAATATCAAACAAAATATTAAGCTTATATTTATTATAATAAATAATTCCTTTATTATTGTACTATATATGTTATATATATGTATTTAGATTTAATAAAATAAAATAAATATTTTTAATACAATTCATATACACTTTTTTTTCTATATCTTTGCTCGATATATATTTCGGTTTTATAAATACCATCATCGTCATCATATATGTATACCAGTCAGATTCATATACGGTATCGCAGCATTACAAAATTATATAATATTATATTACTCTATTTATTCCATTTTCATCCATGTAGTATGTACAAAGCAGAAAAAAAAGCAGAGATAACCTCATGAATATTTTGCAAATAAAATATAAACGAAGCGGTAACCTTTTGAGCTTTGTTGTGCTTATATGTAAATACCATATATATGTTATTATACCCATCATTTGAATGACGAGATATGTATACAACAACAAAAAAAATAAATAAATATAATTTTAAAAAAATTCCATAATATATGAAAAAATATACACATACAATATAATCGAATCGGATTTAACAGTTGTTTAAAACTGATTGCATTTTTTTCTTTTATTATTATTATTATTACAATTTATTTATTTAATGTATATTTTAACTTGATTCTTATATTATAATACAAATATTTTATTTTTAATATAAATAAAGCATTCGAATTACCCAAAAAGCAAAAAAAAAAACAAAAAATATGTACGAAGGGTTTCAATTTGTATATATTTTATATATTTTATTTCCTTTTTATTATTATAATAATACGGAAAAAAAGAAACAGAATTTGTGAGTTTTTTGTTTGGGGTGAGATTGAGATTTTTTTTTATTTACGTTGTTTGTTAAATTTGTGTGTACATTAAAAATAGTATATATACATAATATGCTTTAAGAAGAAGTAGAAAAAGAAGAATAATACATGGCGTGTGGTATACATTATGAGAAATAAAAAATATAGAATATATCAAATATATATATAGTAGCAAATAAACCCCCTATTAAATAAAATATAAAAAGTAAAACAATTTAATATCTTTTGAAGTTTATTGAATTATATTGAAAGGATTTTTTTTTTATTTTGTGTTTATAATTTCTACTGTGTGTCGAAGGTATATACATACATATATAGAAAGAGAATACACGCACCGTTTTCTATTCAAATTGTATAAAATTTAAAGGAGTAAAAGAATTTTATTACTTGTATATTCTATATATGTAGAACAAAAACTCTGATGTAGTTCAAATATTTGCATATACGCGAATTTCTTTTTATAGATTTCTCTGAACATCATAAACGAAACAAAACCATAAAACATAAAGTGTAAATAATGCGTATATCCATATATTGCATTATTTAAAATATTGAACTAAAATGAGATATGAAAATCTAATATTTTATATATTATATATATGAAGAGTTAAAAATTTAATAATGAATATATTTTAATATGATGGCATATTATAATATCATATAATACACATATACATCACTTTTCATCTAATGCATAACGTCTAATAATATTATAAATATATGTAGATATAAATGCGATTCGTACATCAGTGGATTATTTTACATATATCGTATATTGTATACCTCTATATTATATATGCAATGAATGGTGGTATTATATATGTTTTAAATGTAGATTTAGCATATATTATATACGTTTATTACCGCACGAAATTTATTATGTATTAAAATTTAATGTATTTTAATATTATATATATAATATATATTATACCATTATCAAATAATGTGTATTATTAAGTTAAGAAAAGTTTTCAAAACACGACTTTTATGAGGTTTTTGTGTGGTTTTTAATTGATATATACACAAAAAAAAACAACTTATATATGTATTTGAAGTATATTTTAGTAGAAAACAGAGAGCACAAACGAATTACATTCTTTATTAAAAACATCATTTATATTTGGGGTTTTTCTTCTTTGAAATATATAATAAATTTTCTGAGAATAATAAGAATAAATTTTTCCTTATATATATTCAATTATTTCTTGAGTTTTGTGTTTCCCATAATAATTACCTCAACCATTTTTTTACAATAATACAATTTTTTATAATGACATTTTATAATATTTATATAGATTGTTAGATAGTTGTCGAATTCATTGCCTTTTCGTAATCATATAGGTTGGATAAAGAAATCGTCTTTATCCAACCAATACAAACTGAATATATATAAAATTTGATTTTATTTAAAATCTTAAAATGTGAAAAAAGAAGTTATACTATATAATTAATAATAACACATTTTTAGAATGTTAAATATATATCGTATATAGTAGTTCATTAATGAAAAGCAATTTCCATAAATATTTTATTCATTAATACGACAGAATCGTTTTATATATAATCAAATTGAATACTATATCAATAAATATTGATTAAGGAAATTGAATTATTTAAATTTGTGGTAAACCCAAATAGTTTAATTTATTAATGCTAATTTGAATTTCATCCTTTTGGTTTGTTTATTTTTTTGTCAAAATGAAAAAGCAAATATTATATTTTTTGCGTTACATTTATTCAAATGAATACAATTTTATTCTATATTGTATATATCTTTATAACATTTTATATAGGCCTTTTTCCATTCACATACAAATCAAAATTATATTACATTTAATAAATTAATTTTATCCTTTTTTGTTTTGTATTTGTTTTTATACATATTTATAAATAAATATAACTCATAAAAAATATTATATGTTATATGTTAAACAATTGATATTATTGGTATGGTATGGTATGGTTTTTCCAGCAATAACATAATAATATATGGCAATTTTTCGATATTTATAAATCAACAATATTACAAAAAATATATATAAATATTATGTCATTCAATGACAAATGATTCAAATATTAACTTTCCCTTACGATTTTCCGTTTGTTGTTGTTTTGCCTTATTTTCTTATTTGTATATCATAAAAAAATAATTTATTATATTTTTATATATAAACACACCCATACCCCGTCGTATATATAGAATATAGATATTTATAGTCGTATAATGTAAATTATATTCTATCAACAAAAAAAAAACAACATTATACGAATATATACTCAAAAATTCTAATACACTGCGCGAGGTTTTAAATCGGAAACGACAATCATGTATATAATAATAAAATCGATATTTTCAATGGGGATTATTAGTTTCAAAAAGTATTATATATACTAAAAGAAAATCGCTTAACATATATAAGAAAGAAAATGTATATGGTATATATTTCATTGCATTCGATTTAAATTAAAACGTTTTTTATTTTAGTATTTATATACTTTTTTCGATATATTCTAATTTTGAGAAAGGTATTAAAAAAAGTTTTTTTTTACAAAACAACGATAAAAGATAGACAAATAAATAAAACAAAAAATTTTTAATTAGGAAATTGATGCAAAATACATAATAAATTTAATTCATTTATTACAATCTTTATGCTTATAGAGATAGATATTTTTTGAAAAAAAATACGAATTTTTTTTCATATAAAGAAAATCAAATACATATTAATTGTAAATAGTTTTATAAAATTATTCAAATATTATTGAAAACTCTTATAATTATTTATACAGCGAAATTACAAGAAAAAAAACACACATAACTATTTACATATAGATAATTTTAAATTCCTTTATTATTGAAATCCTTCAAAATTTATAATATATAGAATTTTGGAGTATATGCCTTATATCCTGGCTTATATACAGATAAGATTATGATATGAATTCATAAATGTAAATATATGTAGATAAGGCATATATAAATATATGTATTTCTTTGTTGTTATGAGATGATATCACAATTCTTCGTTCTCCTACATATATATACATACAGATAAATATATTCTTGTTTAATAATTACAGTAAATTTATTTATGGATGAACAAATCGTATCTCACTTTATATCGTATGCATGCGTATTTATTTTATGTATAATCTTAAAACTTAGTTTAAACTAATTATTATTATTATTATTATTATTATTATTATTATATCAAACATAAAGTTTAATTAAAATAAAACTGAAGATTCTGAATATATATGGTAGAATAGAGAAAATAAATAATATACACATCTATAATTATATAGGAAAATGAATTTGTACAATGAATGATGATGAGACACATTGAAATTTACAAAGCGAAAATTGTATATACATATATATGGATAGATGTATATAATTTATTTTCAAACATTATTTGTTCAAGTAAAATGTACATAATAATAAACTTGTGTCTTATTGTTATTAGTATATATAATATATATAGTTTTATATTAAAATTAGTAAGATTTTTCTTATTCAATCCTTTTTAGGATATACTATATATATATACATATAATTGTTGTATGTAATTGAAAGGATTTTATTAAACTTTAAATATATATACATGTTAGTGGGACAAACTAATTGAAAATAATTATGCTTATACTTGTCTAGAAAATTTTGTTGCATACAATAAATATATATATAAACGTTGAAGAAATCTGCTAATAATATATAAATTAAATAGATGGATTTATTCCATCATATATAATTAAATTAATGTAGCATTAAAAATAAAACTAAATTTAAGAATTTTTATAATATGAAATTTACTAAATTTTGTAAGAAATTTTATGATCAGAATGGTACACAAATTATGATATAGAAAAGATAACTAAATTGAGGAAATTGCATTATTATTTGTGTCTTCCATACTTTTGATGGTTCCATCTGCTAATGCGAATATCATTAATTTAAGAACGATTAACAAAGAATTATGAATTCATAATTGAACATCAGATAGGTATTGGAATAAAATTATCTATAATAACAAATTAAGTAATATTTGTATAATTGTGCAAAAGATAAAATAATTCGTATATTTATAAAAGTTACTTTTATTTTCAAAAGCAATTATTCTGTAATACAATTCTCTTAGAAACTATAAACTCGTAGAATAAAAAACCACATCATAATGAGTAAAAAAAATCATCAAAATGTATTATCAAATACAAAAAAAAATGGAAAAAATTGTTAAAGAAGAAAAATTGTATACAATTAGAGAGATAATATTCACCTAAATGAATTTATACACTTCATAAAATATTAAAAATGAACAATATAATTTTAACAATCATATTATTTTGTAAAAGAAAATTTTTAAATGGTCTCATCACATAATAACGATGTAATATATAAATATACAAGACAAAAATTTTTAACAATAAATACCATTAGTAATAATACCTAAATACTATATATAATTTTGTGTTTAAAAGGATGTCAGTAACACAATTCTTTTACATTATAGGTAAATATATTAATGAACCGAATTACATATCATACTTTTAAATGAAAATACATGAAATTCCATTATATAATTTACCTATTATCATTTGATGAAAGATAACACTGTGTATTTTTTTTATTCAAAGACTTATATAACAACTGATAGAACCAACAATTCAAGAAGATTCATATATTTTTAGAACATTAAGAGTACGTTTTCTATTCAAAAATTTCACATTAAATGAGATAATAAAATATTTTCCCTATAATATACATTATAAATTTGAGTCATATATGATCTTTATCTATATACACAAATATATATAAAAGGATATATATGCCTGTACATAGTACATATATATTTTTATCTGTTTTATTTATCTGTACCATAAACGGTGAAGAAGAATATTATTATGAATTTTCATGACATAAATACGCACAAATACAAAAGCAGGGTCATTTTTCCCGATATTTAAAGTAAAAAAAAACACGCGAAAAGTCAAAAATTACGAAATTATATATCAATGAAATAAAATGTGAAAAAAAATTTATATCTTTTTCGTTTTTGCTTCGATATCGATAACATTATAACATGAACTTTAATATTTATTATTGGTTTATATAATATATTAATTTCAAATATATTTGATAATATAAAATAAAATAGGATAAAAGTATATAAACCATGATTTTTTTTTTTGAAACAGTCAAGTACACAAAATCTTATTGATTTTCTTTTATCAATTTATTCTTTGATTTCATTTTATCATATTTTTATTCTGCGCAAAATTAAACTGAAACTTTATTGAATACATAAAAATATGATAGAAAGATCGAAAATGGGTGTATATCCAAATGAATTTTCAATTTTTTTTTCATATAATAATATATGTATATATATGCGAGCACCTGAAAATATATAGATTGCGAATAATGAGATTCTATAATACAAGATGAAAATGGAAGAAAACAATAATATTCTTTATTATTATCTATTAATATATATTTCAAGTGTATATTGTATTCTTAAGAATATAAATGAAATGCATCTTCTTATTATACTCTAAACCAAAAGAATTTCTCATGACAAAAATAAAATAAAAAATAAACACACAGTAAAAAGATTTTCATCGAAAATAATTGAAAATGCATTTACCGTTAATAATACAAATAAAATAATATGAAATTTTTCTTTTTCAAATATATGAGAGATAAACATTTTTATAGTAAAAATTTAAAAAACACGTAAGCGTATTTTTTGTTTTCATTCATTTATTTATTTATATATTTTAATATTTAGTTGGTTAGTAGTAAAAACACACACAAAACGATAAATAACCTTAAGCAGACAAAACATATTCTTGTTCTGACATATTTCAATTTTTTTTTCTTACTTTGTATGCATTTTTTCTGAAAAAAAAACATAAATAGTTTTTCGCTTTTCCATAAATATATATAGAATAAAAAAAATAAATTAGCAACTCATTAAAAATAATTAAAATAAAGTAAGTTTTTAAAGTTTTAGGATTTTCATTTTTTTTTCTCCATAAGATAACAAAAAAAAATAAAAAATGAGATATTAAAATAAAAAATATAATTTATATTCATTTTAAGTTTCTTTGAATTTTTTATTTTTTATATATTATTATATATCTACTTAATTTATATATGGAAACAATATTTTATCTTTTTTCTATTTTTTTTTCTTCATGTTTAATGTGTATGAAAAAAAAAGAATTGAAATGCACATAAGCAAAGCTATATACACAAGTCATATAGCAGAAAAGAAAAAATTATTTAAATTTGCATTAAGAAAATGAAATATTCTTAATATTTTCTTTATCTGTGATTTTTTTTTCTTTTTGTATATTATTTACTATATATTAAAACATATATTTTTAGAAACATCTTTTTATGACTGTCATCATCGCACGGTGGTACATAAATATAATACAACAGCATCTTATTTTGTAAATTAATGCAAAACTTTAAGACTTATGCGGTGGTTTTAATAGTTTTTAAAAATAGTTTTTTTTTATTATTATTTCTTATTTTTTTTTGTTATTTTGCGATTTAAATAATTTTTTTTTTCTATCTTAAGTGAAAAGTTATCATTATTTTTATTTTAAAAAGAATATATTTTGTGTGATACAATTTAACATAATTTAATATATGATAACAATTTGAAATTTAAATGCAGAAATGAAATTATATACAAATAATAAAAAATTGTTTGTGAATTTTAAAGTAATATATGGTGGTGTTATATAATCAAAATATTGCGGCAAATTTTATTTTTATTTCGAATATACATATATAGGGATTATATTTAAAATAATATAACGCAGTGAAGATTTATAAGTGATTTTAAGATAAAATAAAATGGGTATTGTATAATTTATGAGAAATTATTTTGGGAAGTTATATATAAAATGATATAATTTAATTCTTAATCTTAAAATATATTTTCCTCATTTGTGGTTTAATCCAAAATTTGTATTGGATTATGATAATAACAATTGTAAATTGTATCTGCGGAATTAATCAAAATTTAAATTAATTGTTTTAATTTAAATATTAAAATAATTAATTTTTAAAAGCCTCAAAGGATAATTATTGATGGTTTAATACAATTCACTTTGAACAGGTTTGGCGATAACTATATATAACTCTTGGATATCATAAGATTTAAAATCGTATTTTTTTACCATAAACAAAAAAGTAATCAGTTATTATGAATTATTATGAATTCTATAACCTTTAATAAAAACGATTTCATTTTATATATTATTATTTTTTTTCACATAAACAAATGGTAAAAAAATGTTATCATTTATGGATCATCGAGGGGTGAATAAATATATATATATATACATGTGTATTTGAATTGAATGCATGAAAGACGATACACAAATATAATAATAAAATATATATATAAAATAATTATTTTATTATTTTCCAAAAATAAAAAAAAACAAAACAAAAAAAATTTGTTTTAGTTTGCGTATTTACCAACATTATTTATTTGTATAATAATAAATCAAGTCACGCAAAATATAAAACGTACCTACATATATATATAATAAAAAGTTACAATATACGCGACACATATACGTACTGCTATATACAATACATAGTTTATATATACATATAATAACAAACGAAATAACGCATTCACTATACTTCATGTAAATACAATTTAATATTATACCTGTATATTTATTATATATATAGAATTTATACAAACAAATATATAAAACCACTCTGCACGTAATTTAATTTCATATAAATAAATGTTCATTGAAAAGTAATGAATAAATGTGAGTATTGTTGTTTGGTTTATGTGTGTAGGATATATAAAATAATATATATATTGTATATTAAAATTTATCTAGATTTTTTTATTCATTCCTGTGTGTGCGAGCTGGTATTATATTATTCTAATAAATGTAACTTGCTGTTTTTCTGTATATGATAAATAAAAAAAACAAAAAAAAAAAATAAATAGAAATTTACGTTTCATGACTTTACTACATATATGTGAATTTGTTGTTGTCGTATTATAATAGATGTGGTTGAGGATATACAAAATAATATCGTATGAATAAAAAAAAACAGAAACAAATTCGAAAGAAAAGAGATTAATTATATTATTTTACATACAATTTTTTTTAATGTATTGTAATTTATATATAAAGATTGTTGATAAATATTTTATCGAATTGTTTTTTGAATATTTTAGTAAGTAAGTAAAAACAAAAACAATAATAACCAAAAAAAAAAAAAAAATAAAAAAAACCAAAAAACAAAAAAAATGTGTAACAATTATAAATAGTTTTTCAATAATTCAAAAATAAAATCACTATAAAATATTTATTCAATAAAAATAAAAATAAATAAATGGCGATTAATGTTATAGTTAATTATTAAATAAATCTATTATTAAATAAATAATATTTTTAAACCTTTTTTCATTTTTTAAATTATTATTTTTATTTTTTACAAATTTTTATTTTTGAAACGTATATATCGAATATTAATTATTGCAAAATTAAAAAATTTATTATTTATATGATAAAATAAATATTTTAATATGTCATTTATTTCAAAATGTATATATGTATTTTATTTAAACAGTATATAATAAAGTAGTGGTTCATATTATCTCTAATATATAATATACGTATATGTCTGATGTAACATTCATTTATATTATCAGTTGTTTATAAATATGTAGAAAATATATGTTAAGGCATGAAAAAAGTATATATACCATAATATATGAATATATACAGAATGTGTTTTAAAATTTATTATCCTAATTAAAATTAATTCTCTTACAGTAAAATATAATATAATAAATATATTTACACAGAAAGAAAATTAAATTTAAATATATTTAAATATATATATATTGTATATCTACGGTATATAAACAATCTCTTCTATGATCATTTTTAATTAAATCTATTTATTGTAATATTATATTTATATATATAAACTTATTTCTACATGAAAATTCATTTATTTAATAATTTTAAATATATATACTCTTTATATAAATATGTACCTAATATTTTGTAATACATGTAATATCGCAATATAAAGCATACCAGAATATATATTTATATACATATATTATATTTTTGGTGTACTACTAGAACAGCACTTCGTGTTAAATATAAATATATATTTATATATGCGATGAATTAATTTTATTTAAGTATAATGCAATTAATAAAATATATTATATTAGCAATTATAATTAATGATTATATATCTTGTATATATTAGTTATATATATATATATATATATATATATATATATATATACAGTTGTTACAGACAGAGTGAATATTATTTGTATATTTATAGAGACAGAATATATTGCATGTATCTCTATATATAAATATATTTTTATATTAAATTATCTAAATAATAATCAATTTATACGCGCAAAAAAAATTTCTTAATTAATATTTTTTTTATTATAAATATTTAATTAAATATATAAAATCATGTTTATTTTTATCTTG
This sequence comes from Dilophus febrilis, assembly GCA_958336335.1. Lineage (NCBI taxonomy): Eukaryota > Metazoa > Arthropoda > Insecta > Diptera > Bibionidae > Dilophus > Dilophus febrilis. Next base: position 33,716,943 of record OY284468.1, on the reverse strand, counting down.
TATATTATAAAATCTTGGTAAATGCGTGTGAAAAAAAAAACGGTTTCGATGTGATTGAATTAAACGGTTTTTTTTCTAATATATACGTTTAAGACCATGTATTAATGAAAGTGATCTATAATGAAAAAGGAGAAAACTATATTAAATTTTGTTTCAACTATAGTATAAATGATTTCTACCAAGTATGAAAAACGATGTAAACGAAATATTATAATATTTTTTTAAGAAATTAAAAATATATTCTCTGTATAGTTGTTGATTGCGATTAATATTGGTAATATGAAATCGTTATACTTCAGAATTTGTTTAAATATAAAATGCAGTCAATTATGAAAGGGGTTTTGTTTGAAAACATACGATTAAACTTATATTTATTACATACTACATACAAGTATCTATGATGATAACTAAACAAAATTTATTACACCTATCTATATATGGATGGATAAAAAATATTCCAGAACGAATGTATATATAGTACCAGTTCTAATGCAATAAATCATATTATATATACTTTATATGAAATTTCATATATTACATATGAAAATATGAAAAAAATAATAATATGGAAAATATAATAAAATCGATTTTCTTTATATTTGTTGTCATCGTTACATAAAGAAATATAAATTATATATTTATTTATAGATATAATAGATAAAGCTATATAAATAAAATAAAAATCCAACTAAAACATTTTTCTTTTTTATTTTATTTTCCGGTAATTTTATTTGTATATTAAATGTTTAACAAATCATATATTTAAATTAAATTAAGAATTTAATAAAAATAAAAAATGGAAAAATTGAAAATGTACCTTAACATAAATTTGTATAATTTAATTTTTTCTAACACACTCTTATAAAATTAAATTGATTAAAAATTGTATATATGATGTCTATAAAATTAAAGCTAATCTCAACATTTACTTTTTATACAAAATATTTACAAAAATAATGTATATTAATAAGAATATTTTTTAAATTGATATTTACGTCCCAGTTTTTTTTTTTATTTTCTTCTTCTCAACCATATACATATATATAGTAGATAAAATATGTTTATAAAACATATACGCGATGTTCTATACAATAATATATACATTTGTTAGTTTCAATTTTTCTTTTCAAATCTAGATATGACAAAAAAAAATATAAATATAAACTAGTACAAAAGTTATATAAATTATATACATATAAAGAATACAAAAAAGGAAAATAGTAAATACGAAAAGAATTTCAACTGATTTTCAGTTTGAAATGCATATAATAATAATAATAATAATATATAAATAAAATATTGTATATAAATGCATTTCCATATAAATTTATGTTTTCCATATTGAAAAGAAAAATAAACAAATAAATAAGAGAGATAAAGAATACTTTTGAAAGAATCAAAACCAGGAAATATTTTATATGTTATATATACATATATATTATGTTTAAGGAGGTTATGCAAAATTTTTTTTTTTATTTAATGTCTTTGAAAAACGAAACATCACATGGGAAATGATATATGTAAAATACATTGTATATACATTATAGAATTTCATTTATTATACAGAGAAAAAAATATTCTGACTTCTGACTGTATACAATTCAAATATTCTTAGTGTTCAAATCAAAAATGTATACAATATTTTTGTGCAAAAATTGCTGTTCATAAAATGTGTGCATATTTTTATAGATATATCCATATGAGAGACATTTGATTTTATATTACTTTTTCTTACATTATTTAGTTTAATCTCAATCTTAAAATATTTAAAGAAAAGTTTAAGTTTACATTTAAAAACACACAAAAAAAGGTTCAGGTAAAATTATGAAATATATTGAATTAAGGTTGCAGCAAATATTTTCCATTTTTTTCTTTAATACAAATATTTCATTCAAAACATTTCAAAATTCTAATTATATATTTACTGTATTACATATAAATATTGTATTTAGAATTTGAAAAAAAAAATTTAAATAATATTCCATATCAAAAGTTATACGGTAAAATATCATCAGCAATGGATAAAATAAAAAAATTGTGACATTAACAGTCACTTATAAAATTGCTTTCCTTTTTGTTTTTTTATTCTTTCAAGAAAGAATTTTTATCTATCGAATCAAAATATATATTTAAAAAAAATGTATCATATTACAAATGGATATGGAGCTTTTATTTTCTTTTTGATAAAATAAAAAAATAAATAAAATAAAATGTTTAAAATAACTTTAAAAATACATTTTCTGGAAAAATAAACTTTTAAATTACTTTACAACTGCATTTTCATTTTTATTTAACTTTATGTATTTGAGAATGATATGTATATATAATCTGTATATAATAAAGAGGACTATGCATTACATATAAATATACATTTTATATAAAAAGATATAAGGATATATGCCATTGGCAATATTTTGGTTCTGATTTTTTTTTTTAAAGAAATGTTTAAAAAGTTAATAGTATTATAAAGTGTATATAATATGAACAATTGATGTATATATATATTCATTATATTTTATATAATCCATTATAAATAAAATAAAATGTGTGTAAAATTAGTGTCCACATATTTGATTGAAATACATGTATTTATTTATATGTACAAATATCTAACAATTACCACAAATGTTTTACTTTTAATTATTTCTATGTTTTTACAATAAAATGAGTGGTATAAAATTGTGTTTTCAAAATAAAAAGTTGGTAAATGTTTTATTTTAAATTGATTGTCATATATATAAAGCAGAAGGATATTTAGCAAAAACTGTGACTATATAATTATAATTATACTATTATAAAGTGTGTCTAACATTTATGATAAACTATATGGGTTTATTTATAATCGTATCGTAAAACATAATTTCTATATCATAGATGATATTTTATAGCTTGGGATATAAAACGAGTAAAATCGTTGCCGGTCGATGTGTTTCAAGGTTCAGAAGACTCTCGTTTACATTCATTAATCCATCCACACAATCAAATGATACACCCAGCTATTAAAATGTGAAGTCCAAAATGTAATTTTTAATTACAAATTTACTTTGAACCATAATATAATATATTTATACTAACAAAAAATACTTTTATAAATCCAATAACAATTTGTATAATAAAATTTCATATATTATACAACACTTTTGACGATTATGATTATTATATACATGTGAAAAATAATTAAATTTTACTTTATAAAAAATAACACATATTTATATGGGTGTTTTAATTTAACAATATTTTAATTACATTCATATACATATGCTTGATTATAAAAATATAGTTTTATTATCAAAAAAAAATGGAAAATTTACACTTTAAAATATATTTTATATAGAGGAAATATGAAAATTTTGAATATAAAATAATAAACTTCAGAAAATTTTTTACGTATATTACCGCATTTAATTTATACACATCTATATACAGATACTTAATGAATGGTACATTTAATAAAATAAAATCATATATGTGTATATATACAAACAGAAAACAAATGGTATATATTAAAATAAAACAAAACAATATAATGGGTATATAGTATATAGAATAAAAGCAACATGAATTTTCTCAACATGTATATATACTCATCATATGTAATATTATATGGACATACACATATAATATATGTATATAGAAAATATTTAAATATAGGAAAATGCATTATAATTGTATGGTACATGTATTTTAGAATAATTGTATTTGTTAATTAAATTCTTTGCCAATTTTGGTTTGCAAATAAATATACAGATTGTTTTATGTAATTCAAGTGTCTATAATGTTTTGCAATAAATATACAATAATGGACTCGTACATTTAATAATATAATTTTATATCTATACTTTTGTATATATATGAATGCGTGTGTGTGTATATATTGTTTTTATATAAATATATCCTATCTATACTTTAACCATATAACATTGCATAGCATATTACCATTCTACGATACATATAATTTTACACAAAAAAGAAATATAAAATATATACATTCCACTTTCACTATTAGCTTTTATATGACTTTTTTATATGGTATAAGTTTTAATGTTTCCCTATAGAGAAAATTTTTATATATATTTATAAAAGTTGACTTATATCTTTATATTATAGAGTTACTATATATACTATTATATATAGAATTATGTATAAAAATAAAAATATACGTATTACAGATTGTGGGTTATAGAAGATATTTCTTACTTCAGTTTTTACTTATATATAATAATATACGTTATATACTATATATATATGTGATATTATTAAACTTTATAAATATTAGAATTTGATATAACAATTTTACTTACAGTTTGACAACATAATATTGTACTTATATTATTGTACCGCATTTTATTATAGCAGCGCAGCATACACAAATTATATATATATATATATATATAATTGTATATTAATAAAGTTTCAACATTTTTTTTTTTGATATATTTAGTTGTATATAATAGGACCTGCAGGATAAATTCCACAGGATCTTCAGAGAAAATATATAAATAATTTAAATGTTTTGTATACTATATAATACATAAGTTTTTATAGATTCATAATTGGCCTTCGAGAATAAAACAAATAAAAATAAAAAGTGCAAACAATCGATTACACTATTTTTAATGAGCTTAATAATATTAATTGCAATTAGCCTTTGCACTGAACATTGAAAAAAACGAGACATGCATTTACTGTGGAAAATTACATTTTAAAAATAGAAAACGGAATCTTATATGAATATTTAATAGAAAATTTAATTATATTTCTACATTTATTTAAATTAAAAAATTCTTTCAACGCAAACATCAAAAATAATACCCTATGGACGATTCTTAAACCAATTTTTAAAAAGATAAAATGAGATTTTGAATATTCTATATATGTTTATATACTCAAGTTTTTACATGTAGTTATTTAAACTTATAAAACTTGAGTAATCGAGGCACTTGAACGTAATTAAATAACGATAATCATATTTTATAAACTGTGTTAAACACAAACAAAAAAAAAATTAAAAACCAAAACCCCCGAAGTTTTATACACATTTTATAGTAAATATTTATATATTATCTTCTCTTTATATGCATATTTTATGATCAATTAAAATCAAAGTCATTGATTTATAAATTTTAATCGATTATTTCGCAAATTTGTGTGGGGAACAAAAAATGTTTTTTTTTTCAAAATTTATTCATTATATTGCCTAATTTGTAAATGTATAAATAAAGAAAAAAAAGAGAATAAAAAGAAGCACGATGATGGAAGACTTTAATAATTTACATACTGTGAGCAATAAAAAAAACAAAATTAAATAAATTTAATCCAACAAAAATGTATTATTTTTATTTAATAATAAATTGATGTTAAATGTAACAAGAACAAAAACACAAACAACAACAATACCAAATATATAAAAGATCAATAATTTATTTTAATTATTCCCAATGGCAAGACTTAACTTATATATATATATATATATATATATATATATAAATATATATATACTTATATAGTTATAATACGAATATATATACATATATTTATATAATATGGTGTTTTTGTTGTTTTTTAATAATCTTTTTCGGAAGATGTGAATAATAATTTTAACGTATTATTTATTCGCTTTTTTTGTTTTTTGTTTGTAAAATTCCTCATTCATTAAAGCGTATAGATAAAACAATATAAAACTCTCTGTTACTTTTATAATAACAGATATAGATATATAGATAGACACCTTTGTATATATAAACGTAAATAAATTTAAGAACAACGCATAAATATTAATTAATAATAATCTTATTAATTTTAATATGGATTGAATATATATCTATATATAATAATAAACTGAATATACTATAAATATTCAAGAAAATTAATATAATACCAGAGAAAATTGTTCATTGTGGTTCAATTTTTTTTTTTAGTTTAAAATACATATTCTAAATCATTACATTCTATTCTGCAATTTTTTTTCATATATCAATATTATTTGTAGGTATTTAGAGTATATATCCAATTTAAATTCACGTCCAATCGTCCAGTATTTTTTTATTTATATAATATGCAGTAAAAATGAAATATTATGGAATTTAAAATATTCTTTGTACGTAACGAAAATACATATATATAAAATAAATGAATTATTTTCAATAAATTCTTCTTGTGTGGTCATATATGTATGTGTGTTTTTTTAAGTTTATTATGTGTATTTTTTTTTACATATATTTTCTCGCATATATAAATACCAAAAATATTTTTCATTATATATATTATTTTCATTTATTATTAAGTTATAAAAATTTATCTTGCAAACGTCGTCCCTTTTTTATAACAATGCAATTAAGTATATAATATTTTATGTATTATATATATATATATTTAACAAATATTTAATGAACTAATTGTAATGTTTTGGTGCATAAACTTTAGCTTTTTTCTTTACTTGTTCGTTTTCCGATCATTATTAATATTATTATTATTATTATTATAATTGTTAATATAGTAGTATTATTATTCAATTTTATGTGTATACTTATTTTATGGTTTTTTATGTTTTTTTTGTATCCGTCCGCGTACGAGCACGCATGAGAAATAATCGAAGGAATTATTTATTTATTTTATGTACAACGAATAAAATTCACAGTATGTTCATATGATATATACATGTTTGTAAATATTCCATAAACACAGTTAATCGCATAGTATTCTGGTAGCATTCAATTAAAACGATATATATAATATATCAAGAGAAGGATTAAAGGGATTGATTAGATTAAAATAATATTAGATTAAACATTTGTCGACCACAAATATTTGAGTCTATATTAAACTTTTGTGTATATAGATAATGAGCACAATGTCAAATTGAATTAATGAGTTCATAATCATTTATATTTTTAGCATGTTCAAGAAACCAAGTAGTAGGACAAACAAACAACTCACTATAAAAGCGATTAACATAAATTTAATAATTTAAATTTACCATTGATTCATCCTATACCAATAAATCAAAATCATTAATTATTAGTATAGGTCATTTGTAATTTTTTTTTAATTTTATAATTATATGGTCATGTCAACGAAAATAGTCTATTTTAACAAAAAAAAACTATTTCCAATATATATATATTTATATCATAAAAAAGTATATGTTAAAGGCTAATTTAGCTATATAATAAGATGTATACCATATATTAAAACATTCACGTTTTGTGAGTATCTTTTATATTTTTGTGTATAGTAAATTTGTTTTATTTCTTGATATATAAAAAAGTTCACCTTTAAGTTCTCATAAAAGTAAATTATTAACGAAAACAACATCAATATACATGTGAACATAAAAACTGTTCAATATAAGTCAGAAAAACTAATCAAGATTATAATATTGCGTTAAACAAGTGCATATATGTATATAGCATCATATATATTATGGATAATCATAATATATATATATTAACATTTAGAATTTCAGATTCGCATATACAAAAACTCTGTAAAAAGTTATAAATGTATTCGTTAAATTAATATATATAAAAATTATAAATCTTTATATATACCTAACAGATGATTTAAGAAGTCAATGATTCTTGTTTACATAAACTATACAGATAGGTAGGTATACATTTCGGGGGCTGATTGTAACATTTTTTTATTGAATGTTAATGTGAAACGTTTTCATTACAACCAATTTTAACATTATTTCTATTATTTCTTTAAGTGACTTTTATTTTATTTCAACGTTATGTTTCTAATAAAACAAAATAAAATGTTTAATTTTACATTTGTCGGAATTTAAAGTATATATACAATTGAATTTTACATTATCCATAATTGTCATATGGATTATTTGGTAAGTTTACATTAAGATGAAATTTCAATACCTATATCTATTAGTTTGCAGATATAAACCTTTTAATACTTTAGAAAACAGGTATAGTAAAGATAGAACCTTTAGAATAACATCAACTACTATACGATGAACTTATCGATCGTATAACGTTTATATTTTTAAAATATTCAGAAGATGTTAATATGCTTATAATAAACAACAATTCATAAATAAAATAATAATAATAATAATAATGAAATACAACACAATACAATATGCAAGGTATAAAAGAACAAATAAAACATAATATATAATAATAATAGTAATAATAATATAAAGAAAAAGGTTAAACACACAATAATAATATTTTGAATATATATATCCAATGAATGGGTATGTATATATATATACAGAATAAAACCCATCGTCGACATCATTGATTATCATTTGTTTGTATGGTTTATGTATATTACGATATTACATATATAAATATATTCGTGAATGTGTTTTGTGTATACATCTGAATGTTGAATATGTATGTATATATATAGGATACTATATACTTATTATTTTGATTATTATTATGATTATACTCTGAAAATGATTTTATTATATATGTATATCTTGAATGTACTATGTAAAACAAAAAGTATATATAAACAACATAAAATATAATAGTAACAAACACAAAAAATCAGAGTTGAAAATCATATAAAATTTTATATCAATAATATAAATTTTATTTCTTTCTGCATCATATTTTTTACTATAAAAATATTATAATGCAAGTTAACACATTGGGATTTTTTTAGTATATGTGCTTTCATATGTTTGAATTGAAGGGCGAGATTTTTCTTAATTTGCTAAATGGAATGTGTGTATAATTGGTTGTGATTTTAAAGAAATCCTATATTATTCAAAGATTTTCATGTCTTATTTAAAAAATTTACACATTTATCAATTGTGACAATTTGCGTACAAAATTTTACACAAGAAAAATATGATTATAAAACATTTAATATAATTGCAATAATATATATATATTTTGCGTAGAGAAAGTAATAACAAAACTATAAACAAAGTAAAAGTTAAACATACAAAGTAGTTCTATATATAATATATTGATTATAGGCGATTTTGTTCTCACAAAAACCATTTTTCACCTTTTGCCCATTAAGTAATACATGAAAATATAGTTATATTTAATCAAATAATCATTTCAGTTTCTCTCACTTTCTAAATAGTTAAATGTTAAATGCAATTATTTAATGTACCGTATCAAATTTAAATACTATATGCATAACAATATATTTATATAGTATTATAATACCTCTTTTTTCATGCATGCATGCGAACTATGCGAATATTATATAAATTGTATATACAAAAAAAATATGTATACGTAATGAATTTCTTATATTAATGTATATAATGAAAAATTTTCTTGAAATTTAATTACTATAAATGCCATTAATTTTTGCGATACGGAATTTTGTGATGGTGTCGCTGAAATAAGGATTAAAATAATTAAAATTTTATTAAATTTTTATCATTTTTTTTCCTACGACTAAAAAATAAAGAATAATATACATATCTGAATCTTTTAAAATCATTAATTTTTTTTTTATTCTTAATACATTCATCGCATATACAAAAATGAAAAGAAAAAAAAATAAAAAAATATTTTACCCAGACTAATTAGATATTTTTTTTAGATTAAAATTATTAGTATCCGGTCTTTTATTTTATAACAAACAAAAAAACCATCACATCTATTTGATGATAAATGTTATAAAAATAATACCAAATTATATGAATATTTTTTATGATGCGAATGCGGTTATGCCCTTGCAATTGCTGTATTATAGTGTTCGTTTATTTGTAAAAATATAATAATTTAAATTTTGTCATATTAAAATGGTACAGTTAAAAATATTATTATAATTCAACAAAAGAAAAACGAATATATAATTATTCTAAAAAAAAATAATAATAATAAAAACTGAAATTGAATTCGTAAAATTAATACCATCAACAAAACAAAAACGTTATTATTTGCGGTGAAACGTTTTCAATAAAATTAATTGTGTGTATATAAAGTTTATGGAAAAAAATAAATATAATAATAAAAAAATTATTATTATACATGAAAATTAAAGTATATAATTTTTAATGACTTTGAATTTATTTGCTTATATGTATTATTTTCTTTAACAAACGTTGAATGTTAATGAATTGAATATGTACACCTTCTATATATACACTATGTGTATAAGAAAAAACATATAAATTTTGTATTTAAAGTCAACATTCAACATTTTTCCTTAACTATATACTCGTTTATGTGATATTCTTCGCTACACAAAACATAAGACAGTACCACAAATCTTTATATATATATATATATACATCCATAGTTAGTTTTATACAGCATAAATATATGTATATCGCTTGAGTTCCTCTATGTCTGTCTGTACTGTGATGTTATTTTATCGTCTTTCTAGTTTTCATTTGCGGATTCTTTTTTTTTTATATATAAGAACATGTTTTTATTTTATTTATTTTTTTTTTGTTATTGTTAAATACAATACGAAAATAAACAAAAACAAAGATAATAATTTTATTTTGTGCAAATATTTTATATAGAAGTTATAAATATAATATATGAAATATAAAATAAAAAAAAAATACGTAATAAGAAAAATATCCTGTATATATAAATTAAAATATGCGGTAAAATTCACAAATAAATCTGAATAAATCCTATATATATCATCAGCATAAACCACTATAATATATATGCATATATATAATACACCGCACATATATTGAAATGAATTAAAAGAATTGAAATGGATATAATATGCATATGCACGCTTATTGGAAGAGATATGCATAAATATTATAATATTAAAAATACATTGCAGCTTCAACTTTTTGAATCAAGTTACAGAAACATGGGGAAAATATCTGTATATCGTATATTATATATATATGCAAGTAAAGATTATAAGTATTCACGAAATAAAAGGTGATCGTTTATATATTTTTTTTTTATTTATTTATTTTTGTGGTGCATTTTGATGGTATATATATAGAAAGAAAATAAAAAAAAAAAAAAAAAAAAAAAAAAAAAAAAAAAAAAAAAAAAAAAATTTGACGACTTGGTGGTGCCGTTGATAAAGCATCCAACCCAATTGCGGGTGGTCACGAGTTCAAATCCTAGCCGGAAAATTTTTTCTGTGCTTTTTATGATTTGAATTCATGAACTAAGTCACCATTTATTCATTGGGATTAAATTAATGAATATCTTTGGTATATTGTGTCGGACGCAGCCAAAGATTAACAAAGTCTACACACACATATACTCGCAATTATATATGAAAGTATATAACAAATACTCATCATCATTATTAAAATTACATTAATAATTATAATATTAATGATTTCTAATTCCGGTAAAAGCCAAAGGCCCTAGCAGCCATAGTGCTTATTAAAAACTAATGTTGGCATTTTACATACATCATTAGTTGTTAAATAATAATAATAATAATAAAATAAAAAAAAAAAGTTTTAAATAAAGAAGTGGAAGAATACTTGTATAATTTGTATGCATTTTTTTTTATTTCGTATACATTTATGTATGACAATGGCTTTCTAGATTTTGTTTACCGTAAAATACTTTTACCAATTCTTAAAATATTTTGTTAAACATAAAATTTATTTTCTTTTCTTCACACAAACCAAAAACAAAAAAAACAAACATTTTAATGATATAATATATACAATTTAATTACAAACTTACAAAATTATATTAATCTTTCTTACAATGAATAGTATACTGCAAAAATATTCAATATTCCATTTTTTTTTACATTTAATTAATATAAATAATTCTGCAAATATTCCTAAACGCACTTTTGCAATTGTTTTACAAAAAAAAACTAAAATAAAAAACTAAATTTTCTGATTAACTTAAAAAAAAATGCACAGAAATAATTTTTTTGTAAAATTGTTAATTTATTTTTATTGAATGATAATAATAAAGAAAAACTTATATTATTATTTTTATTAAACACTTTGGCTACAATTCCTTTTCTATTAAACAAAAAAAAACGTATATATATATAAAAAAAAATCACACCGCAATATATAAAAATTCTTTACTCTGTAAATATAGCAAAAATGAAAAACACAGATTTATTTTGTGCAATTGATAATATCTTTTATTAATTTTATTATTATTATACAAAACAAATTTAACGACACCACACCATAAATTTTTCAATTATATAAAATACAAATGCTTTTATAATATACGCAATAAAATAAACAATGAACGGATTCAATACACTTTAACGATATATCCTTAAATATTTATTTTTATATTATTTTATATATTATATTGTGACAAATTTTATACAGTATCTTGGTTAAATCGTTGTATTATTTTTTTATCCAAAAACTTGTCGTCATATAAAAACACATCCTTACAGAACAAAAGCTGACGTAAACTGAAACTGAACTCAGAACTGAAACTGGCTGAAAAATACAAAACTAAACTGGTAGCGGTGGTGTGTGCGATTGAAGGTATAAAATAATATTATAGAGGAGACTTTATCCATGTATAAAATCATCATTCACAAACAGTCAGAGCCCCTTGCAATGAATTGAATTACATATTATAATTTATATATATATGTACATTGAAATATGTTTATATATACATAACACAGTTGATGATGGTTATATACAACACCATCATCCAAACAATCAATGGTATGTATATACATTGCATTTGACCTGGCTTCAACATCATGAAGAGTCGTAGCGCAGAAGCATGCTGAACGTATACAAAGTGTATCATTCATTTGTTCCTTTTGTAACCATTTACAGGCACTTACAAAAGATATAATTTGAATAATTAACCATTACATCCTTTTTTTTTTATACATTTACAAAAAAGTAAAAGCTTTTTATTAAAAAATACCTATAAAATAATAATAAAATAAACTATTGAAGATTTTTTTCCAATATGGAAACTAATTAAAAAATTTATAAAGATTATATTATCCATATTATAAGGATTATTGTATCCAACAAAACACCCTGTATTATATACAGTTTTCGTATATTATATTATATTTTTATATTATATTATAATCATTGTATTCATATTTATTTATATTATTTAGAAACCGGTTCAACATCATTTAAGTTTTTTTTATACTCTCAAACAAAGAATGAATATATACTATACACTATACAGTACAGATACACCAGCAGCATCACAGCATCAGTATCAGTACTATTGGTACTATTATTATACATTCTATTTTATCATTTTATATAAATAAATATATTATAAAAATTTCTCTTCTCGTTCGTTCATCATTTATAAATAAAAAAAAAAATAAAATAAAATAAAATGTTTAATGATACACAAAAAAACAGAAGGTATCCCATTCATCTATCCATATATGCATCATCATACATATCACCGCGACGAGAACAAAATCATCTATAATGATCTGTGTTGCTGTGCTATGTGATATGATTGTGATGATGTAAAGGAATATTTTTTTATCTCAAATTTCTTCTCGTTGATTTTTTAACATTTTTGTTTTGAGTGTTGGGTATCCAAACCAAATAGCAAAAAAAAATTTCATTTTTTAAAGAAAATAAACAAATAAAAAAATATTTTTAACCCAAAATATATTGAGTTAAATAAATATAAGTATAAAAAGAAAGAAGAAACCAAACCAAAGAGTTTAGATTAGTTTTTATTAGAAGTTTTTTTTTTTGTTAAATATATATATATGCGATGAGAATTTCAATGAGAATTCTATGTCATATATGTATAATATGATAATATTGAATGAATATATTGAATGGAAAAAAGAAAGGTAAATTGTTATATAAATAAATATGTATCTATTCAATATATATGCATATGAATGTTTTATATGAAATATGGGCAATAGAAAATGAGTGTATGAAAAACTCCATAGTTTTAATTTGGCGCATGTAACATAAATAAATATATTCATATATATGAAAGATAAAATAAGAAAAGTTTTATATTTATATACATATATACAATTGCTGTGTATATATTTATAGAATTTTGGAGAAAATAGATACAAAACCGCATACATAAGTTGTGATACAAAAAAAAAATACTTATTTTCCATATATGTACATATATTACAGGTACACTGATAAAATTAAAAAATTTTCATTTACGATTTGTCGAATAGGTGGAAAGATTTTAACAACAAAACACAATTATGATTTTAACAAGAGTTTCCATTTTATCTGAAAAACATTTTTGAAATAACCATATTATGATTTTTCATTGTTTCAAATGTCTATGCAAAAAGATCGTTTTTCCTCCGAGGTATTTAACGATAAATTAACAATTTTTAAGTAAATTAATCGTATTTCCACTGTTCCACTCTGAATTGTTATTTCCCTTATATTAATTTATAGATAATTCAAGTAATATGAAAAATTTCTGTGTAAATAAATTGGATGTTAATGAATATAAATTTAAATATATATAGTTGAAATTTATAAAGCAAAAATATTTTTATATATGAACTTAAAATGTATATATGCATATAGTTATTTGTATATGATACTTTTAATATAAAATATTAGTACAGTATAAGGAACACGATGGGGAGACAACAACATCTACAATTATTTTTTTCTAAAATATCAAAAACATAAAAAATGGCAAAATGTAAATTATATTCGTATATTATTTATCTGTTTAATACAAAAAATAAAATACAACAATGATAAAGTACGAGTATCCATACAATATAATAATAATAATAATATATTATATATACCTATATATAAATAATAATACAAAAAAAAATATGTATATTCGAATATTGTATAGTACAAAAAAAACTTAAAAACGATTATTCTAATTGAAATTATGCATTTCTTCATATACTATATCTTATGCTTATTCATATCTTTTATAATATATTCTTATATATATTTATTTACGAGTATAACATATATAAATCTTGTGTTTCTGTATATCTATATACAACTTTTTTTTTATATGTATAACTCTTTTGAGACGTTCATTAGATGGTTTTGAAGTTGTGTTGTTGTTGTCGTCGTGTCGTTTTTTATTATTTTTGTCTTTTATTTATTTATATTCTTTTTTTTTTTATTTTATTAATTTTGTATTACCCATGCATACCATCATCATTATAAATAATCAAAGAAACAAAAAAAAACCAGTCAGTCAGCTATAAATATTTTTAGATTCATTTGTATAAATTTTATAATACATGTCGTATTTAAGAAGAAAAATTTCATACACAACAGATATAACAAACAACGTCTCATGTGGTATAATATTTTTATTTTTTTATATATATTGAAACGAAATATGTGTGTTTATAGGTGCATAGGATAATAGATCTAATAATGCATTTACATACTATTTTTTTTATTAAATAAAAACTAACTATTTATATCCGTCTAATAATAATAATAATCATAATAAAAGTTTAGTTAACCAGAAGTCTTCAAACACCCATTTTTATTTGGTTAATCCCTGTGGCTAATCTATATATGTATTACATACGCATAATAATTAATGAAATGTAATTTTTAAATTGATAGTAAATTAATTAGGTATATTTATAAAATTTATATAACATATATAATACCTTATTTTGTATGTGTGTTTCAGGTATTTGTTTTTATTTACACATTCATTAAAAAATGAACTTCCATATATCCACTTTTTCAGTAGAATAGTTTTTGTGAAAAAATGTTTGGAAAAAGATAAAGTTTATGTATATATAAAAAAGAATTGATGCAAACAATAAAATACATATATATATAGTAAAATTAAACATTGTTAGTTAATTTAAAAATAAAAAACAAATTAAAACTTATACAAATGGATCCACCTGTTGAATAATAAAATGTTTTCTTTATATAAATAAATAATATATTAGATATTTTATGTGTAACATATCGAGTATAATATATTTTTATATTCAAATATAAATATTTTTTACTGTATTATATACACACATAACAATAACATTAGTTTCACTATGTATATTTATATAATATAAAATTTGTATACAATTAAGAACAAAAGAACCCTTAACGAATCGGAAAACAATTGAACTCAATTTATTTAAATGTATATACGAAGTAAAAGGAAAAAATTGTTGTATTCTAAATTAACCGGAAATAATGAAAAACATAAAATATAACAACTAGCAAAATATATGAGATTGGTTCGAAAAAGGGTGATTCTATAATTTAGTTGTACATTCAAATTTCGTATGAAAACAATTTTATTTATGAAAGGAAAACAATTCAATTTAAAATAATTTAAATCATAAAATTAAATGAAATGTATTATTTTATATATACAATAAAAGATATTCGGTCAAGATCTAGAATGGCAAGCTTATATGCTATAGGACAATGGATATAGTATAGATGAAATAAAGATTATCGCATCTATCAACTCATGATAAAATGTTACTAATATATATTAAAAAGAAAAGTAGAGTCTCATTTTAGGGATTTACTTTTAATATTTGGTTATAAGAACTTATAGAACGTGAAGAAAAGTCTAATAAATCAAAAAATTGAAAATTAATAATTTACTTTTAGGATTAAATACTGTGATCTTTCACGGTTTAAAATATACACAATTAAAATATTATTATAATGATGGATTTGTGTTTAAATTATGTATATCAACCTATAGAAATGGGATGACAGAAATCGTTCTGTATAAAATCTGTCTTATAATAGTATTTGGAGGTAATTCATCGCAAGTATGGGAATTTATAACTATATATAACTATGTATAATGTATACATACATAAAAGTTCTGTAATTATGGTTATATGAAATATTGTATATGTTGTAAAAAGGTGATTGACAGAAAAGACAAAAAAAATATTCCCAAAGTCGAAACGAATTTTCGCGTTTAATAATAGATAAGTTAAATTTTATATATATTTGATTTATTTGGAATTTTAATACAAATACATTAATTCTTGTATCTTGTATATCTTACTAAATGTAAGGATTAATTATACAAACGATTATTATTATTAATTCATTTTTAAATTAATTTTTAACTTTAATAATGAAAAAACTAAAATAAACATTAAATATATTTAAATTAAAAAAAATAGTTTACTAAATTAATTAATATACAGGGAAAACTATATAAAATAAATGTCAATTTAATTTTTTACATTGTTTTTTATTTATATTTATTTTATTTTGTAATAAAAATATATATGGAAATTCATTCATACAATATATTTATAAACAAAAAATTGTAAAAATATTTTATTATTATTAAATTATTTCTTTTAGCAGCATGTACCATTTTTCGATTTCAATCCATGTATATACATATTGATATTCGTACATATCAAGTATATATGAAAGTACAGAGCATTTACAAATATCAATGAATATCCCAAACTAACTATATAATACTGTATGCATATATATAGAAAATATTTTTCGAAAATTTAATTGAGTATAAAATTCATTCAACGGAATACAAACTATATAAATAAATTTTACAATACATATCTATATATATGAAAAATAAATAGAATAAAATTTAAGCATAGAAAAACAAATTTGTTTATTACAAATTTATTGCCAAAAATCTACAAATTTATCTGTAATCTGAATAAACGTGACTATACACACATTATTTATATGTATACCTACATATACATACATATATGAATATGTATTTTTAGGGAGGTCCAGCAAATATAATTTTCAATTTATTTCAAGTAATAATATTCGATGAAACATGTATTATATAAATTCATATGTACATCTATATATATAATAATGGTAGTTTTGGCATTTATTATTTGAATATTATTAAACCGGAACGTTTAGATTGTATATTATTTGTTGGATTGCGGATGATTGAATATACGATGAGAAAAATATAAATGGTCCATTTTTTTTTTTTTGCATTTAATATTTTTTTTACAAATAATAAATTATATCAATAATACTATATATGGTTATTTTCATAAATATATTAATATTTATATAAAGTACATTTACATCATTTATATATTCATAACATCAATATATATGGTCGATTGCGGAAATCAGTATATTATTATCTGGTGGTCAACGACGACAATAAATAATTTTTAAGGGGTTTTTTTTACTATGAACTGGTATACATGAAAGATTTATTATGAAAAGTTATGTATAGTATATTTGTTTAGTATGTAAATCAATCAAAATTGAAAAATCAATATAATCAATTGAAACGATATATTATTAGGTTTACAAACGGTGTTTGTTTATGTGTGTGTTCAACGTAACATAAATGTTAGCATATACAATTTGGTATATATAATTTAATTTTATTTGATAAAGATTTATGTAAAATTCTATGGTTAATTCAAATAAAACCATAAAATTATACAATCACGTTGTTCCCTCATATCTAACTATTTTTGATCGTTTATATACATTTTGAAATAAATTCAGATATTTTCAGAATCAAAATACTTTGAAACAAATGGAATTGTAATTTTTTTAATAAATATAAAATGAAATAAGTTAAAAATAAATAGTATATATTTTTCATCTGATAACTGCGTGTTTTATTTTTTTTTTCCAAATCATTTACACAACAATATTTTACCCTTTTAGTTTATTTTTAATATGTAGTAAGTTTTATTTTTTAATATTATTTGAAAAAAAATATTTAATATCAAATTTGTAAAAAAAAATACATCTTAAAAATGTAATATATAAAGTATTTATATTGAAAAATAATCACAGCCTCTGTATTGTATATATATATATAAATAGAAAAAATCCTATATAAATAAATTTAATTTAAATCTATTCCCCTTTTATAAATTGATATATATATATATATATATATATTTTATACATATAAAGGCATATCCTTTAAAATTAAACTTTATATATAATTAATTAAATTCGTTCATGTGAAATAAATCAATTAAATAAATTTAATAAACTCGTACCATCTCGTATTTACCATGATAATAAAATTACAAATATTTATAAATTGATATAAGGCGGGATATTTCAAATTCGAAATCAATGACAGTGCAAATAAATATTTAGCAATAATAAGTGCAGAATTCAAACAAATACACATATTTTATCTATGCATATTATAGCTGTATATATAAACTATTTATTGTCACCTTTTGACATTGCTCAAACACATAGTAAAAGAATAATAATAATAATAATAATAATAATAAAAATAATAATAATATTTGATCCCCTTATCCAATAAACAATTTTTCTGCATTTGCAATTTTTATTTTTATTACATTTATATTGAACTTTTTTGTATATAAAATTATATAAACCATTACTGTGGAGAATCTAGCGAACAATGTTGTTTTTTTTTTTTTTTGGTTATGCCAAGGAAAAATGGTAATAATATCATTATATAGCAGAGTACATTTACGCAGACACATATGGTAATGGGAATGGTGGTATCGGTACATTAAAGGCATATTATCACAGACATATTACTATATATATATATATATATATATATGTATATATAAATTGTATATGAGAAAAAATGCTAGGGTGAAATTTAAGGGAAATAAATAGATGAATTGTTTTGTTATATGAATAGATATATATTAAAGAAATAATATAGGGTTGGATTAATTTTTAGTATAAACGACATAAAATTGTATATACAATAATAGAGAGATTTGTACATAAAAATATATAGCTGTAAGGTATTTTGAATCTTTACGTAGAGCTATATACAAGTTCAAATACAGAAAAATTAGAATTTATGAATGTACCATTAAGTAGATAATAAATGTATATGTATATAATCATATAACGAACTGATGAACGTTTTTGTACCGTCAATGCACAAACATACATATATATAGTATATATATAAATAAATAAATATACATGATATTGGTAATTCTTTTGATAAATTTGATCATAAATTGGTTTTTTTTGTGTATATTTAATATAATGAACATATAAAGACTGATAAAAATCTATATAGCTTCTGGTTATAATTATGAATTGCATATTTTATATTATATTTATACATTCATATTTAGTTAAGTTCACACACAAAATTCGCGATATATGACAAAAAAATATATTATTTATTATGAGTTTTATGCGCGGTTATATATTTTTAATTTAATCATACACCATTAAATCGATTTAAATTAATTTGATAAATTTGAGTTTAGTTCTGCATATACATAGATATATAAATATAGATAATTATGCATGTAAGGCAAATACACGTGATTATATGCATTTTTATACCAATATATAATGCATAAATTCAACATTTTTAAAATACTATTTTTTACTCAATACATCTGCTATATTTAGAATTCCACGATATGAATGCTTTTATATATATTATGCACTGTTCCACCTTTATTTAAATGATTATATATGTGTTATTGTATATATTTAATCAATAAATTTGTGACCAATGGTCTTCTATTCTATATGCATGACCCTGTAAATTATTTTCTATATAAAAACCAGCTGTATTTTAAGTATTTAAATATATCTAATACAACAAATATGCACATAAAATGTATACTTATATAATAAAAATATGGGATACATTTGGATTCATTCATATATGATGCATATACATATATAGGTTATTTAGTCTGGAATTGTATTTTTAGGTATATATAGAATATAGATGTATATAAATAATAATATGAGCACATATAATTTAAATTGATAATTTAATAATTGAATATATATAGTATAATATAAATTTGGTGAAATGTTATAGAAAATTTTATAATGGTATGGTAACTATTTTATACAAATGTAATGAGCCATATATGGATATATTTCATATATTCCCGAATACTTGTAGAACACGCATATATACAATTTCATATGAATATGGATCTGGAATATAAATTTTATTTAACCTAATTATACATTGTTTGGGTACTTTAATTTGATTAATATGCATATTTATGGAGGGCGAAATATATTTCTGGTATAAATATTACAGGAAAATTGATTCATATATATGGGAAAACGACTGTGAAATGAACAAAAAGCAATAAGATTGAAATTTATTAGTTTATTTCAATAATCAAAAAAAAGTTGTAATTATCAAATTGGTTGGTTGAAATGGATAGTATACAATAATATGTATGCATTAATAAAATATGAATACCATAATTCGAACTGAATGAAAATGGAAAAATATACATACATAAGTCATAAATAACATGAAAATCTTTAACAAATTTAAAATTAAATTAAAATCCTTTTTGGACATATAACAACCCCTTTGATAACATAATAAAAATCATGAATTAATTCAAAGCTCAATCCTTATCGAATGTATTTCATAGTTTTTTTTTAACATTTTGTTTTCTATATATATATAAAGAATTAAATTTCTTGTAAGCTTTTGCATTTTTAATATAAATGATAAATGTTATTTACTTAGAAGCGTATATATATCAACAAAGATGAAATATATAAAGAAAAGAAGTCCTTTATATATGAATATCAATATATATGTATAGTTATTTGGTATTGTATGATACATCTGTTGTATGAACATTGAAATTACATAAAGAATTTTAACTTTTTTTGTAATATCCTGTATTTATTTATCCACATATCGCACGTGTCGTTTATGTGCGGTTAATAATTTATCATCATTTTTACTTTTATTTTTATTCACATTTGCAACTTGTGAAAGTTTTTATTTATAATAGCATATATACAGTATACAGAGGATATTTGCCATTATTAGTTATGTGATGAAATTGTATAGATGAATATAAAAATATATTATGTTTTTGTATAGATATTTATTTATTTATTTATGTGTATTAGCGGAGAGTTTTAGTGCAAATGGTAAATGAATAAATTGATATTAAGATATTATGTGTAAGAAATTTTGAAATATAAATCATAAAAAATATTATACGTTACGTTTCCTTACACAAAATTTTCTTTGCATTTGTTTCTATTTATAAAGTTAGATTTAAAGTCATTTATCCCTTTGAATGGTCACATTTAAATTTTAATTAAACGTACAAAATTCATCGATACAATAAAATCATTTCCTAACCATATAATGAATCTAGCAGAACTTTTAGATTCTTGTTGGAAATAAATACTTTTATTCAGGGTATTGCGCGTAAAAATCTATTAAATATAATAATGCCATAGGTATTAAAATTTCTTATTATAGAAATTTAACACTGATGTTAATTATTAAATTATATTTTACATATTCACCTTATTATCATTATATATACATTTATTTACATGCATATAGAAATAGATACAAAAAAAATCATTTTTCTTTTCATTTACAAGAAGATGTGAAATTCTATTTTTATATAGTACAAAATTTATATATATATATATATATGAAATAAAATTTAATATCACTGCAAATATTTTTTTCTATATATAATATAAATTCGTATATGGTACTTGCTGCCATAAAACATAACCGCATATAAGTATATTTATAAGTGCCAGCATATTCATAACACTTCCTTTTTAATTATACGAGGATATGTATAAAATATATATACCTATTTTTTTATATTGAAGAGCCTCTTCAGACGTATATATATATTTATGTCTATAAATTTCTTTCTATATATAGTTTTCAATATGTTGAAATAAAAATTCGTGTCCTATCTTTTATTATGTAACACTTTATATATATTTTCGACAACAAAAAAAATTCAAACTTCTTATTTATATGCTATATATATTTAAACAAAGTTGAACCACATATATAAACATATCATTATATAAATATATATATATATATATATTTATACAGATATATATCCATATATAGGACTTGAATTTTCCACCTTCTCCCAGTACCACCAATTTTTACGTATTATATGAATACATATTAATATATTTGCCTTTTTGAATTCATTTTATTTCACATAATTGAGTATATATAAATATATATATATATAATATCTCCAGAATGATAAATACCTTTTCCTTTAGTCTTTTCTTTTTTTTTATAAATATATAAAGCCTATATATGCATATATATACATATATATGTATCGTATATATAATGATGTGAATAAATACAATTGAAAGTCAACGTACGTTGCATAAAATTCAATTTACATATAAAATATGTATAAACAATATCTATATATAAGATAAAATGTTATACATTTAAATTGAATATGTATATATAGTTATTTTTCTCTTATATATAATATAGAGATATATATATACATTATAATGTGTGTATCAATACATGGTGTATTATTTGAGTTCATATTCATGTTTCATTAATTTTCATGTGAATATATTGAATGTGTATGGCTGTTATACAAAAAAAAATATCCATATATTGTAAAATGGAAAAAGGCTTAAATTAATTGTGTATAGTTAAATATATATATACCTTGTTCATGTATATATGCTCTTTTATTTATATTATTCTATTTTAAATACTATATAGTATAAATAAATATATCTATATATATATATGACGCGTATATATAAAACAATTAAATAATGTCTACGCCATCACAGATACATATATATATATATATGAATGGAAAATGGTCCGCAAACATACCCTTATATATTATTATAAAACATACTATTATATACATATGTCTATATCTATAAAGTTTATTCTGAAAAGTTGTTAAAATTATGGCAAACATTATATATTTTATATAGCGCTTATATCTAACAAATTTTATATAAAAGAAAATATTTTATTATGTAAAATTAACAAAACCGCAGTATTTTATTTTATATATATGCGTATATATTCTAACCTGAACAATATATCCTTCACATCACAGTATATATATATATCATTTGTTTTTCCAAAAAGGATATATTAAATTCAATAATTTTACGACATTATGACATATTGAACCTTAATACTTCAGTGGTGTTTATAACGTATTTGTATATAGATATTTATCGTTTATATAATTTATTAGGTTATCGACATATATTTTTAGTTTGATTAATGTATACCTCCTTTCCACATTTATATATATTCTCGATATTATAGTTATTTTTCTTTATGTTAGGATATTAGCATTTTACAGCATCAAGTATATTCAAGTGTATTATAAAGTTCCATAGCAATATTGTTTGCGTAAGTCTAATTTTTTTATTTCTATAATATCAAATAAGAAAAGTCAATTTTCATCATGATTAAAACTTTGATCGGATATATTACAACCATTATAACATTCAATTCCGTGGAGAAATTTTATTCCAATATTAATTTGTGATGATTATATAATGATTATCGTTGAAACATGTAAATATACAAACAATACAATAAAATACATTATGTGCAAAATATATTTAGATATAAAGGATATATAAGTTAAAAGGCATTATAAGAAAGGATAATCTTCTTTTATAAGTAAATGTTTTGTATTTATTTTTCGTTATATAAATATTCAAACCAATATTCTATTACATCTATACTTCTATTTTCTATATCTATTTATTAAATGTATTTTTATTGTTCATAAATATATATCATGTATTAAATTGTAGATAAAAGTAAAAATCATATATGCAAATATTTTTTATAGATATGGATACAAAAAAAATAAATAAGTATTACTAAAATCTCCGATATAAAATTCCAAATCTATATATGTATATTTTATACATGAATATAAATGTACGATATACGAATATCTAAATGTATTTTTTCTGCAATATCAAATCTAACTAAACCTTTTTGATATGAACAACATAAAAAAAATCAAAAATAAGAGGAAAAAAGAAAATAGTTTATATAACAATGCTGACCGAAAATTATTTTCAGATTCAAATCATATGAAAACAAAAATGGATTTATGCAAATGATGTATATATATATATCATATATATATATATGATTATGTATATGGAATAAAAATTACAAAGAGATTTATTATAGTCGAATACACACTTATATAGTATAAATTGCTTTATGTTTCTATATATATTATTTTGCCTTAATTTGATTTCAACACACTTCCATACACTTTATTTTTATATATATATATATATTCAAAATTCAATTTGATTCAATATATATAATACGCAAAATTTCAATTTTTTTTGTATAAATGAAACTGAACATACTATTATCATATACATTATTATACATAACAACAAGTATCTTGCATATATATGATACAGAGATTACATATAATTTATTTGATATGATGGCCAAAAACTATATATATGAACAAACAATTTTACCATATTTTTTAAATAAAAAAATTCATATATATTTTCCAAATATGAATTTAAATCCGGATATTACTATATATCATATATACTTATATACACAGGAAAAGCTTAAGTAATTACTAAACATATATGCAAATTTTCCGTTTAGATGATCAAATGGATAGTATATAAGTATGAATAATAAAATTATAATTCGTAAAATCTACTGATATAGAAATTCAGTTAAATATTACATTTCCGTATTTAACAAATGTTCTTAGACATTTTCCTATGCATATTAATGTTCTATATATTACTTTTGTGTGTGCGAAGTCTTTAACGTATAAATATATATACTGTATAGTGTATACAGGGCGAGATAAATTTGAATCACGGGAAAATGCTTTATTTTCATCTACATAAAAGTATAATACAAAAAAAACATCATTTTTATATGGTATATGATAAAAAGGTTGGAATATTGAAATTGTCATATCTCGAAATCTATGAGATTTATCAAAAAATTGTTGGATGTAAAAACTGCTTAGAATTTGTCGTATTATTCACCTAATGTCTCAAAAGTACCCCTCCCTATTCCAAAACATGTACTTCTCTCAATATCTAAAGAACCGTTATGCTTTATGGTCCACCAATATTATATTCCGATGTCCCCCTTGATTACCTAAAATTTTTGTCTCTAGCTATTTTTCTCTAAAATGCAATCCTGAATTTTTAAAATTACCGGTTATTTTATCAGACTCACCCTGTATATCTACCATTCAAATTAATTATCTTCAAAACAAATGTTTTTCATATATACTTAATTATCATATATATATATATAGTAAATAATTATGTCAAATTAAGGATATATATAATTATAAGTGAATTTGTTGATAGTCGAAGATAATGATTTAATTTATTTGTGTCATTTATAAATGTATAAGTAAATAAGAAAAAAATCTTGTTTATCAAAAAAAATAATTTTTTTTTATTGGTATAATATTTATTTATTATTATTGTCATGTATATATTTATTATTTATATATTGTATATCTATTGTATATAGTATTATTAAATATAATCGTAGTACATGTCATCGTTAATCTTTCAAGCAACCCCCATCATATAGAATATTCATAAATAGAAAAAAGTAAAATGAAATGAATATACGCATCAAATGCGATACAAATATTTTGGTGTGTAAATTGAAACCATTTATTCATTTACACCGAAAACTGAAAACACATCCCCAAAGCATGATTGTTATTTATTCAATAAATATCTTTATACAACATATAGTATAAAATGTCAACATTTATGTGGATTTTTTGTTTGTATTCTATGGATCTCTACATGATTTCTTTTGAATAATTTCTAAATAGACGAAATGTATATATATCTATAGAAAATCAAATATGAAGACATTTTTATAACAGGAAATAAAATATTTTTCTGTATTTTTTTTTTTTTGTTAAAAACTTTTTTACTTCACATTAATATTTGATCTCTGACAATAATAATGTTATTATTAATCTATATACATTTATATATAGAAATTATGAAATTTGAACAATTTATTAATGTGACACATTCACCCTCTATAATATTTTCCATATAAAAATACTGCGATAATATTCACTGTGCATATGGTTGTGGTATTTTCAATTTGTATATTAAAGCATTTTATGTGAAAGTGAAATTGTAAAAAAAAACTGAAATTGTGATGATAGATTTGATGTTTAAAATTGGATTTAATGAGTGATATCATAAGATTATATATAATCCACGTGTACTTGTATAGATTATATTTATTTACTTTATTTTTATGGAAAAAATTAAATTGTTTTCTATATAATGTTGTATATAATATAATTTTATATTATACTACAGAGATTATATGATTGACATCTTAATAAAAAGTGTATTTATTTTGTTTTTGGTTAATCTCACCTCTTATATTAGTGTAATTCTTTGTTAAATAATTATTATGCACTGATATTGTCTTAACTAAAATAAAGCTATATTTCATTGGCTTCTAAATATTTTATTTATTTTAATTAATTAAAACTTTAGCTACAAGACGTGATGTTCTTTAAGAATCCAATATTTTTTAGAATTTTTATAATTGTGATATATAACAATATAGTTAGAGTAAAGTAACAAAAATAACTAAATAATAATTTAGGTCATTAGGTTAACTATAACAGTAAATAAAAATAGTTATTATATATTTGTTTATCTAACATTGAACAAATAAAACTTGATATTAAATAATAGGGCATTTATTCTATATCATTCACAGTCGCTATATATACAAACATATGATATAATGTATGTATAATATTGTGTTATTAAACATATTATTATAATATAATACATTTATAAATGTACCATCGTATATATTTATATATATATATATGTTATTATCATTTTGAGGATAATTTGTTGAAATACTTCTTAAATTGTATAATATATGACTCTTAAAATATTTGTAATTCCAAAATAATAAACATTTTATAACGTATCGTATATACTATTGTATATGTATATTGTATATAATATGTATGTAACAACAATAACTTCTAAGCTCGTGTATTCAAAACATTTTTCAATGGTTTTATATTTATTTCATATGTTTTACATGCATATATAAAGGTAGGGTGATCGCATGCATTTTATTAGTCGATTTTTTTATTAAAACTTACATTAGATTTAGATAGAAACCTAATATTGAAATCATATAGAACTTTTTTTAACAGCATATGAACAAAGTATCGTAAGGGGAATCTTTAAGAATTGGTGAAATTGTCGAAAATGTTCGTAGAAAATTTCCATTGAAATTAAAAGAAAATTTTAATTTTATGAATCGATCAAAAAATTATTAAGAATATTCTTTGTCTTAAATAATGTTTTTAAATATGTATAATATAGATTTTTTTTTTGATAAAAAAAATATTTATTTTTTTGTAAAGAAATACTTGATATTTCTACCTTAAAGTGAATCAATGTAAAAAAATATATGGTTTTTTCTTTGATAGAAGTGACTACCCTATAGATGTATCTATATAAAAATGTATTATACATTCATTTAAGGGCTATAAAGATACATATTCATTTTGTACTCCATAATACAGGATATTTATATATATATATACGTTTTGTTTTCGTTTTCCATACATACACATAATATAACTGGTATAACTTATAATAATATTTTCAATTCCCTTTATACATACATATACAATTCAAAACTTTATATAAATATATACCACATTTATCAAAAAAAAAAAAAAACCAGATATAACGTAATAAACAACATATTCCGGGAAGCATTTCGTTTTGTGTGCCGCTATATACATATAGTTATACACATGTTATGTATATTTTCACCCCTATCCTTATGATTGTATATATAGATATACATATATATATATAGATTTGTGTGGCCTACCCCAAACTCATACATGAAAATATGTTTCATTATTTCATTTTGGGAAATAAATTACTGCCTCTAAAAGTGAATTAAGTTTTATATTATATGTATATACATAAAACATACCAATTTTCATTTAATATATCAAAATATATATACTTATATATATATTATTTGTATATTATTATATAACATATATATGTATCTCTCTATAGAATACCAACGCAACATATATATTATACATATATATATTAAACTAATAATAAAATATGCATAAATATACGAGTATGTTCAGATATAATGAATAAATGGAATGATATTTCGATAAACGATGAAAAATAATTCATTGTGATGTTATATTATAATTTTTTTTTCCAATTTCATTTTTCTTTTTATATATTATCAATGTGCAGAAAAAAAAAATTATTGGTATATATTTATTTTAATTTTTTTTTCATTTGTTATAATGTTAACATGTTTTTATATAGAAAATATAAATTTTCGCATGTAAATAAAAATTATATACCATATATATAAAACCTGTGCATTATCAAATGCAAATATATACATAGAAAATATGCATCTTTTATAATAAATTATATACACATAATTTACAATTTTCATGAAAAAAAAGTTTGGCAATTGTACAAACAGGAAAATTATTTTGTAGTGAAACAGGAAAATTATTTCATATATAAGTACATGCATTATATATATACATATATATTAATGAATATTTCATTTAATTAAAAATATACACTGTGTTGCAAAACTATTAATATAAATTCAATAAAAAAAAAAACGATCTTTTTTTTCTATACCAACTATGAAATTTATGGTATTCATTGTAGATTTATAATTTTGCAACAAAGTGTATATATCCGTTAATTTAATTAAAATATAAATACATCTAAAAGTAAATTATTGTAGAATTTTATTGTTTTATACTTAGAAATTTTCAAAATAATTTCAAAAGCTAATAAAATAAAAGCTATAAAATATCATCAAACCTTTTGTGAAAGACTCAAATTGTTTATATCGAAATAAATTAAAATATTGTTCCTTGTTATAATAGTATATAGAAAATGAAATTCGAACGAAGACTTTACTATATATACAGAAATTTAGAAATATATTCTTAATAGAAGGCTTAAAGTATTTTAATATTAATAAATAATTCCCTCTGTTAACATATTAATATATTTCGTGAATGATTAATTCATAAGTTGGTATTTTTTATAATCAATTTCGAATTTTATTTAATCAATATTTAAAAAAAAAAATTTTAAATTCAAAATTCATTTATCATTTTATTCAACATTTTTATTACGAAATATTAAAAATTATACATTTTTTATACATAAATATATATATATATTTCATTTTATATATACATGATGTTGAGAACAATCAATAATTTATAAACACACCGAAAAACAAAAAAAATACAGATAAAGTGATTATTAATCATATTTTCGATGCATATAGGAATGTGTTTTATATACATGACACATACCGTAATCGTCCATATATATAACTGAATATGATATATTTTATTGGATGAGTATACTCTTTATTTCGATTTTTGAATAATATGAATTTTTATTATTTTTACAAATTGTTCACGTATTCATAATATATATATGATAAAAATTAAATATGTCAATCCAGCTGATGGAAAAAAAAATGTAAAAACGAAAAATAATAAAATATTAAATAAAAACCTCATTCGAATGTATATATATCATATTATGTATATACAATATGTGCATATAAGCAATTATTAAAATATTCACATTATCAAGTATATCAAATACATTATTTCATATATCATTATTTCGTTTTTAACATTTTTTCAATTTACGTATTCTATATAATATATTCGTCGTTATATTTATATACTCTGTGATATTATAAATATATTGCTATTGAATGAAATTGCCGGCTTATAAAATTTGTCACTATATATTATTATGTATGTTATATATAAATTTTGCAATATAAAAGGGTATGTGCCCCGGAATATCACCCGGATTATATAGTTTTTATTTAAGGAAATGAATTTGAATAACATCATAAATATATTCAATATAATGGTTAGGATAAAATTCAAACACCTAGACATAAAATGTATTACGCAATGATCTTACAATATCAGTAAACTATATATAAATGATATAATCGTTATTAAGGTTTCGTCATAAGAAATGAATTTTAAAATTATACGATATTCGATATTTTACCTCAAATTTTCAACCAAATATAATTTTATATTATGTATCTGTATAATAATATAGAACAATATTTTCAATTAAAAAAATTTTAAAATGTTGTATTTGACATTTCCAAATTTATTTTTTATGCATAATAATAATAATCGTAATAATAATATATTTAATATTTAAAATATTTTATATAATATGTGTCATACAAAGGAAACAATTAAAATATTTTATACATTAAGGGTTTTATAATAAAACAGTTAAATTATATTTGTTTGATGATATATGTGGAATTTCATATCTAGTATGTTATATCGTTATATGTGAATGTGTGGTGGAATGTGGAATTTAGGATATTTAATAATGTGTATTGCCTTTACAACTTTTATGAATATAACGATATATATGAACATATATACATATATTTAAAAGATATTTTTTGTGCAATTCTATATATTATATATATAGAATCGAAAAAAAAGTTTTATTCTACTTTAGATCCGATTCAGTTTTATCAAACGTTTTTAGTATGTTCTATAACACATTTGTAATGCAAAATTGCAATGTAATACTTTTCGAATATATCTTTTGATGTAATAATAGTAAAATAAAAAGTATAATAAAACAAATATGAGACAAATTAGATATTTCCTTTATTTTAATTTCATTGGATGCATTGTCATATAAATTTAATTGAATATAAATTATTATTTCAAATGATATCATTTTAATTTTATTTATATAAAATCTTTGAAAATATAGACCTGTAGATTTGTAATGAAAATTCATTCGTTTACGTATATACAATTTGCTATAGTTGTAATAACAATAAATATTATTCATAATATACACACATATGCGAATATGAATTTGTGAAAATGCATCTTATTTTTAAACGTTTATTTGCATCTACGTATATTCATTATATTTATATATATAGACATAGAGATATACAGTAGATAATGGTAATGGTGCATATGCAATGACATCAAAAGGGTTTGTTTTTTTTTTTTGTTATAATTTTCATTTACACTTTAAAGAGACAAATAAACATATGTACGTACATGTGGATTTATAAAATAAAATGTATATGTAACACATGTATACATAGTATTATGGGAGGGTATTTCATATCATTTTATAAATATGTATATTACATATATAGATATATAGTAACTTTATACTAACAAACAAAAAAAGACGACAATTTGAATATAAAAAGCAAAATATATGTATAGATATTTTACATTTTATCAAATATTTTAATAATATAACAGAGTGACAATACACTATATTTTATTACGTATATATTTATCAATTCAAATATTCAGGATCTCTATATTATAGGTTTATGGCTTGTATTGAATGAATAATATTGATTTAATTTTAAATGTATTATTACTTAAAGTTAATGTATCTAAATCTAAAATAGATATTCACATATTTTTTAAAACTCCGATGGTTGTTGATTGTATATATAAAGAATAAAATGAACTTGCCACTTAAAAATCTTATTTCATGAATCCAAAATTTGAAATATTTTTCATTTAACTGAATTCTACCAATTCAATAGATTTATTCGAAATTATACTGCAACTTATATAGGTTATAATACACGATTCTTGCGAAATTATATTATTCAACGGTATATAAAATAAATATGAAAACTTCAAATTAAATGAAAACTATGTGTGTTTGTTTAATAGTAAATGCATACACCCGGTATCCTCATTTTCATATTTTTAATAATACGATTTTCCATATATTTACATATATATAGTATCATATTCTTCTTCATTAACATATATTTACAAAATACAAACATTCCACCAGCGCAGACACTATCAAAATAGATGTATTTATTAATGTATATAAACAAGCGGTGTTTTTTTATAACTATATAACTATATATGCGTATATATGAATGATACTATGTAAATTTATAATTGCATGCATCTACAACTATAAAATTACGTATGCATTTAGTATATAGTACATACATATAGAAACAAAAAATACACTCTGTGTCATACAAAAATATATTTTTGTAAAATGTCTCATGATACCATAAATATATTTATATATATGTTATATCAATATACATATAAATGGAAATGCACTTCTTTCTATTATATAGATATATCTATACGAAATACCGAACGTATATATTATTATATATTTTTATATATGTACAGAGATAAAAATGAAAAAAAAAAACATACAACGCGATGTAAGAATTATTTATGAGCATTAACATTTCTTTTGGCGTTAACAAATTAGATGTAAATTAAATTTTGTCAATTTAAATTGGATTTATATACGTTTATTTTTTCTTACAGTGTTGTGTAAATATTAAATATATTTTTTTCATAACTTTTTTTTGTTAGTATATAGAAAATAAGAAATATATGTATGTGCGGTTATATATTCGGTTAAACCCATCCATATCTACATGGAAAACACATTTTCAATTTTATATTCATTTATTTTAAGACATACATAATTAAAACATCTTTATTTATTTTCAAAATTTAAATTCATTATTAGATTTATCATTTGTAAATGTTTTTTTTTGTATATGTTAAATATAAATACATAATTAATATAATTTAAAAAATCTGTATGTTATAGACAATAAATAAAATATAAATATGTACGGATGTAATGTGATTTATTGGATATATAATATGATAAATAAATTTATGTATATACAAGATTTCAACACAATTAATTAAAAAAAAAACATCATTCATATATGCGCATTTATTACAATCATTGATCAAAAAATATAATTGGATGTGAACATTAATTTTTTGATGAAGAAGACTAATATAGAATTCGCTTTAAATGAAAAAAATAATAAATCTTAATTTATAGAAGTTAATTTCTTTTATTTTTTATTAATGATCCTTTATGGATATAGAGATTTCCGACTAAATGTTTGATGATCTCTTCATTTTTGACTGAACAAAAAAGTACAATAGATTTTGTTATCGGAAAATGAATAAAAAATTGAGATATGACAAAATATGAAAAAATTTGTCAAATGTATAATGCAAAAAATTAAAATTATGATAAAGTGATAAAAACTAGTTTATGAACAACAATCAAATTAATCAATAAAACTACGTATAACATTTCGAATAAGTATACTGCGAATCTCTATTTATGTAAAGAAATGTACGAGACAAGATGATATTATACACTTTACTTTCTTATAATAACCAGAATAGCAAATGAATTTGAATTAACGCATCATTAAACCTTGTTATTGACATCATTTGATAATCAAATATGTTTTATATATGACATATTTATTATATTGGAATAATGTATACTGTATATACTGCCTTAAGCATTTTTTCAGTGTTAGTAAATCAATACAATTTTTCAAATGGTTTATATCACAATATACATCACAACATTTTGATTTATCTATATCTATCTATTACTATATAGTATATATACGTATTTATTTATAATAAATATAATACATTATAGTACAAAAGAAAAAATATACAAGTGAGTGCGTATATGCAATTGCGAGAAAACCCCGATTTCAAAAAATCAAATCATTTTTTAAATCAATTTTAATATATGTCTATATTTGTGTCTATATTCATATCAACATGCATTGTATGTTATATATTATATGTGTAGATTATATTATTTTACATTATCTATATTATCAGCGAATATTATTTTGGTATAGTAATAAAGTACTTATTTTATAAGTGCATTTAAGAGCTAAGGAAGTTGCTAAAGTAGTTGATAAGATATTTGATGATTTTGTTTTATAATATCTTAGTATTCAAACCGTAGTAGTAATCTGATGGAAAAACTGGCAAATCAATAGCAATTTTGAATAAAACAACATGATTATCATTATTCAATATTAGAAAATTCTGTTAATTTCAACCAATTCAACCAACTCTGGAAATTCGGTATACGTATATTTAATAAAAAACACAAACTTTTGATTTTCAGTAAATATATAAAAACTTATATGAACCCAGAATAAATAAAAAATAAAAATAAATATTGCTAAAAAAAAGAACATTTATAATTTTATGTGTAACTAAAAAATGAACGACAAAAAAATCTTTATATTTTCTTTACACGATCATCCTCTCAAAAATATAACATT
Source organism: Dilophus febrilis (assembly GCA_958336335.1). Taxonomy (NCBI): domain Eukaryota; kingdom Metazoa; phylum Arthropoda; class Insecta; order Diptera; family Bibionidae; genus Dilophus; species Dilophus febrilis. The sequence goes on along the minus strand of OY284468.1, from coordinate 33,682,015 downwards.
ATATCTTAAGATTTTAAAATTGTATCTATATATATATAAATAATATATAAATATTCGAAATGGTTTATATATCAAGTATATACTGTATAAATAAAAACACATATGAGCATAAACAATATAGGAAGTTATTCCATGCCACATTACACAAAAGCAATTTCTTTTACTTTTTAAAAAAAAAAATCTATTGTCACATTAAAGCAAAATAAATTTCCCTTATGTCAATTTTCCTTCATGATTTTTCTACATATAACTGCATCAATGTTTACTTATATATCTACATCCATATATAAAGATATATATTGGCAATTCGAAGGAGCTATCCTAAACGAACTACAAATATATATACAATATATATTGTATATGTGATTGATTCAAAATAAAAGAAGAACAATAAATAAATGTATAAAGATTTTGATTTTTTTATTATCATTTTACTTTTTGTTTTCTTAAGGATTACCTTATTCAATATATATTTATTTCATGTTCTTTTATACATATATATATATCATCATCATTTATATATACGTTGTATAATAAATAGTATATTGTGTAACTTATTGTTTTACGTTCACTGCCAATATAAAATCAAATCTATATATATTACATAATAAATATATATATATTTGAGGGATAATCAAAGAATAAAGTCATTTTATTATTAATGCATATATGAAACTGCTTATTATTTATATGCTTTTAAATTGAATTCATCGGAAATTATAGTAATCATTTTTTTTTGAAGCAAAAGAACATATTTTTTAAGAAAATATTCTCAAATTAAATGTATTTTTATTTGTTTCATTCTATAATACATATAACATCACCATTTCAATTTTATATATCATCTATAGATCAATCATTATAGTATATATAATATATATATTTATATCTATATAATTATGAATAAAATAATATGATGTAATTTATTAGTACTTTAGCTTTAGGTTGAATTAAGTCGAATGCCGGAGGATTAAAAAAAGGATACATACATATTTTTCTTGGTTGAATTTACATTGTTTTTAAGTACAATACAATTATTATTATTATGTATACGAAAAAAGGTATAAAAAAGTGATATCAAAAATAAATTATTTATAAATAGATACTAAAATCCAGTTTTAATATCCCATATACCATTCTTATGTTGGATAGCAAGACATAAAAAAGCACTGATGTTAACTATATATATGATTGTATAAATACAAAAGCAATTCTTATTATATATAGGCATATAGACTATAATGAAAATTGTGCTCCAAATATCAAACATACATGAACAAAAAAAATACATTATAAATTTTTAAATCTTTTGTCTTTTATTTTAGAAAAATGATAATAAAAAAAAACCAAAATAAAAATACATATCTTTTGTCAAATTGTTTCTTTTTTTTAATTTTTTGTTTTATACATATATGCATATGTAGAATATATAGATAAAGAAAATTTCATCATATAATTGCACCAGTATACTTTGTGATGGATACAATAATCATTTATATATATGTATATACTTTCTTTGAAATAAATATGAACCTACCTACATGCAGGTAGACATATGATATTATAATTTTGTATATATTAAAAATGTATGTGTATAATCGTATAATATATGCATTCCATCATTTATATCTTTATATATAACAAAACATACTTATATATGATGATGATTTTGTGTATGGTAAATGAATGACAAGAAGCATTGAAACCTTAAAAAAATTATTCTATTTAAAAGACAAAACAAAAAACCTATATTCTATATATGGTATATGAATATAATATTTATATACACATATAACCATATAACAAATATGACAGAGCGATTGCTTACCTTTTTCTTGTACTTCATATTTTATTTTTGGTTGTATTTTATTATTATTATTATTATTATGAGTATTCTTATATATTATTTTTTGTATATGGGATATACAAAATTCGTATATTCTACGTGAAACTGATGAAACATATTAACTGGAATATTTATATGAATATTTATATAAACAGTATATTTGTTATATGTATCTGCTTTATGATTTTATTTTACCAAAATAAATTACAATCTCAAAGTGCATTTTGTCATGAAAAAAAACATTTTTTAGCCTAAAAAAAGTTCTATAAAATATATTATCTTCTTTTGATACATACCAAACCACATATATCTAACTAAATAAATACAAATACGTATATATGTATATATAAGATAATATAATTCTTGCTTTTTAGAGGTAGGCATCTATAATATTTATAAGAATATGTTGAGGCAAAAATATTACACCAGAAAATGTATGTATATATTTATATGATTAATAAGTGTAATTCATTTTTCGCACAAGATATATATGATGTGCGAGATTTGTTATACGTTAAAGTTAAATACTCGCATGTACTTATATATGGATGTGTATAATGTAATACAAAATTCTAGATTTCCTTTGAGAGTTTTATTTATTATTATTTTTTTTTCTAAAGATAAAAATTGTTTAATTTTATAGGTACATGTAAGACACATATTAAATTGATGAGTATAATACGTAATTTAATTTTTCAATTTTCTATACCGTATATGAATGAAATGTTAGGTAAAAAATAAAATTAGTAAATTGTGTAAAAATAAAATAATTTTTATATCCACATATAAAATTATATAAAGAGTTGGTAATCTGTGATGAATTAATTTTATTCTAATTGTAAAATCATGTTTTTTCCTTTAACCTTAAAAAAAATTATTTAAATAAATTTAAAATATTATCTTCAATATATTCCCTGAGAGAACAAAAGATGTAACAACGCATCATAGCGAATTGAATTAAATTGTATTTTATAAAATTACAACAGTTTAAAAGGTTGACTATATATTATAAACAAACGTTAGATTTGATATCGAATCGATAGAGTAAATACATATCTAACAAACTGTTTAATAATGAAATAGAATCTATATATTCAAAGCCAAAAATTTTGCATTTAATGGTAAATTGTGAAAGTTATTTTGAAATTCAATCTATATATGTTTACATTACAATAAATGATAATGTTTTGTGTATTTTGTGTATATTTGTACATAAAAAATATTTAAAGCTCATCCATATAAATAACAAACCTATCAATATTAAATAAGAATTTTTATGACTATATATAAATAAATCCAAATAACTATTTCTTTTATATGAGAAAAAACTCAATGGTATAAAATATTCTTAATACTGAATATATTTATATAGTATATGATATACTAACTTGAATGGGCAAAAAAACTATTAAATTTCTATATTCGTACAGTAAACAGTACATTATTTCCCCATAAAAATGGAAAATTCTTTAAATAATATATTGACGATTTTTCTTTTATTTATTTTTACATTTTTTTTTTTGTTGGTTTTTCTACTATGCGTTCTCTGACTAATACATGAATTTGTATATCCATATATGTACCATTTTTATTGAAGTAATCTTTAATCGAAACTGTTGTCTGTCTGAATTTGTTTGATGCGTATTTTCTTGGTTATATATCTATATATACCCACCTCATATATCAAATTGTATATATTGTTGTCAAATATATGATGCGTGCTGGTGGATCTTGTCAGTAAAGCGGCATATTATATATATATATATATATAAATTCACATATAAGATACGTATTGTTTCATCATCAACCAACAATAAATATATATAGAAAGTGAAAAGGGCGAAAGCATTTTGATATATACGTGACTATATTACAAAATAATACGGTATAAATGTGATTAGAATTTCTAACAATATTAATCAAGCACAATATCATTTAGGGTTATTCATCAATTGGTTGTAAGAATGCGTTGTACGGTTGTACATATATGCATATGTACAATGTGTATGTTTGTAGGTACGTGTATATATAATATTTTATATGTTGAAAAGTATATATATATATTTTCGTATGAATATATATATAGAGAGATAGTACTTGTGTTTAAATTGTAATTATGCACATTGTATACATACATTTATTTCTATCAGATGTAACGGTTAATTTTCGAACTTCACATATACGAATTAAACGTGAAATAAAGAAGTTGAATATTTTGCATGACATCGTTTGATGGGACCAGATGCTCGGTTAGTATATTGATGAATACTGATCGCTAACGACAAGATAAATAATAAATTTGAATCAACCAATTAATGAATCAACCAAACGGAAAGTAATTAGAAAACCTGGTAAAGTAATTTTTCCCCATAATAACGTTGTATAGATTATTTTTATCAAGAATCAAACAGATTGAGAATACTTTGATATTATTTGGTTGGAAGTTAAATGTAAATAACTGATACACCTATATGGAAAATACATTGAAAATATTGTGAACAAAATGGTATTCATATACATACAAATATTATTCTTTTATATGTTCGTATATATTTCTTATTAGTGATTTTCAAAGTACATGTTATTATTTGTGTGTATGTACTTATATATATATATAATATTTATTAACAATATTTATTATATATATTTCAATAAATATAATAATATAATATATGGAAATATATCGCAGGTGAATAAGTTAAATGTAAATACCGAAATACACATAAATTTATATAACTTTACTATATATTTATATACTTGCGGTACATATAAAAAGATATATATTTAAAATTTTGTATATGCATGACAATTTCCAAATATATATGATATTTATAAGAACATGATGAATTCAAACGTTTTAATTAAAATAATAATTAAATAAATAGATATAAATATGGGTCTTTGATAAGTTATACATATGAAGTTTATAGAGTGTTTTTATAGGATAAATGACAAAGAAAAATGTAAAACTTTTCAATTTCATGGGTTGTGAATAAACATCTCAGTATATACATCTCTTATATAGGAAAACTCGTATAAAATTGACAAAGTATAAAATTGACCATTAGTTATATTGAAGAATGGAATATATCACGATAATAATAAACTTTTCATACGAATACATTTTTTAGATGTAAATATAATTATTTGATTATGATATTTATGTATATATACTGCGTATGTATGTCAATTTAAATTTAATTTAGAAATCTACATCACTTTGTATGCTACATATAGTTATAAAGATACATGTTTATATGTATATAAGAAGGCAGTTTTTAGATGAATTTTAATTTTAAGATATTTACCAAATTTATATTCACTTTACCTCTTAATTGAATTTACATATATTATTATGTATATATAGATAAATGTGTACTTATAAAATTATGTATTATTAGCATAATGAATGGGTATGATAATACACGATGCGTGTATATAGATACTTTAAGTTAAATGGTTATAAAGATCTTATAAGACTATAAACGACATTATTCAACTAAAATGTATCTATATTAGATATAATATCTATAATATTTGTTTTATTTGTTTTATTATACATATATAAACATAGAATATGTAGTTTAGAATGTATCATTTAAATTTATTTATATAGCGATTTTATTTTAGTATATTTTATACATTTCACAAAACGTGTGAATATTTCCAAATGGTATACATATGTATCTTTTATACTCGATATATAAAGTCCCGGTTATTTCTGTTCATAAAATCATATATTTGAACTTTAAACAAAAAGGGAGATATTGAATAAAATAACGTTTGTTTCACGATATCCTTTTTGTTTTTTATTTTATTTTATGTGCGGGTAACTCTAAAAGGCAATCGAATGAAAAAAATAAAACATAGACAATCATTTTTCCATTTTCATTGTTAATTATGGAGTATATTTCGTAAAATAAATAATTAAATTAAATTTTAATTATATAAATTGACTTCAATTCGATAATTATAATATTAAAACTTTGAGATACCTTATATTTTTGACTGTTTATATAAGATATTAATACGACCATTGTGAAACATTCTGTAAATACATATATTTATGTGTATTATACAGGCGATGGTATATAATTATTCATTTGAAAAATCTCTTATAAATATATAAATTAAATTATATTAGCAATAATAAATCTACTTTGTATTTTATGTGTTTCGTATCTAATATATATACGGTACGAAATACATTAAAACAATATGTATCGTGTATATATATAATATAATATGTATATTGTATAGTAATGATATAAAAGAATAAATAAAACTTATATAGATCAGCAGTCCCAATATATATATAGAATAGAAAATATATATAGAGTCAGAATGTAAAAATGATATAAATTGTGTTGGTGAAAAGGTGTGCATATAACATCAATTTCATATATGTATATATATAATAACGGATATATAAATATATTTATACATTTATATAGAGGAAAGTGTAAAAAAAATACATAAAAGGATGTTACATAAATACGTATTCATAGAAATTATATATTAAATGGTATCTAGAATAACAACTGCACACACATTATATGTGAATTTATTGAATAAAAACATTACTGTTTGTATAAAGGTTGCTATATATTATTATATTAATTCAAGCACATGTGTATATCTTTATATTATATACATATCTATCTGTAGGAGTATGTTTATTATACTATATATTATTGCTCTTAAGCTTTTTGGTACATATGGAGCAAGAATCAACTCGGTATACTTTCTAAAGATTGTTGATTAAATTTAATATTGAATTTAAACATATATAAAATTAAATATAAGACAGCTTGGAAAATAATTAAATAATATTAACTAATTTTACTTGTATAAATTCAATTTATTATAATTTTAAGTGCGTTAATGACCATAATAAATTTTTATTACACATAAAATGTGTACGTATAATCTTAAAAGTGATAAAAAAACACCTTAAATGCTCTCATCTTTATATATACCATTGTATAATTATGTTTTAATATATTTAATGATAATTGAAAATGCTTTTATATAGGTATAGTTAATTTAAAATTTACATTATAATAGGAGTTGGTTAAAATAAAAATTTGCGTTTTGCAAAAAAATATTCTACTAATGTGAGAACAAATTCCAATTGGCAAGTTTATCTCGCATATACGATAAATATTTGAGCTTGATTAACAAAATCATTGCCAAGACGATAAATTAAAATTATTCGCCAGACTACGATTAAGGATTTAAATATTCCAACTATACCAAATATATCCATTTAATTCCATTAAAATATAATATTCGTCTATACAGAGAGCTATTAAGTGCTCTTATATATATGTATATAATAATATATGGGCATATAAGATTTATGGGATAATGAGAGACTAACAATGAATTTCAAAAAGTTCGACGAACCGAAATCTACAAGGATATACAGAGACGATTTAAATTAAAATAATAGAAGGTATTTTAAACATGGAATTAAAAAAATAAAACAAAATATATGTAATCTATAGAATACGAAAAAAATCATTCTGTATGTTAATATATACAATACAAAAAAAATTTCAATTGCTTTTTCAATATATATAAAAAGTTATCGCGCCATATTTTTTAAGTATTTTTCACATCTATTGTTTTTATGAAAAATTTTTGATGCATACAATAAATCTTACATTTTCATTTATACCATATAAAATATTTATAATATATATAATCACATCTTATTTCGATATAACTAAAACTATATACACAAAAAAGCAAAAAAAAAAAACAAACAAAATAATAAACAATAAGATATATATACATATATATATATATAAAAAAATAAATAATAAATCGCTATACAACCAACAATCTGGTTTTAGCGTCCAACAACAGCCTTCTGTTATTAGTTACTTAATTTGTGGCTTTTACGGTGTCGGTAATTAGCCGTACGACCAACCGCAAGCGGAATATACAACTCTGTGTTAAAATTCAGATTCGAAAAATAACCGAAAACACAAAACATATTTTATGCATTCAGTAGGATTCGAACCCACGACCCCAAAATTTCGTTAGAATTTTTAGGTTGGCATTTTTAACATTTACACCACAGATTTGTATATATATAAACCTCCTTAAATCTTCCTTTCAAATTTTCCTATTTGAGAATTTAAAAAAAAAATTATCATCCAAGTCATTATATATTTCAGCAATCGTATATACAGACTAGTCGTGAGTCTTATGCATTCAATCTCAGAGGCTATATATTTTGGAAAATTTAAATCACGCACCATGCAGTTGTTGATGTGACCTGTCATTTGGCAATTAAAACCTATTGAAATTTTTCCCCATAATTCTATCTTTAAAAATTGTATTACATATAACTTCGATATTAAATATAAATTATTAAGATTAAAAGATAAAGTTACATCTTTAAAGGACAACGATTTTTTATAAGGCAAAAATTTACAATTCCACAGCCATCCACAAATTAATGAAAAAAAAAATTAATAACCATTTTTTTCTTTTTTTTGTAAATTTTCACATATGTACTTATGCATATGGAAGAAAATTTACGCTATATAAATATCTGAAATATAAGTATACAATACAAAAAACAAGATTCAAAGAAAATACAAATACAAGAAAACAAAAAAAAAAAAGAAAATCCAAAAAATATATCCTTTATATGCATATTTAAAAATTTTTTTTTATCTACTTAACAATAAATTATGCATCCATTTTATACACCAAATTCTTTTAACAAAAATACAATATATATATATACATACGACATTTATATATAATATAGTACACTTATTACTACAATGAACCTTAATGCATCCCGTGATATATGCATATATGCAATATACACATATACTATATATACATATGTTTTTAACATTACAACAATATTATGAACTTTTGCTTAAAGCAAAATTTTCAAAAAATCATTTGAAAAGGACATTATACAACAAGACTATTTTTTTTTATTATTTACCATGGTATATTTGCTGCAAAAACATATACCTAAATTGCACACATATTACATTTATATATAATATTATACACATAGCTGTAAAGGATATTTATGTAAAGGATAAGAATAAGTTAAAATAAAGCATATATACACAAAAAAAAATGAAATAACTTGAAATAAAAAAAAAATTAAAGGTAGTCATTTTCGTATAATGACAAAAAAAGGATATATCGGCATTGTTCAACGCAATCCATATATGCATGATATCCATATATATATGCTCAAAAAATATGCATAATTAAACTGCAAAAATTTTTTTAATACTTATCAAAAATAAAAAAAAAGCTTACCATTCATGATGGATGCATATATATATATATATCTGTATATTGATATATATGTAAAAAATTCTAAAAATTATATACATGATATAGTATAAGCATGAATTATTTACTGAGGGAAATTTTCGACTATATACATTTTACATTTTAAAATTGTTATATATATAAAAAATATTTTGTAGCATATATGCATAACAAATAATAAACACCGCTTCTAGGTCTATATACCTATGATTGTAAACGCATGGTGGGTTAAATTTATCACCAATGACTGCCAATAAATATGGTACTATAAACCATTATTTCACACTATATAATATATTGAACTTAATTCCAAATGGATGTCTACGGGAAAGAGTTGAACCATTGGGGATGAAATCATAAAAATTGAAAATTGAAGCTACAGTAATTTCGAAGGAAACATGGAGACAAATGAGATAACGAACAATAAGTGAAACATTCATTTGAGCGTACACACAAATTAAATGTGTAGAAAAAATAAAAAAGTAGTATTTCAAAAACTAAATTAATAATATACTTTATGTATGCAAATGTGTTCATTTACATATATATTTAAAGGGTGTCCTTCTTATATGAATTTAATATTTAATATTAGTCTGACATACATCTGAAACATTTTTACTAATGACAATTGTACTATTCTTATTTGTATGCAGATAAGCAAATTCTTTAAAATTACATCAATAATTATAAATACAAAATTAATAACGCTAAAACTATTGAGAATTTAAGCGATTAGAAATTTAGAATAAATATGAGCTTTTAACAATTACGCATCTATGAAAAAAAGTAAAACCCTTAAATGAATGATCTTAAATGTTTGTCTTATATCAGTGGATGATTATTAAAAAATGGTTATGATAATTATTAAAAAAAAAACACCCTTATTTATGTACATTAAAATCGCTTATTGTATGCGAGTATATATTGTATATAACATCATTTATCAAGACGCCTTTGAAAAGCTGAGACGAGTTGAACAACCTGTTAATAGCTCTTCAAATAAATATATGTATATGGATATGTATAATATATACGCAGTATAAAGGCGTATATAACCATATGAAAGCATAACGTTAAAAGTTTAAATTTCATAGATTTGAGTAATTAGTCAAATTTATTTATTCAATATATTTATTGTGCATATATCACATATATTTATGATTATATGATTCAGGTACATTTTGATTATATATACATTACCGCTGCCATACACAATATTCAAACATATATACCTATATATTATCACTATATGTATATATATATAACATGATTTATAATTGAAATTAATGTATAATGTGAATTAAAACATAATATATATATACGTGCATCATACTTGAACAATTTCAATACATATATTTGAAAATACATTTATATCTATTAATTTTCCTATATTTGCATATACACCTATAATACTGTTGAATGTTATGATGATGTATGCACTTTATTTATTTATAGATATATATATATATATATATATATACAAATGGTACAAATATATATCTAGATAGAGTTAATGTAGAAATGTTATACATTATTAATAAGATGCATATATTTTACGAAAATATATATATATACAATATATATTGAGTTAATTTAATAAAGATACAATTTATTATATATATATGTGTTTTGTATAAACATAATATATACATGTATATGTAAGCAATTCGGGAAAGCTTTGTTTAAGCAGATGTCTTATATGTTTATTCAATTCAATATATATATATATATATATTTATATAAATAAATAACTTATACAAATACCGATGAAAAAGTTTGTATATAACGTTAGAAAAAACCTTTTTTGTTGAAATACATTTATTTTTGTATGGCTGCATTACTACTATTAACCTTTGATGTCAATCTCTTATTTCCATTATGAATAAAATTGTTTGTATTTACCAAAAACAATTAAATTAGTCTATGTCTATCTATCTATATATAGCTTTCTTCTTCGTATCCTTCTTTATATTTATACGGCGTTATTGAATATAGACAATATGTTTTAAAATGAAGTTTGGATGAAAAATCACTTCATTGAATTTCCATATTGAATTCAATCGAATCTATTTTTTTAATATATGTTATGATAACTATAAATTTCAACATCAACATTTGATGTTTAAGTAAATGTTTATATATATGAACTTCGAAAATTAAGATCTTAATTAAAGGAATTTTTAAAAGAATTGTTATAGAAAATATTTATAAATGAACTATATATATATATAATTGATCAAATCTATTACATAATCTTATATACAAACAAAAAAAAACTCGATGCTCACTAAATCTACCCATTATTATATCGACCTTTTTCTATATATTCATATTAAATAAAGTATACATACAACATGCAACAAAGTGCATATATACACTTATATTTTTGATCCCCTTAATTATTATCAATTATTTTACTATAAATCTTACGATTATCCACTGAACAAATATATGTATATGCACGTACATATATCTACGTAAAAAAAGTTCATTCTAGACTGTAAGAGTATAACAAAATTTAAGTGCATATCAATAAGTAAATGCATATATATATATTATATACATATATGTATAATGTGTATTATTTTATATATAGATCGTTGAATGAAAATTCATGTATATAAAAATACTATACTTATTTATCCATTTTCTTTATATATAAAATGATGTAAAAAGTGTATATATATGTATGTATATGTAGTTATTTTTACCCCATTAACATTATTACTGCAAATATATCCATTCATTCAATAGATTAGTTTCTTTTTCTATATATCCTTTTTGCAAAATTTATAAAAATGTATACAAAGCAAAAGGGAAAAATATATACAGTCAATATCTCTTGTGTATATGTGTGATAAAATGTATGATTTCAAAGTATTTTTCGTTTCGTATAGTTTTTCATGCAAGAAATGTACATATCTATATATATAGTGTATATACAAAGTTATGTATGTAAATATATTTATGTATATATATATCATTTATGCTTATTATATGGAATAGATAGGTATATTAAATTTCTCCCAAATATGTACATAATAGGATAAAGGAAATATTTTTCCTATATATACATATACAGATGTATAATAAACCAAATGTTGCTTTCCTATATTTTGCTCTTATTTTATAACCACAAAATAATTTGTCTTTATTTTTTTTTATATATAACTTAATAAAAGATTATACTTATATCTGAATATATATAACATATAGATGTTTTATACATAAATGAATGCATATCTAACGTAACAGCATGTATATATTTGAGTATATTACATTTTGGTTATTATTAGAACATATATGTATAATGTATATATATATATTTATATATATACAGACAGATAATAAGTACATACAATTCGGTCGTTAAGTATAATATCAACATTTTTGTATATATATATTTATAGAATGTAGAATGTATGTTGTCGAATTATTTGCAAGAAAAAAAATCTATATATTGATACAGAACAACAAATGTTTAGTTTCTCATATAACTAAATATGTACTAATATACTATATATATGGATGGACATGTGATTTTATACACACGTATATCTATAAGTTTACCAGATAAAAAGAATATTTTCTCCGAAACATATATACATACTATATATACAACAATATTGTATCTAAACACCAAATTATAAACATATATAATATTGTATATCCATTTATATGTATATAAATACTTATAATATATATATATACTAATGGTAATATACAAAAAGATTAGTTTTATACTTTTCTAATTCTTTTCAAAATATATATTCATTAATGGGTAGTACAACTTTCGTATATTTATATTAGAGAATTTGATCAAAATTATGGATAAATAAAGAAGTGTAAATAATGAAATACGACAAGTCGACAAGTTGTGGTGGACGAGAATAGTTTTTCTGTTATTGCGGTTCCATAAATTATTAGTTTTTTTTTGTTATGGGTGTTTGATAATTACGCATTAACCATATGATGGAAAAATATATGACTGTGCTTGCAATTCAGATTCGAAAATGACAGAACAAACAAAAATATTTCTCATGTCTTTCATAAAATTCGAACTGAAGAACTCTTAACTTTTGTCAGAATTTGAAATTTGGTATGTTTTGTAAATTATATCACAATCGATATTCTTCACGAAATAATAATGAATGTAAAAATGTTTTACATATTTATATAGTTAATAATTATAGTTTTTTCATGAAATTTGTGTCTTTAATAGTTCAACTAAAATATGATTATTAAGAAATATATTTTTAAATATTAGTAAACACAGAAAAATTTCCTTAGCTCCCCTGATACACTTATATATAATATTCCCTGTTATACTTAATTATATATATATATATGGATAAAAATAATATTCATTTTCCATCCATGTTAAATGTTAAAAGTTCACTTAATCTTAATTTATATTTTGCACTTATTTTATTTTACTATATTTTGTTCATTACAGAAAAATCTTAAATAATATGTAAAATGTTGTGTTCGCGATGGATGTTATAGTTTTATACGTTAAGATTTACGAAAAACTTCTTTTTTTCAGAATTTACTATAAAATAACCTATATACAAATATGAACCTAGTTGTAAAGATAAAAATTAGATTTTGTAATTATATCTATAAAAATCAAACAATTTAATCCAAAGAATATGAAAATATCCTAAATATGCATTTTAATATTCAATTCTATGAAGCTGCCGAAAATGTATATAACTAAAAATGGAATATCTTAATATTTTATAAACCTTATATATATGGTATCATATGATAATAATATAATTATATCATCAAAAGAAAAATATGATTAATTCAATTCTGAAGTAAAGATAATAATATAAAGTAAATAGTTTTATTTATTTATGTATTTCAAAAAATTACATTAGAATGCATTCTATTTATTTACGTCATATATGAAGGTCTTATAATATTCGGATAATCATATCTCTATTTTTGTCATTTTTTTTTTAGTTTTCAAAACTTATTAAACAGGAAATTATTCCTAGAGTATATCTAAATGTGGATTCCCCTGGCACCATATATTAACATGGATATATAAAATTATAATTTTTCACATGTATATAAGGAAAAAGCATAGTTTTAAAATTGTAATTAAAACTAATGTGTTCTTTTTTAATTTATATATATATATAACATTTTCATATTATTTATAAAACAATATCTGTGTGTACATTTCTATGGTATTCCAATCTACTTATATAAATATATTGTATTAAGATGTATTGCAAAAAATATATAATATGGAATGTTGCAAAAGTTTTAAAGAGTTTTGCAATGTGTAATTTTTATGTATATATATACGTAACGTATATTATTTGAATAAACAATTTTATAATGTTTTATAATATATAATATATAAGATCTTTGTGTTTGCGCGAATATATTTTCCTATTTTATTTTATGAATTTCAAGTAGCTTTATTACTGCTATATAATTTATGTTTATTTTCTCTCTTCTTCGAAGAAAACTAATTATGTACCAGGCATTGTTTTATCTTTTATATATAAATATTATTATATTTAAAATATACCTATAATACAATTCTATATGTATATATATACAGATATAAAGACGCGAATATTATATAATACACGAAATGTATAAGTTTTTCCTATATATTATATGATTATATGTACTACTATGTATGAAATCCCATGTTTATGTTTATTATATTTGTTGTTATTGTATATATATATTAATTATATACATTTCATTCATCCACATATGAATTTAAATAGAATATTCTATATATATATATGAAATAAAATAAAACGAGGTGTTGTTGTATAAAATATTTTATGTCATTGTTTTCATAAAATTCAAAAATTAAATTTAACAAACAGGTAGAATTTCGCCAATGTGCGTTTTTAATTAAATTATTAAAGGAATAAGTTAGTAGATTTTTTGTATACTACATTTTTTGTATACTACAAAATGTGAATAAAATGTGAATTTTAATTTTGTTAATCTTACAAAATTATGTCATCTCCTTTGATTCAAATTTTTTTATTATACTTCATTTTGAATGTTAAGTCAAAAAACTTAAAATGATTTTTAAAAATAAAAATAAAAACGTTAATTTGCAGATGGTAAACATTAAACATATTATAAATTACCTGTGTAATTCAAACTTGTTTTTGAAATGGATACTTACACTCAGGAGAGCAATTGAAATGCATATATGTAAATAAATCTATAGACAATGAAGGAAATCGTAATTATTGAATATTACCTGTACAGTGTACCCACATAAAAAAATTACAATATACATATGTGTAATGCCGTAATGTAATGTAGATTCATTTACTATATATATACATTATTCATGTGCGGTGGAACAAAGAGCATAAATCACATTATTAAAGTTCAGTATATATGTATGCTTGTTTATATTTTACAGATTCAACGTTGAAATGTACTATGAGTATATTAGTATATGCGTGTAATAATTAAATTGTATATAATATATAATCTACGTGCCTATATATATATATATGTTGGGGTTATAATATTCAATTATTATATATATATCAATTTGAATGAATAAAATGAAAATGATGTTTCTTGATAAACATCAAAATTATATTGAAAATTAATAAATTTAATATAACAAAATAAAAATAATTAAATGACTTTCAATTAATATAATTTAAATGCGATATATTACCATAATGTTTGAAATCGGATTCATAAAAAATATTATAAATTTCAAAATTTCAGAAAATAATTGAGTAATATTGCGAGTAATATCCCAAATCCCATTATTATAGTTTCCAAATTTACTTTGTAAAATTTACTTTGTATATTTTATGGTTTTATAAAGCTACCTTCTGTATTACAAAATAAAAAAAATACGCTATATATATATACATTAAAAATGCATTATTTTAACAACATACCTATGGTCATATAATATAATAATGCATATTTAATGTAAAAACATAAAATACACATATATTTCAAAAAAGTTTTATATTAATAAAATAATTTTAAATTTTTTATTGAAATGCACACATATCTGAATATGTAATGGACGTTATTTATTTTGTGATAATTTTATAAGTCACAAAAAACAGTATAATATAATATATAGTAATTATTTAATTTATATAAAACAAATTTTTATTTATTAGTTTAGATATAATACAAACATATAATTAAAGGTATATTATTAAACATTTTTTATGATCAATGAGTTTATAAGAAAATTATTAAATTAATTTTTTTTTTAAATTCATTTCGTTTTTCTTTTAAACCCTTCCAAAACGGATTAATTTATATACAGTTTTGTAAAATCCACAAATGGAAAAGTATTGTGTCAAAGAAATTGATATGGAAAATTACAATAATTTCGGAATAATGAGATTGTTTTAATGAAATTAAATATATTATGTATATTGTGATATCATTGAAATTTTGCTCAAAAATATTAAAACACCATATGGTTTTATCGTTTTACTATTCCTTCAGGCTTCACCTCATTCACTGAACTCATAAAGGTAAAATGTATATATGATAACAACACGACCACAGTTCAGGTATGTGTAATATATATATATATATAAATATATTTATGAAAACCTTCTATATAGATCTCCCATTAGCAATCATCAGAAGAAAACATATAATTATTTATGTACTATAATATATACCGCACACTATATACACTATATATTACAAATAGTTTTCAATCAAAATACCCTTACAATATTTTTACATTGTTATGTGTGTGGGTCAATAATATTGTATGTAATCATCAAAAATGAAATTGGTTTATACATTGGAAGACATATAAAAATTGAAGTTATTATATATAAAATATATTATATCTTATCTTATAACAAGACTGCGACTATATACAATATATTTTATACAAATATGAAGAAGAAAATTTACGATAAATTCAGATCACGTAAATTTTTAGCAAATATATCACGTATTTTACAGTATTTCTCTTTGACTAAAGTGTATATAAATAAAGTAACTATATCAAGTTTATTATATACCATATATATTGAAAGTATACATATACAGAATAAAAAATCGGTGTTACCTTCTTAAACTATATGTGTAAAACTGTGTATATGTATTTAGTAGTATAGTAGTAATAAGATCACGTATATATTCGATATCGGTTGTATCAAATGCAAACTATATTTCTGTTAGTTCTACCTAAACTATTCAATTCTAAAATCTTGTCTCATAAAGTCTTTATGATCCATAATAGAAATCTGTATAAATGTATCATAAATGCGATATTGAAAATAAATGTTTCAAAATATACATAGGAAACAATTGTTTATCGTATAAGGATGAAAAATCGTGTTCAATGGAAATTTTATAAAAATTTTTAAAATCCAAAGGGAAAAATTAAAAAAAATTTAATTTCAAAATACAAAATGCCTGTATATTCTATTTTATATCTTTTATTTGTATGTATGAGCTTGAGAACAAAACGTATATTATTGGTTTATATATATAGATATAGTGAAATACTCTTATTTAATTTTGAGATTTCCTATATTCCCTCGCTATATGTATATCACTATCGCAACTATACGTCGGATGGCATCTTATTTGGCATATATTTATATATATTGTGCATGTACGTATACATATAATGAAAATATATAACTCTGTCTATAAGAAAGTCATTGAAAAGTACTACTGTACTATATAGATGTATACATAAATAAATTTAATATATATTTATTTTCAAGAAAATGTTTATTATTATATAGTATACATAATAAGATTTATATATATATATATTTATTATTTATATACAATTGCTCAAAGTTAATTGTAAATTTGTCAATTGTTATTTTATTATACACAATGCATAAATTTAAATTATTAATTAAATATGTATATATATGTATATATGATATGCTCTCTGTATACAATACTTTAAATTTATTCGGAAATATATACTTTATATAATATTTATCTGCTGATGATTGTCATTGACGCATATTCCAATTTTGATTCTGGGATATGAACTATAAGAGGGAATTGGTATATATATTTATTTTGAATTCCCATCAGGTAGCAGAAATTATTTTTATATTAAAGAATGCGAATTTTAAAGTTATATTAAATTTGTTACATTTTCGATTAAAATGTTGGAAAAATTCAATCTTTTTCATTTTATCAATGAAAAACTTTAACTGTTTTTATTCTAAACAACCAACCACAACGACAAAAACAGATACATTTTAAGTGAGTTTTATTTCGAAAAATATTAACCGTGATATGATTAATCTAAGAAGTGTTAGAAGTTAATACTAAATTAATCCTTTAGCTTATCCTTGTTTTTTGTGTATTTTATTGTTGTATTACAAAATATATATATGTATATATAAAATTATTTTATTTTTCAACTATATATAACACTATACATTATGTATTGTTTGGAAAATTATTATTTCATAAATTTCTATATCAACGCAATTATATAGTTCATTTAATAAATTTCAAAACTATCTACATTTATTATATATATATAATATATAATTTTTAACTTCATTAATTTTGAATTTGGAAAAACCATTGTGTAAGCAGAAAATATAATATTTTTATTATATAGAATAAATTATAGTTCTATATAGTTAAAGGAAAAGATACCAGTGTTATATATATATATGTTATATATACTACAAAATGTGTGTAAAGATCTAAAACATTACCATTTTTCACAATGTAAAAATTTAAGTATATTTAAATATACATTTATATTGTATGGTATATATAGTGAATATAATATCGTAATATAGTAATATCGTGTATATATAATTTAAATTGTTTAAAATTGTATTTTAAATAAT
Organism: Dilophus febrilis; assembly: GCA_958336335.1. Taxonomy (NCBI): domain Eukaryota; kingdom Metazoa; phylum Arthropoda; class Insecta; order Diptera; family Bibionidae; genus Dilophus; species Dilophus febrilis. The sequence continues at coordinate 33,662,998 of OY284468.1, read as the reverse complement.
ATAAAACTCTCCATACATACAGATATATAACGGTACCAATATAAACATTTAAAAACGCAAAGTAATAATAATTAAACTCTATATATACATCTATTCTATACCATTCTTTCTTCTTTATTACCTCATATATGTATATACATAAATGTATAGATACTTAAAATGTTTATATAAAATATGAATAATAAACTTAATTTAAAATGGCGAATTATATTCATTTCACGTTTACAAATTTATTATTACAATTTCCATTTAAATGCTTGTATATTTCACGTTCATATTCGTAATTATAAGTACACGTATATAGTTATCCAATGGATATAATATTATTATCTGCATATATATAATAGCAAACAAGGATTATCATATATACATTGGTTTGTAATGGTGGTGTATACAGATACTTTTAACCTAACTTCTATATATATATATTATATATATATAAAGAACTTTCTTAATATATACAATAATTATTTATAAGTTGTTTGCTTTTTAATATGTATAAATAAATTACATCATTATATAAATTAATCACCATTTAAAAAAACGATGTGTAATATATGTATTTAATTTATAAATGTTTCCGCAACTTCAATTTTTTTTTTGTTCATTACCATATCAAACCAATTTAAACATGATTGTATAATTTTCTTATAGGTTAATTGTTAATTTTTCTATATAGTCTATTCAGAATTAAAAAAAATAGTTCAAGGATTAATTTTTAATAATATTTTATTTTTATTGGAAATATTAAATTCATTTATTTTAAATGCTTTATCAGCAAAGCATATTATACGATAACAATATAATTTTTTATAATACCTCATGAGAGATGACATTTTTTTTTTCACTTTATCAATGTGAGAAAAGAAATAAGAATGAATGGTAAAGGTAAAGATGAAAAAAATGAAAAAAATAAAATAAAATACTTCAATAATATATAAAATTAAAGGATATCATTAAAATTCTATAGATGTATAACATTCATATAATATAATATATATGTGTAATTTAAAAATATGTATACGCGTATAATATATATTTAAGATTTTTCACTATATATATGTATATATATTTAATATAATAATATAATAGTAATAATAATAGAAGTAATAAAAAGTTAGACCATAATCTCTGTGCATGTTATGTATGTTTTGAAAATGTAAAATTATACAATTGTGTATATAACTATAATATATTACACTCATATATGATGTACGAATCGATTATGGTTTCAAAAATTCACGTTACACTTTTTAGTGTAATACCTAAGGGAAATTAAAAGCCACAATACATATGTCATGCGATCTATATATCTATATATATGTATATAGATGCCTTTAATATATTACATATTTCGGTATGGTTAACGTATTCAATATTTACATTTGTTTAGTGTAGTATATATATATATATATATATATATATATATATATATATGATAAAACAAGAGTATATTTGTATTTGTGTATGCACCACAAAATAAGTTGAATAACAAAATATTCCATTTGATTTTCCCTTATTCTATAAACAGATGTATATAAGTATATATATTTATACAAATACATGTAAATATATATAAATAAAATAAATATAGACACCTATATGCAGTATATGCAAGATATTTTTACTTTTTTTTTCCTAAAATGTTTAGATTGTGTTGTCATCAATTTTATTTTACCCTCCTGAATTCATTTTATTCGATTTGTTGTTGTTATTTTGAATATTATATCATCGAACACTTTTACCTATAAATGCATTCAAATATATATAACGAAAAACATAACCTTCCGATATGATACACAGTATGTATAAGTGTGAATTATTTAATATAATATGAATATGAAATTTTTTTCTTGATTATTGGAAATATAGTATTTCTTGGATCACTGAATACAATCAGATAAATATATATATATATATATATATACATAGTAAATTTATCAACATTTGACGTGATATAATATATTAAATGCAATTTCCTTTTATCTTTTCTATATATATATTCAAATTTATACATGGTAATTTATATAAAATATGCAGAAAACTATTTTTATACATATACCATATATATATATATATATATATATATCACTAATGTCAATCGTTAAAGGAAAACTCAAATGTTTAATTTAATGAAAAATAAGATTGTGAAATTATGGTAAAAAAATATATAATGACGTATACTCATTCAGTGGATATAGGCGTGAAAAATCAACAAATTCTAAGCGATATTCTTAGTGAAATAAATTTCGTATTGAAACATTAAAAACTTTCCAAAAAATGATATTTCAATTTTCCAATTTAGATTCATAATTTTTCTTCAATTTTCGTTTTATTTACATAATTGGAAAAATCCAATTAAATTTCAATGCGGCAGATAGTTTTCAAAACGATTTGTTCAGAAATTAATTGAATTTTCAAATGATGAAAATGAAAATGAATAAAAGAAAAACTACGAATGTATTGCAAAAAAATCAAAATTTGAAAAATTGTTTTTTTTCGGTTCTGTATGTAATTTATTTTTTTGCATATAATTTTTCGAATAGACTACATTTTTCACATTTTGCATAAAATTATATAAAAATTTGAACTGAATTAATTATATTAAAAAATTTAGGATCTTTATTTATTAAATTATTCTAATTGAAAATTGTATATGTAAATGAATTAAAAATTATATTCATCAAAAATTGTTTAATTCATCACAAAAACGATTTTATGTCAACTCAATAATGTTATAAAAAATATAATCAACTACATACAAATCGTTCATATATCGATTTACTGACATTTTAATAATAAAAAGGAAAAAAAATAAAAGCAACAGACTGATAAATTGATTATATATTGTATGATACTGATATTTATTTATCTTCAATAATCAAAAAATGTAACCTTCTTAAATTTTATATATATATACAAATATTTTAAACAATTTTCTACATTGTATATATACATATATATGCATACATGTTTACACAACGCGAATATTGGTTAGGAAATGTATATATACACAACATACACGATACACCTCAATCCTCAAATATTTGGAATATAAAAGAACATTCCGATATACACACATAATATCATATATTTTATTCTGTAACTTTATACGATATACGTACCGCATACATGTTTATATTATATACCATAATATCGTAAAAAGTTTATACAATACTTTTTTTTACACAAACATTATAGGCAGGTATATATATATATATATATATATAGATATAAAGATATAAATTATATAAAATTTTTGATACATCTCTATATATACATCTGAATGAATCTATATAAAATATACTACATTGTATATCATCAGCAGATCTGTAAAAAGTTCACAATATTATATATAGGTTATATACAATATATATGCATTCACATATCAACAAAAACATATTTTTTTTATATATAGGCAACAAAATATTTATAAATAAATAACCCTTTTTTAGAGTGGTATGTACGCACCTCAAGGGAATTGTTATTCATAATATTTGTAGCTTTGAAGGTTTCTGTATATATGCATATGTAAATGTATATATATATTCAAAAAAATATATAGCTGGAAAATATATTTGTTATAGTAAAAGTATCCTTCGAAATTCACTAAAATTATATATAACATATAGCGAATTTAAAAATTATGCCTTATATGTTGGTAATAAAAGTTTTATGGATGTTTTTGGATATGTTGTTATAATATTCGCACTTTTTATTTCTAACTCTATATCTACATCTGACATGAATTTTCACATGAATAGCGAGACTTTTTTCATTCATTATCATGTAATGTTTTATTATTTATATATATACATATATATATAAAATAAAATAGTATAATATGAAAATGTATGTATCATAATGGATATAGATCTTAATATATGTGGTGGTTGTACATATAGAAAATGGGATATGTAAATTTAATATGTTTCAAATTAGGAAGTTTATATATAAATAATAGTATATATATGCAATAGATTTAATGTAGTCGTCATATCGTCGGCACGGTAGGTATATAAATAAATCATGATATTTTAAAATGTTTTTATACTAAATTTTAATTTCAATTAGAACATTATAAAAAAAATGTTTTATTTTTCTTTTTAGAATATCACATGTGTTATAGTTTCCTAGAAAGGTGGTTTCCTATATGGAAATCATATTATTCTATAAATAATATTAATTGTTTTTCTTAATAATATTTAAGAGAATACGATAATATTCATATATATATTTATTTGGCAATCAACGAAAAACCAAAATGTTGAAAATAACATATACGATCATATGGTTGTAACTGACTCTTTTAAATTAAATATTATTTATTTATTTGTATAAAAAAACAAAAGGAAGTTTATTTACCTGATATATGGTCTTAAGTGAAAAAAAATTGTTCTAACTCTTTCTAAATATGAACCGAATTATTTAATCTTTATATAAAATTTACATCAGAATATATATAGTATTAAAATTTAATTTATTTCAATAAAGCAATTCTTCTAAATAAATAATGCAAAACATATACACATATATTTTTAATCCTCATCATCATACATACATAAAGTATATGTATCTTTTATGTTTTCAATGTATATTCATAAGACTGAGAATTTATGTATATACATAACATATATCCGAATTCACTATAATATGAAAACAAAAAAATAAAATTCCTTTATATGCACATACAATATATATATATAGTATATAATCATAAAAGGTTAAAGGAATAGTTGTGGTTTATGTAGCAAAACATATATCTCTATAAAATATTTCAATTTCATAAATAATCCATTTATTCATTTAAGATGAATTAAATTGTATAATAGTTTTTCTATACATAAATACTAAATATATATTACGTATATATATATATATATATATGTATAAAGAAGGTCAAAATTCTCCTATATCTACTATATCTAGTATAGAATTAATGTATATATATGGTTTAAAAATTTTTTTATTCAATGATATCATGAAATGCGGTAAAATCGATTTAAAATAGTTGTTCAATGTTTCACAAAGTCAATAGTTCAAAATTTAAAAAAATATATGTATAGTACGTAAAAATACACAAAAAATTTATAAATAAAACGAGTAAACAAACAGATTATATATTATTAATTTAATCTTTTTTTTTTTGTGAGATAACAAATTTTGTGGACAAAAAATATTTAAAACTTATTATACACTGTGTTTTACAGCAACATTATCAAATGGAAAATCTAATTTAAATTAAAGTGCACAACAATATCCGTGCACAACGTATATATAGAAGTAAAATGAAATATATGAATATACAATCTGGCAAATAGAAGATTTTTAATTTAAAAAAATCTATATGATCATTGCAATGTGAATTTCTTTCGCTGTTGGTAGAATTTAAGTAGTAATTTTTTATTCATTTTCAAGAAGTTCTACAAATTAGTTTTTACTCTTTTTCTAACCACTCAAAATTACAAATCAGTTTAGGTACGATTTGTAATTGTAGATATTCTCAGAATTAATTGTATATACATGAAAACTTGTATACAAATGGAAAATGCAAATGCTAAATAGATTTTTTTTCCCAATGACATTTTAAAAAGTTATATAAAAATACCTTCTTAAATTATTTATTGTTTTGAGAAGAAAAAGTTACATAAAAAATTGACTAAATATTCAATTTTTTTCAAAAAAAGAAAATTTTTTAATATACTTCATTTACAAATCTTAAAACTTTTGTTCGTATATAAAAAAAAAGAAAGCTCACCTTGAATGCACGATAAGAAAGTAAATATATTCTTAAAATTGAAAAGTTAAAAAAAAACCAGAAATTTTAAATAAACTTTTAAAAGTTTCACATATAAAAACTTTAAAAATACATAAAAAAAACTATTTTAATGTACATTTCCACAAATAAATATTTTATTGACTTTATAAAATTTATAAAATAATTATAAAATAAATGAACATATATCATATACTACTACATATACGATAAATATACAACGAAGAATATACTTTTTTTTTGAACATCCTTTAGGAATATAAATTCACAAAAATACTTATTTTATTTTTCTTATATTATCGTACATACACCATATATGAATTACGATGGAAAAATTATACTTAAAGTAAATATATATAAAAATTGAAAATAAAAAATAAAGTTTGTCTTCAAAATAAAAAAAAAAAGAAATATTATTTTTATGTGGCATTGGGAAAATGTGTGTGTGTGTGTGTGTGATGGGGGTATGTATTCATTCATTTTATATCCAGAAAAATGTAAAGATGGTCTTTTATTTTTATCCTTGTTTTGTTGCATATATATATAGGTAGTAGGTACATATAGAATTTTAAAAGGTATGTATGATGATATATATACAAAGTATTATATATAAAGAAAATATGAAAATTTATATTAAATATTTTTTCTAAAACAAGTAACAAATAAAAGGATAACCATAAATTTTGGCTTTAAATCCTTAAAAGAAAAAAAAATGCGGTATTTTAAAATGTGTAATTTTATTTTTATTTTTCTTTTTACACCATCGTTTATTTTCGTGTATATAATGCTATATGGCTATATATATATATATGCATTTTACCATTTTACCATTTTACATACATATATATTTGATATTATTTATGTCATATATGTATATATATAAAAAAAATTCTCTTGTGTTCACTGTGACAGAATTTCCCATCATAATTTTAAATATAATTTAATAATCGTATACCGTAAAGCGGAAGTTAGAAAGAAAATAAACGCGAAGAATATTTGCATTTTTTTTATCAAAGAAATGGGAATGAGAAATGAGAAAAGTACATTGAATTTAGTATTTATTTTTTTTTAAGTATTTTATTCTATGTAAGACCTGGCACATTGAACATGTTTTTACGAGAATTCATATATGTACCTCATCATAAAAAATTGTTAAACGGCATCTCTTTCTTCGAATTGATAACAATATTAAATAAATACATTTTGATCCCTATTTTATCGCATTGTAAAATCGATATAAGGAAGAAATTATAATGTTTATCTGTTTATTCACAAAAATAATTATTTCTTCCTTTATTTACATACAAAAAAAGTATTATATTAAATATTAGTATCTTTTAGCATGTGGTGAATTTTATTATTTAAAGAACTAAAACAAACGAATTTATTTGGATAAATATTGGCATTTAATCTATATATAATCAAATTTTCGAAATAATTTAACTTTCGTGGAAATAATTTAACTTCACTCAATTACTTTTTAATTTTTATAGCGTATAATAAAGTATTGATAATCCATAGTTAAAGAAACTAACTGCCTGATAACCAATTTTTTTTAGATAAAGAAAAGTAAAAGCGAAAATTGACTTATAAATAATTGTTTAAAAATAATTAAATCACAACTTACATTAAATTGTTGAAATTTATAGGATAACACATTTGGTAGACAAAATTTTTCTTACCTGAAAATAAAAATAAAATATTTTTAAAATTCTATATTTTTTTTTTTGAAAATTAGAAATTTTATATATATATATATTAGCAATTAGTTTCAAATTTTAACCTTTTCAATATGAAAAAAATCATATTGCCAACATACTTTTTACAATTTATTGAATAAAATCACAGCAATTTTATTATTATACATGGAATAGAGTAAATACAGTTGTTAAAATTTATATTTGATAATGGTACTGATAATTATTATAATGAGAATGGAAAATAAATATAAATATATAAAAATAATAAATTTAATTTACTTAATGATGTTAGCAATTATATTTAACTTTTATCATATATCGAAATATTTATCTAAATAAATACCAAAAAAAAAACAAATATTTATATAAACATTTCCAGTTCCATACTCATCCGTTCTCATAATCCTTTCTCAATGGTTGAAGAATGTTGTCAGATCGCTATTCGGCGATATCAGTATATAATTTCAATATTTGTATGAAATGTGTATATAATATATAGGTTTTACAGTCCAAATACAACCTTTTACAAATCAAATTAAACTTTTTACAATTCAAATTCAACTTTTTACAATTCAAATTCAACCTTTTACAAATCAAATTCAACTTTTTACAAATCAAATTCAACCAATTTTATAATTAGTTTTGCAGTATTTTTTAATACATATTTTAATTCATTATCAATAATTTTGTATAAAAAAGAAGGTTTTAAATTTTTACAATAAACAAAAAAGTATTTTAAACAGTATTTATTTTATTCAAAATTATATATATTCAATGATGGAGCATTCAATAATGTGTCCTGATGATCCCAATGATAGGATATTCTAATAGATATGATCGAAAATGAATTAATTATAGTACAAAAAATATTTTTTTTGAATAAAATTTTCCGGAAAATCTAATTAATCAAATTAATTTTTTTTCCTATCAGAATCTACCAGAATATCCTATCGTTGGGATCATCGCAGGGCACATTATTTAATGATCCATCATTGAATATATGTATATATTTTTGAATAATATATATATTGGTGAATTATATATATATAGTAAATCGTACCAAATTATTGTTTCCTGGTTCCGACATTAGATTATTTGAACAAATTTTCGTTTCAGAAAAAAATTTTCCTATCGGATTCACCATTGGAGAATATGGTGGTAAAAATTTGGTTACGAATATTTGTCGCAAACTGCGGCATTAAATCCTTTTCACTAGCTATTTGGTGGTTTTCATTTTAATTGAGAGGTTTTATTTTAATCCGTTGTTAATGCATTGGCTTAAAACTAGCCTTTCAGTTTAAGATACTCTTTTGTTTGTTGTAAAAATTTTATTTTGTGTAAAACATTTTTTGTATTTCGTAGTATTGATTAAAATTAAGTAAAACCTTTTTTTTATGCAAAATTAATGATAATAAATGAAAACATGTGTTAAAAAATACTGCAAAACTAATTATAAAATTGGTTGAATTTGATTTGGAAAAAGTTGAATTTGAATTGTAAAAAGTTTAATTTGATTTGTAAAAAGTTGAATTTGATTTGTAAAAGGTTGAATTTGATTTGTAAAGAGTTGAATTTGATTTGGAAAAAGTTGAATTTGATTTGTAAAAGGTTGTATTTGGACTGTAAAACCTATATATATATATGTATTGTGAATATACAAATTTGTTATAGTTCTTCTTACATACACAAAAAAAAACAAAACATTTTCCTTGAAATAGTGAAAATACCAGGCGTGTATTTATATAAATGTACATATATACATAAAGTTATTATAACGAAAATGGAAAAACAATACACTAAATGCAAACATTTTCCGTACAATTATTGTAAATGATAATAATTGATATTATGGAATATTAATTAAAATTCTTAAATTTAATGTGGTTTGTATGACTAAAGTCCAATATTGTGTGTTGTTAATCGAATCAAATTGATATAAGAAAATTCAATATAAATTGTTAAATGATATCCAGAAAAAATGTACAAATTTGAAAGTTGACATATAGGTATTTATGAATTTGATGAATGAATGATTTTTCTTATTAAGTGTTTCATATATCTATAATACATTGTTTGAATATTTGTCCTTAAGCAAACATTGGTTAACAATCAAAATGTTTACTGATGATAACCAAATCAATAAAGATTTTACTATATCCATACATACATAGATATATATTTATATGTGAAAATACAATATACAAATAAATTTTTCACAAAAATGACATATGCAAACAAGATATAAATAAAAATATATACAATATATATTTATAGAATTGTTGAAAAGCTGAATATGTCATTTATGTATTGTATATATAAAAACCAAATAATATAAATATAGAAATATAACAAATATCATTTGAAATAGGCAAAATTCTTTATTTATATATTTGCATATCAACAAAAAAAAAAATAAAAGAAGAAGGTATATTTTCCAAAATTTTCTTAAATTTTATTATTGGATTATACTATATAAATTCAATAATCTTTTTATTTATATATAAATGAATTTATATTTATATAGTTTTTGTGTGTTTATTCCATGACAAATTGTCATTACAATATTGTGATTATTATGATTATTATTTTATAAAAAATCATCAGACACATTTTCATCAATTCACTATTCATAGAATTTTTAAGTGTATTTTATTCATTCAATTACAATGTTATATTATTATGAAAGGTTATTTTATCAATGTTTTTTTTTTTAATTTCATTTTATATACTCTGCACAAAAAAAAAAGTTGATCACACAATTGAAAAGTTGATACTCTGTAAACAAATTGATTTTCATTTTAAATAATTTAAATTTCTATATACATATATACTATTTGCAGATGTTTTATATGTATTAATTTTTATCTATATACAAATGAGAACGTACTTTAAAAGTTTTCCTTTTTATTATCACTTTACGAGTGTCTCTAAAGTAATATATTGAAATAGATATTATGCATTACATATATATGCCGTATACATTATTGGACAAGTTGATATTGATTTAAATTTAATTGTATATACATATATAAAATTATTATTCAGTTCCACTTACATATATATAATTATTTTTCAATTTATTTATATAATATACTTATGCACATTCGTTAATTAATTATTTATATTTATTTTAAAATAGTAATTTGAATAATAATTTGATAATAAGAGGCATATATAAATAATACTATAATTGTATATATATTTAATATGTTGTTATTGAATAAATTTGCAAATATAACTTTTCGGAATCAGTTTTAAAATTTTTTATCATTTGAAATACCGCATATAAAATATTGGGATAAAATTCTCGAAAATATTGATTTAACCGTCGCGACATCATTATAATTTCAACTACCTCTTAAATAAAATGTATTTATATATTATATATATAACTTATCATCGTTGGATTAACGATAATAACGCTCTATATACATTTCAATATGGATATATTTAAGTACTAATAAATTAGTCAGATTATGCGATAATATGCGATTATTCAACAAAACAACAAAATATAAGTTTAATCTTGATCTATATATAATGCATATATATATTTAATATATTTTGATAAATAGAACATTAATTTGTGTTTAAATTTTGTGTAATTGTCAATGGGTGCGCGGTAGATTATCCTTATAAATAAATATTATAAAAAAAAAGGATACCCATTCATGTATTTCATTTTTTATAAAATAGACACAACCCATACGTATCTAAATATAAAGATTAAATACATATATAAGTATTCATATATATATATTTTTAACCTTCATTCGTGTCATAAAAATATACTTTATTATAAAAATAAATATCAAAAAACAAAAATACACGACAAAAATAAATACAGGGATATTATTTTTAATTTACTTGATATTTATTCATTTATGACAATATAAAATATATATATTAATTGTCATACTGGGACTACATCTTCTGTTCTGTTTCATATATATATATGTTATAAAAAAGGTTTAGGCATCAAAACAATACACAAAACAAATAACAACGAAAAAAATGCGAATGATAAGAATACATAAAATTTTACAATAATCCATACAATAATTTTCTAGGTGTAAAACATATATACATGAATCTGAACACAGCATTTTATATATATGTATGATCGTGTGATATGATACTTTTAATATGAATACCTGAAGTATATACATATATAGTGAAGAATCATATATAAATATATGGGGTATGAATTAAATAAAATTTTATGAACTAAATATATAAGCGAATATAAAACTGAATTTTTATATCATACAATAAGAATAAATACAAAAAAAATATACCGTCAACTATATTTATATATATATTATAAACTAATATGTATATATTTTCATTATATTCCATTCCATTTTGATAATATTATGATGGTATATCATCGCATCATATCAACACCATATATATATATATATATATATGTATATTCCCATTAGAGAGTGAATGTTACATATAAAGATTTAATTTTATATATATGATTTTTTTATTATTTCATCTTATACATAAATTCTTTCTTTTTTTTTATCAACATTATATCATATATGTATATTTAAAACCACGTATGTTGGTTATTAAAAACCGCAAAAACTTAAGAGCGGTCATGCTTAAGTGCTTACAATTTTTATTCTTCAGACAAGGTAAATGAACTGCATAACTTATGAATTATACATTAAACATTTTTGTATATATATAGATGAAGAAATTTTCCAAGTTCACTTACACACCTACAAACATACATCGTATCATATATATATATATGCCTTGTCTTATATTCATTTTGGTATCTCATAAGATTTATCTATAATAAACTTTTCTATTCACAACCACTATTATTATCATATATATATAGCGAACCGGCACCATATTCATATATGTATTATACAATTTACAACACCACCCTTTTTAGATATGCATAATAACTTTTAAGTATTTACTTTTTTTTTATTCTTATATGAAATTATCATTTATTATATTACACATCATTTATAAAGATATTTTTATATATACAATACAAGATATGTTCTACCTTACTAGAACGTATTATATAAATATGAATGTTAATAATATGAGTAACACTACAAAGGTGTAAAATTTATGTATTGTTAAACACATAACTTATATGTACGATATATATAACATATCTATATATATAATAGAGATGAATTATAATGATTGTATAATTACTTTAAGCTTTAAGTGAAACGTTCTATTATACTAAAAACATACATCTGCGTGGATCTGTATAATAATAAGTATACACTTCATTTATATAGTATTATAAAATTGAATAGTAATTATATATAAAACATTTATACTATATCTGGTTATTATTTTAATGTGTATAAAAACAATGAATTATTTACACGTGTATATGTTACGAAAATTATCGTATTAATAAAAAAAATATCAAATTAAAATGGTTTTAAGGGTAATAAGGAACTTCAAAATAAATACATAAATTTGCATGTAGAATTTTCGATACTTTTCTAAAACTATAAAAGATACGTTCATTTCATATGTGAATAATTTCATTAATTATGATCCATTGTTTTATCTATATACAAATTTGTTTATGGCATAAACAATTTACATTTTCAAATTATATCAAATTATTAAAGATGCAATTAATAAAAAAAAAATTGGCCGATTTAAAAAATTAATTTCTTTACTTTCTATTTTGTTTTCAATTTCTGTGTATGCCAAAAATTAAAAAACAAAATGCATGAATTATTTTTAAAATAATTACAAAACATAAACTAAGACATTATTATAAGAACTGAAAATTTAATTTACACTCTTTTATTTTTTCTGTATATAATAATAACTCTAATACAATTTATAAAATATTAAAATTGATTGTAGACAATTCGTTCTACATTAAACAGACTAAAAATAATATTAATATGATGAAGTTAAAAAAATAACTAAATACATAATCATGTTCTATCTGACAGCACATAATGTGCTAATTATTTCACATCATTAAAATTTGATGAATAAAAAAAAAATTACACTTGATTTTAAAAATTCTTTTATATACAACATTAAAACAATAAAGAGAAATGTAAAAGAATATTAATTACAATGTCATTTTAATTTTTTTTTATTTAAATAATTTTAATAATGTTACGGTTCTGATTATGAAAATTAATATACACTATATATAGATATACTAAATTAAGAATTGTGTATGCTTATATAGTATAAGAAAATGTGATAAAAAAAATGACAATATTTTTTGTCTGCTGTTTCTTCTTTCAATTTATGCACAAATGAAACTCAACAGTTGACATTTAAACATTGGTAAAAGTAGAAAGAAATTTTATATGTTTTGGAAAAATTAAGAAAAAGAAAAAAAAATAAATAAATATACATTTTTTTAAAATGTCATCAAATATATTCGGAGCATTTAGTAATAATGCAGCCGATAGTATAACAAAAACTAAATCCAATGTTGATCGAATGTATCCTTCAGCTGGTGCTGCTGAATATCAATATTATTATCCACAAAATCCATATTATCAGGATTCCGCAATGGCAATGGATCATCCAATGTATAATAATATGTAAATATAATTGATTTTAAATTATAAATTAAATTTGAAAATAAATTCGAATAGTAATTTTTTCTTAAAATTTTCAACATATAGGTATCAACATGGATATGGTGTTAGAGCAGAAACTACCGGTTATGCAGCGTAATTATATGCAAAATTTAATTAATATAAAATGTATTAAATATTTTTTTTTAATTTTATACTTTTAGTGGTAATGCTGGTGGTGGTGGTGGTTATGATGCTCCCACGTAAGTATATTCGTTTATAATTTCTATAATGTGTTGTTTGTTTTAAATAATAATTTTCATAATTGAATAAAGTTATCAAAACAATGGTGGATATTCAACGGTTCAAAATTATGGACCACCTCAACAAAATTATAATTATGGTGGTGGTGGTGGTCATTCACATTATGGAAATAGTGGTGTTTTCAGTAATTATGGCGGTGGCGGTGGTGGTGGTGGTGGTGCGAGTTATGCTCAATCATATACTCATTCATCAACGCCACGACATAAAAGTAAAGGTACTCAATCGGCAATGTCAGCGTTAACATTATTAGCATTTCTATTTTTTCTCAATATTTTACAAAGTTGTTTAAAAGAACATATGAATACAATGAATCCCACGGTATGAGTTTATGACATAAAATTATATTCATATATTTTATTTGTTAAATGATTATTTTTCTTCATAGGTTATGGTCATGACTGCCGGTGCTGGTCGTCAATCGACGGCTCAAAAAAAATCCAATGAATATCCTCTGATGGAATCAAAAATTGATTCGGATTATCAAATGTACACATCCGATGAATTTCATGATGATAAACGAAAAATGGAAAGCAATGATGATAATAATTATGAACAAATACGGACTGTTAAATCAAATCCATATCGAAATAATACATTTATTTCAACAAAACTTCGAAATATTGATAAAAATTGATATTATGATATTATTTAGTTGTTTTTGTTAAAGAAGTGTATATAAATATAATATTTAATAGTAGACGTATTCAATTGGTTTATTGTTATAGTATAATAAAAAATTCATTAAAGTTTTTTCATAATTCAAAAATGTGAAATCTATAAAAAATTATGTTTATTTTTATATTGAAATCTATGAAATTCAAACCGCAATGTATAATTTATTTTCCATTTCTAAAATCACCATCGATACATTTTTGGAAATTTTGCTAAACATTTATTATCTGGAATAAATCTACGGCGGAGATTTTTATATTGTAAAATTAAGGGAAAAAAGATGTTCAAAAGACAAGAAGTTATATCATTTATATTTGAATAATAAATTCAATAAAAATATATATGTAAATTATATATTAATTTAATCCCCCTTTTTTTTTGTTTTATCTATATAGAATTATTACATGAACAGGGATGGATATACAGAAGAGTTTATCACAAATATATGTAATATTCTGTATTTAAATAATATAGATTTCACCTTTAGGCAATTTTATCTGTGGTATATATATATATATTTTATATAAACAAATTTTATATAAAAGCTAAATCTTAACCGATATATGTAATATTTATCTGCGTATATCCATTCTAGATATATTTCATTTCATATATAATAGTATATTTCTATCTATATATACATATATTCTATAAGATTCGTCTCTAATGTATCGCCCATATACATATATATATATTTAGTACATTTTATACTTTCAGTAAAATACGTACATTTATAGTTGTTAAAATTGATTGATCCTATGCCTGAAGGGAAATCATTTAAATATATAAGCATATAATGTACTAAACTAATACAGCGTATCTGTAACAATAGATATACATATATTATTTATACGGTATATAATAAAATACAATTAAAAAAAATAAGAATGTACGTACATTGAGTTGAATTGCAATTTACTTGTCTACTATATGTCAAATATATGAAATATATATATGTTCTATTCAATATGTTAATAAATTTAGATACATTTATAAAAATCTATAAATGTATGTTAACTGCGTAATGAGTACATCATAAATATTGTTAAAAAAATGTTTTTATAGGGCAAATGCAATATATTATATGCATATGTATACTATATATAGATAATCAATGATATTATGAAATGTTATGAATTCTGTTCATAACTTGTAAATTTAAAAAAATTTGTAATATCTTATAGATATTACTAAAAAAAATTCAAAAATTTATTTATCTATAGAAATTTGTTTTCGATATTCAGATACCCTGCCCTCATGTGTATAAAAATATGTAGGAAAATAAACGCGCAAAATACAAAACTATACAACATTGTATATATATTTGAACATCACATATATTTGTACGGTATATAATATAGTACAAAATGTGAATTTGTACAAGAGAATCAATTAAAAGGATATGTGTATATTTTATAATACAAAATTTATTGAAAGATATATGTAAAATTGGATGTATATATGCATTTGTGTATATATACTGTTTTGGATAATTTGTAATTATATGCTCATTGTATATATAGAGAGAATTGAAAATAGATACAAATAAATCACAAAAGAATTTAAAGCGATATTGATGATGGAATTTTTGTATTCGAACAAATTTGAATTGTGTATCCAGTAAATTATTTATAATTATGTTATGCATTCAAAGAATGTTGCGAAATATATTATAAATATACTTGTGCCTTTTTAGTTAGAATATATTTTTACTATACATACGTTAGTAACTTACGGGTATTTCTAAATATATCTAGAAATTGTTTATCTATAAAATATTTTGATATATAGAATTAATAAGTTATTTTCCAATTATTAATTTTCCAGTTATTTTCCAATTATTGATGTTATTTTCTGATGTAGTTTTTTTTTATTATTTCATTTTATGTTACAAAATACAATGAATTAATTCAATTGTAAAATCATTATTTTGTATATGGATAATTGTATAATTTAAACTATGCCGCAGATAAACACAAAATATTTTATATGAATAAATTAATTTTTTTATCATAAAATTATATAAGATAAATTCATCAAAATTATTGGTTAAACTATAAGTGATTTGGGTAAAATATGAAGTTATTTTAGGGACCCTCAATAAGCATATAGTATACATATGTGTGTAATAAATCGATGAAATGAAATGTTAATTACACAAAAATTCGATTCATGTATGAAATACCGCATAGTCAACATTATAATATTCAAAATAATACAGGATACACTTCGTATTATACATACATAGTAAAAATTAAATTAAACTCCATACCTATACAATAGCAAACTGAATGATTCTACTTAAATTTAAAAGTTATATATAAGAAAAAAAGAATTTTTATGTCGTATTTTGAATTTAGGAAAATTTTATATCGTACAAAAAAAATTCTACCAAGAATATAAAATTTAAAATAAACTAAAAAAAGAATATATAGTATTTAAAATGTATATATAATGTGCTTATTCATTATATCTTTATTTGTTTATACAGGCAGTCAGATACGGTCAAATTTAATTAAAAGTTATTATTAAAATCTGATATATTTATATAAAGAATAAATATGAATGAAATTTAATTGTTAATTTCTTTTTTAATATTTATACAATGTCGATTTTTTAATACGATATAATATTACGATGTTATTATAATATTAGAAAATGATCCATTTAGAATATGACTTTATTCGCAATTACACATCAAATTAGAATAGAATAACACACATTTCTATATATATATATAGATAAATGAAAACCGATTGAATTCCAGTTAACCTGTATATATAATATAACCCAATTTATTCGCTCTATTAAATTTTATAGTAAATAAAATTTAATGTTATATATGTATACATAATAAAATAGTAAATTTTCCCAAAGTACTGAATAATGATTGTGTGTATATTATTCTATATTCTATATATGCATTCTCATATACACGTTTAAATGTATAGAAGAAGTATCACTATCTTTATATATATATTGATATATATATACATATAGGATATAGGTATTCTATACAACAAATAACATATAAATATCCCATATAATTGTGTAACCATATAATACAAAAACTAAATAATGTTAACTATATATACATATATATATATATAATTATCTATGAAATGAATGTATGTATATATAGTAAAAGAAAATAATGTAATAAACTGTAATAAACCATACGTTTTTATGTATTTTTCGCAAACAAGTATATTTTTTGTGAATAAATAAATATACTATTTTATGTACGTTTCTGGTGAATTCATATACATGTATAGTAATTTTTTAACCAAAAAAAAGTGATCCCTATTAATTTATTGCTATTTTATAGATTCAATGTGTATATATGTATAATAAAAAAAACTATATTTTTTGATACTTAAACATAAAACATCATATACAATATAATATAAGGAGGTATCACATGTATGATGTTTAATATACCATTCATGCGTTATAATTTGTTCTACTTTTTTTTTTTATATTTTTGATTTACTTATGGTATTTTGAATGTTATCACATTTTTATATTTTTATATATTATATATATATATATATATATATATTTTTTATGAGATTATAACATATATAAAATTCCATTTAAATAAAAGTTTTTATATGATTAAAATAAAATATACTCTGCGGTTGACATATCTCATTTGTTCATATTTATAAAATGGCCATAAAAATTCATGAAAATTAATTCGAAAAATATAAAAAACAAAAACACTAGTTATATAGCAAATCATCGATTTTTTGCATATATCCATTCTATTCATCGGAACTATAGATTAAAAGGAAATTCATTTTATTCTAGGTCGTTTGATATTTTTGTTTTAGCAATTATAGAATTAATTTAAAATAATTACATGGTTGCATGGTATTTTTCATAAAATCTAATTCTTTTTCACGCATTTGTGATTTCATAAAACTATAAATTTAATTTGTTATTCAGTTTATAAAAAACTGAGTAAATATGATTAAAATATATCATCATTCATTATAGCAATGCAAAAGAGGCTATAAATATCAGAATTTTAGTGAATTTCAAATTGAATCTATTTTATTAAATATAATTATTTAACAAGTTCAATCAAAATTTTGAATAGTCTTTTAAAATAATCTTTTCAATATACAATTTATACTATATATATTTTACTTTAAAAAAAACATCATACCCAAATATCTTTACCATTCACATGTGTATATACAAATTTTCTATACATTCATTTATTATAATGTATTTATAGTATAAATTATAAGTTTTACTTGATACGATTGTCAATTCATTAAAAGTAAGTATATATCTTATAAAGAACTCCTAATAATAATAATAATAATAATTTAAATATACTTCTTATATAATAAAAGTTAAATCAATATCATCTAGACTAAAATTTACATAAAATCAATTCTATACATTCCATATTTGTATATAGAAAAGTATAATATACATGGAAAAGTTCACAAAATTATATGCTATCTATTATATATATATGAAATATGAATCATTCAAATATCGCAAATAATTTTAATAACTTTTTATTATAAAGAATAAATTTTAATACATTGAAAAATTATCAAGAATAATTTACATAAATTAATAAAATCATATAAAATCTATAAATATATATTTGTAATTTATATACAATTTATATATGGTATTATAACTTCAATACGCAGAACTCTATATGAATATAGTAATTGTAATTTGATAAAAACAGGATGCGTGATAAAGTTTTTAATATTTAAAGTATAGAATTATTTGAAAAGATGATTTTCTTTGTATATATATACGATAATAATTATGTATTTTTGGTATAGTAAATTCAGTAATTTCTTCAGTACTTATAACAAAATGTTTAAGAAACGTTTTAAAGTCACTACTCTTTAAAATTATACATTCTCCCATATCAGAAATTATTAAGATATATTATATATTTATCGTCACCAAATACACTTATTCACTTTTTAGAAAGGAAACTCAAAAAATGTATACAATATAATTAATGATAACCAACATAATTTAGGTAAGTTAAGTACAAATTTGTCAAAGTATATTCTGTATAATTAAAAGTTTGAAATACCTATTCAAATTATTCACTTTATGTCTATACATTTGTCAAAGGAGTACACAAATGGTTTTCTTCTTAAATCTCTATTGCATATATATATATATATAGATGTATACGATAATAACGCAATCATAATGAAAAACTGTCCAAATCTTTTACACTATATTCAATATATATAAATATAAATAATATAATAATATGTATGCGTTTATATTAAAGAAATTGATCAAAAAAAAAAGTCGAATAAATTGTATATAAAAATGCTTTTATGTATTTTATATATACTACTAAAACTATAGAGGGTATATTTTATCTATATATAGTATATATTTTCATTTAATATAGAACTTTTCAAACGATACGATACATAAATGATTTGTATGCATATTATACTGTATATTTCCATATATCTGTATATATATATATCTATATATAAATTTCAATTTTCAATTCTATATATATATATATGCATGGAATAGAATTGGTTCTCTTTGCATTTTCGCCGCATATATACAAAGTATAGTATATTTATTTATATTCAATTTGAAAATGTGTATATATAAATTCGTTTGTACATTTTACAGTACCAAATTTGAATATATTTACGTATATTTTATATACACACTTTTGCATTTAGATTCATATTCTGTATATATATACATTCGGATATACTCAAGTTTACGATCAGCATATGTACTCTTGCTTCCACATTCATTGAACAAGTATTCAAGCAATAATCATATATATGTGCTTTTTACTATATGTACAATAAATAAACACTATATATACACTTTGACCAGTCAAATAACTTTTTACACATATATAAACAAATATATTTCTAAACATTTTATATCATTTCATATACAATTGTGCTTCAAATATATACCAAAAAATAGATGAAAAGCGTATATATGCATAAAAAAATAAATGCAACAAATTAAATTAAATTCTTGTTTTATTAAAATATAGGTAAAAGTTTTCTATGATTTTAGATTTTTAGAATATGGTATGTTTTGGCGAATAACCGCGTATATGTACATATATACATATTGGTAAATATTAATATATTGATCCTTTTCACGGAATTATTGTTGACCGTATATGATGCGGCAGCCAATGAATGGCATATTTAAACATACACAGGTATGTAATGTATGCAATTTAAAGCACTAAGGGTACTATAACCCAAAATAAAGTGACTGATAAGTTTTGGAACTTTGAAAAGTGGGATTTTTTTCGATTATTTTAACTTTTTTCTATGTTTAATAAGTTTTTTTTAACTCTCAGCACAAATTCGTTCTGATTCTTTGATCGATATTTTCTGGATGATTTTTTTTTCGCTCGAAATTTACAAATTCAATTGGATTAATGCAAAAAGGTTTGTGCATCAAGATTTGCCCGATTGTGACCGCCTTGGAGCGTTAGAGTTTTCCATTCTAGGTACTAATCTATAGTAGTCGTTTTTACTAATTCAATAAAGTGTAAAACAATTTATATATGTGTATATATATATGGAATATTTATTTAGTTGTTTATTCTATATTCATAAATAAATATAGGATTTTGGAAAAGTAATTATTTAACTATTGAAAACCCATAAAAAATAATATCAGCGTAAATTTTGTTTAATCAATTATGTTTTAAGAATAAAGTGCGTAAAATTGAATATTTGGTGCGGAGTTTTACATAGATTTTTTATATATAAATAAATATTTCAATATAAAACAAAGTTTTTAATGAATTTTGACCTATTAAGATTTTTAAATTATATAAAGTTTAAGAAGGTATATCTATCATTTTCGAATTTTTAACAAAGCATATCCCTCATCTTTAACCACAAATAGACTAAATTCATTAAGGTATTCAAAAAAAAAGGCAATTTTAATAATGTACCATTATTATTATAGCACTATTGAATTAAAGTTTTTTTTTATTTAAAACCATATTGAAATTGAACGTCTTGAAAAGAATAAGGATGCTTTTTTATTATACAACATTTTTTTCGGTTAAAAAGATTATATTAAAAAAAATTGTAAATATGATAATCACGTTTCATATGTTATCACACGCAGTATATACAGTGATACATAAGAATACTTTATATAAACTCAAAATTTTATTTTTATTTTACATGCAACACATATATAAGAAACGGATAAAAATATATCTATCCTATTATATATTATCATATATAAAATTTGATAAAATTAATTTTTTCATATTATTTTTTCGAAAAAAAAAAAATTGTAATAATTCACGTATAAAATGTATAATATTTTATATATATTTATATATTTGACATTCAATATATTAAATTTATTGCATTTCATATATATATATATATATATATTTATTGCATGTATTATAAAATTTATTCAACTTTACTTTATATATTGTATATTCTATATATATAATATCACACAACAATACAGAAGATGTTTCGTCTTTCTACTTCTATATATGGTCTTTTAGTGTATGTATATTGTATAGTTATAGTATACATTAGAAAAGATAAAGTATGAAATTGAAAAGTGTACATTTACTATAAAAGAATTTCTATATATATGCAAAAACTTAATTTTTTTATATAAAACTTACAGCTTTTAAGCAACATATGTATGCAAATATTGTATGCAAAATATATTCTATATATATATATATATATATATAAATAAAACACTGAAAAAGTATAACATTTATTGCATATATTTATTTTATGTTTTATATATACATACAATACACACATTAGTTTTAATTATACAATTGCAAAACTACTTAAAAAACTTTTATGCTTGTTTTTTATATGGTATGTGAGTGTTTTATATATAATATATACAGAATTATATATATAAAGTAAAATTTTGTATTCATTTTTTTATATTATATATATACATTTTCTAAAATCGTTGCATATATAAAATAATATATACACCATCATATTATAAATAACATGATAAAGTTGCAGCTTTGATGTGTGTATATTTAATAATAAATATATATATATATATATATATTTTTGGGGAGTGTTAAAAATATGCTAATTGAGCTTAATTCATTAAAGAATTTACTTTTAATTTACATTTTATGAGTATAATATACATATAAATATAATTATTTCACATAGTGGTTGGTATATGTAACTATATATATATAATATGTAATTATTTTTATGTATACGTATATAATGTAATGTATATAAATGGAAATTTTTAAATAAATTGTATTTCAATGCAATTACAAATTTAGAGTTTTATCATGAATGTTTGTATACATACAATGAAGTTTTTGCTCATATATATTTTTCATCTATATGGTGGTGGTAATACATATATATTTAAATTATACAATATTTTGTAAAGTAATTTACATATAAACATTATATATACCAATTTTTATTCCTTCAATTTATAATTATAAAGTGATAAAACACAAAATTAAAAGGAACAGTTAATAAATAAACTATTTAAAAAAGTAGAACTATAAATGCAAATAATTTTGTATAATATGAAAAAAGTGTTTTTTACAAAGAAATTCCATTAAATTTCAATTATACTGAAATAAAATGGAGCAATTTAGGAACTCACAGATCTATCGGTTATCAGATTATTAATAAAGATTACTTCATTATATCGGATAGTATAAATGAAATATTAAATATATATTATATTCCTTAAATATCTATAGAATAGTTATACAAATTTATAATATACGTATTTTTTTTATTTATAATTATGTATATAAAATGTAAATAATTCAAAAATTACAATGTATTCATATATAAAATATTTTACAAAAAAAAAAATCAAACAGCATATTTTATCTATACCATTTTTTCGTCTAATTTTTTCAATATATCAACGTCACCGGTAGCAGTTGCTTTTCCCTATAATCACAATAATATAATAATGCACAAATTAAAATAAATATTATCATTGTTCTATAATTTATAACATTAATTTACAACTTACCGATGCCAATAATTGGGTAAATGTTATTTGTTTACCAGAAACTTTAATAAAATCTTCTTCTTCAATTTTTACTGTAACATTAGCTTTATCAGATTTTCCTTCGTACACTTTTAATTCATTTAAATCAAGTACTATACATTTTATATTTTGCATAATAATAATTAAAATAAAAAAAAAAGAATTTAAAAATTAATTATAATTTAATATTTTTACAAAATTTTATTATATATACCAATAGATTTATCTGCAACTCCATTTTTTAAAATTTCATATTGTATTACCACCAATAATGTTCGTTTTGAACGATCAACAGCATCTAAACGTTCTTGTAATTTCTTAATAAATGCTTCTGCTACAGACATTTTTCTGTATATAATTATATTATTTATGAATTATATAGTAAAATTTTAATGATCACCTAAAAAATATCACAATCGATAAACATTTACACACATACACAATTCATTCAAAAATATTATAAGAAACGATTGTTTTTTATATATTATTCTTTACATTACAATTAAAAAATTGAATATCATAAGCGTTCGTGAGGAAATATATCAGGTAATATATTGAATTAACGATTCGAAAAACATAAGGAATAGAACAAAATCTCTCCCGTCATTATAATAATATCAGAATCAATTACCATCAAATTCATCTCATGATAATCTGAATTCCTGACAGCAATCGATCTAATCTCTAATGAAAAAAATATTATCAATATTTTTAAATTATTAAATCTTTTGAACAATATTAGCAATTTTTTTAAGAACATATATTATTGTTTGTATGCTTACGATCCAATAAAACCGCGATTTGAAATTTATAGCCCATCGGATCGGGATCGAATCAATTATTATAATTATTTTAAATGTTTTAATTTCAACAAAATTACAAGTTATAATTTAAATAAAAGAAAAATTTATTACAAATGAAAAAAATACATTAAATCACAAATGTTAAATTTATTATTTCCTTTTATCATTTATTTATCATTTAACCGGGAATAATACAATTTTCATACATAAATATATATATATATATAAATAAGCAGTTAATTGTTGGCCAATTTAGCTGTATATATATATATATGTGTATGCAATATAAAACGATGGAAATTATTCTATTGCATGTTTTTCTGTCTATTTATAATAATTTAAAAATATATCTGACGACTTTTATCGCTTGATAGATAATTCATTATTGATTGTGAATTTTTTTTTTTTAAATATTAAATTTATTAAGAATATGTACAAAAAACAATTCATTTATTTATTAATTAATTTTATAATAAAAAAACAATAATTAAATAATATTAGTTTTTTTTCTTCATTCCAATTCACTTATATTATTGTTAATATTATGCACAATAAAACTACATAACAATTCAAACCATCTATTTTTTAAAGATTAATTAATTATAATTATTATTCTCATGTTCCCATTAAATAAAAAACTAATATATTTGCCAATCAACTATATAATCGCCTATATAATGTAATAATATTCAATATTCACTTTACACATATACGTATATATATATTTATTAAATTCAATTCACTCACGTCACAGATGCGGTTTATCAGTCAGTTAATTTATCCAAAAGACGTTTTAGTAGAAATAATTTAAAAAGCGAAACGATTCACTTAAAATTCACGAATAGAATGACCGTTTAGTAAATGTTACATGTAATTATATATTCCATTGTATATACTATCAATACTATATACATATATTATTATTCTTTAACATAATATTAAAAATAATGATAAAAACATATTATTTTTTTAGTTTAATTTTATAAAGTCATCATTTTATATATGTATTATCATTATTTAGATTATTTAAAATATAATATTGTGTATATACAGTATATGCAATATAATGAATGATAAACTGTAATTTTTAATTTTAAAATTAATCAATAATGTACATTGACTCATTATTAGATTATAAGAGTTATGATATTTATAATATTTTATATAGACGAGGGGGTTTGATAAGAAACCTTTGCCTATATAGAGATAGATTTAGTTAGATGGATGTACATATGGCGTTTATATCATATATTTGTGTTTCAATATATATGATAATCAATTTTAATTTTGTAATATTTGTATGTAATCTTATTATTTATTCAAATATTGGTAATTAAATAATTGTTTTACTGTGATTTTATTTTATTTGTATACATATATATGCAATACTCATTTTTTTATATCCATATAACACAGTTATTGTTAACCCATTCGGTATTAAAACAGCGTGATAAAATGATTCGTGAAATTATATATATAACAAATAAAGGTATATTATTCTTGAAATAATATATAACATATACTGAAGATGTTATTCAATGCAACTATACGAATTCGCAAAAAAAAAAGAAAAAGAATAGCAAATATATTCATCAAATTGTTAATCTCACATACAACAAAAATCTAATAATATAATAGAAACGAATAAAATTCGAAATACTATAGAAATATCAATTAAATATTTAGACCTTAGTCATCATTATTATTCAGTTCATCATATACAGAAAAAAAATAAAAATAAAAAATCAATTACAATATAGGTAACTTTTTAAATTTTATGATTGAAAGTAAAAAAATATTGCATAATATTTTTTATTTCTTTTTTAATCTCACTATAAGAAATTTAATTTTTTTTATGCATAACAATTTCCAAATATAGATAATTTTCGTCATTAAATTTTTTTTAATCATCAGTATTCCACATGGTTAATTTTACTTCACACGTGATTCAGTCAAAATTTAATTGATTAATAACATTTCTAATATACACGAATATAAAAAGTGATTTTCATTATGAGATTGGTTTAAACATTGATATGAGAAAGCACTTTTCTATATTGTTTAACTGAATTGTAATCAAATATTTATTTAAAATGTGGATAAAAACGAGACTTTATAAATCATTTTAATAAACAATTTTGATGAATAATTAATTATATATATATATGTTTAGCATCCTAAAACCAATCAGAACTTTTGTAATAGTTTATTTGAAAACTTTTAATTTGAAACGGATTTTGTTTAGGTATCTATATTAACTTTAAAGCATGTCATATAAGTATAACACATATATTGAAATGTACATAATTTTATAAATAATAAAAAAATGAAAACAAATTATTTTCAGGTATAATGAAAAATTTATATATTTGGGTACTCACCTCACTAATTCGGAATAAATAATAATTCGTACACATAACCATTATTATAAGTGTTATACAAAAATGTATCATGATCTAAAATGAAAAGAAAACAAAAGTTAATTTAAAAAAAAATTACTTTTAAAATAAATATATATAATTTATTTATAAAAATGGATATGTAACAAAAAAATTTTATAATAGTTTAATTTTCATATAAGAATTACTTTGCAATTTAATGTCAGTAAATTTAATATAAATTTTTTTGTTTGCATTATGCCTCATGTACTTAATGAAATTCTATAATTCATTTTAATATAATCTTAATGATTATAAAATATTTGAAGATTTTGTTTTTGTAGTTATTTGCACTTATCGTGTGTACATGTGAAATTAAGCAGATTTAATCGTAAAATAAAGATGGATTGAAATGAATTATTTCAATAACAATTATGACCAAAGATTTTATATACGTTATTCCAGATAATTTAGTATAATGGATAATTGATAATATAGTATAATGGATTTTTCAAAAACATATTCAAAATTTTCAAATGATTTTCACATTTACATTACAAAATGAAAAAAAAATAATAATCACATTCAAACTCTCCAAAGCATTACAAATTCGATTTTGTGTTTATATGAATTTGAAGTCGACTTATTTCCTACACTCACCCTAAATTTTACGTATATAGAAAATTCACTCATACATCGTCTGTACGGATTTGATATTTAAAATTGAATATAATTATATATATGTATATATTTGAGACTAAATGTATTTAATTTTTTCCAATTAATTGTGAATGTTTTTTGTCATACAATAAAAAAGTAAATCTATTAACTTATAATTAGGAAATTTGGAAAAACCATTAATGGAAATTTGAACTCAATTCCAAATCAACATGTTTAGATAGTCAGAGTAATAAAAATCTATAAAATAATATATTGACATCATATACAAATAAAAAAATAAATATAAACTCTAGGTGTTTTGTAATAAAATTAATTTATTTTATTTTAAATTTATTTATAAAATTTGTATTTTTTGTTTTTTTTTTTGTTATTTACAATGATTTAACAAATGGTTCTAATTTTAATGCTAATGCAACATCACCATCAACATCTAATTTATCTTGTGCCATAGCATCTTTTGGTGAAATTTTACCGAGTCCAATATCACTTAATACAGAATCATCACAAGTTAATGTACATTCAACTCCATCACCATCGCCTTCAATCAATTTTACGGCTTTTAAATCGAGAACTTTTTTTTGGGATAGAGTACAGATACATTAAAAATAAAATTATTGGAAAATAGAAAATACGTAATTCATATTCATAACAAAAAACAAAGATTTTCGTAACATTACCCCATGTCTTAACAACTCCACCATTTTTCTTGACCACGAACCGATAAACATGTTCTAATTTTCGATCATTTGGATCGATTTTTGTAAGACGTACCTTGATTTTATCAAATAATGCATCGGATAATAAAGCCATTGTATTTTTATAATTTGGAACTACGGTAGATTTATTCTATATGTATATATATACAATTATTTTAATTAGTTTAATTTGTAAAATATACACATTTAAAATATTTATAATTTTCAATAATTAATTATTCATTTTATAAGAGCAAATCACATTTAATTAAATAAAAAAATATTCCGGTTATATTAATTTAAAAATTGAATTTACACAAAATTATTGAAAAATAAAACCATAAGGATTTGTATTTTATATTGAAAAACAATTTTAAATATACATAAAAGAAAATATATGAATTATTTATTTAACAACCGATTTGATCAATTAATTAATTTTTTTTTTAGGAAAATCCAAAACACAATTTTTTTTTTATATTTTATAAAATGAAAAAAAATATATTTTTATACACAAAATCACTTACTTTTTGGCACAAAGAAAAAATTTAATGTGTGAAAATATTCGTATTGTCTTACGCTTTTAAATAAGAAATTTTCAAAAATATAAAACACACAAAAATTATCGGTACAAATGTTTATTGTATTTAGGTATGCTTATCAACAACTTCGTTTGATTTTATAAGATATTTTATCTAAAACTTATTATTGCACCTGTAAAATCCATATAAATAAAAATAATGAAAAAAAATTGAATAACAAAAAATTTGTATTTTTTGTTTTATTTTTATGAGATCATAAATAAAACAAGCCCATCAATATCAATTTTTTTTGTTATTACCTATATTTTTCAAATATCATTATTGTATTTAAAAACAATTTTTTTTATTAACTATAGGTTTTCCGTGTTCTTGTCATTTTAGCACAAATTTTTATCGGAAAAGAGTAAATATTAAACAAACAAAAAACGTTTTTTTTTCTTTTAATAATCACGTTAATAAATTTTCTATTAAAATATCACACCAAATTTTTTTTTTTCGTTACAAACATTTTTTTTTTCATTTCGAAACATTTGCACTTTTTCACAATATATATACAAATAATATATAGATGATATATATTTAATAATATTGAATTTGTTTGTGTTTTTCGTTAGAGTTCAATAATCATATAGATTGGTTATCGCAGTAATAAAAAAAAACAAAAAAATTATACATTAGATTAATGAAAATTCGGTATATCTTCGTTATGGGAATCATTGAATGACGTAATTATATTGTGTATATTTTTTCCATATTTATATTTGCAGAAAAATTGTGATAGACAAACGATGCATTAATCGATAATATTTAGACGACGATATATTAGAAAAATTATTAATAAATCAATAACCATTGAGATAGTGGCTCCATATGGAATAATTTAAATCTAAAATGACAAGCATTTTAACAAAAAAAGAAATGCAGTCACATTTCATCGTAAACTTTATCAAATCAAAAACCCTTTTTAATTTTCGTCCAAATCCGAATTATTATAAATTAATATTATATTATTCATACACATATATATATATATACATACGATGTGCGGTAATCAATCAAGAAAATATTAAAATTAAATTAATATAATTAAATTATCATATAATCTAAGCGCTTTTATTAAATACAAAGAAAAAGATAATCTTAATAAATATTATATTTAAGGAGAAAAAAATTGATAATTACACTTATCATTTTTATTATAATTTATTATATACCTGATGTGGATTTTCTAATCGCATTCAGCTTGTGCATAAATAAAATAAACAATATAAAGCATATTCTATATAAATAATTGATAATAGTATTTGTATGTATAAGCTTTTTTATTATTTATATTTAAAACATATAATACCGATTTATCATAATTGATTTTGATAACAAACGATTTATCGATAAAGATTTTCGGATTTTTATTATTTAAAAACCATAGTTTAAATATAATTCGCGAACATTTAAAGTTTATTATTTAACAAAAAAATAGGTGTTTACGTATATATAAAAATATTAATATTATTTAATAAAAACATATATATAGGTAAATTATTTAAGTAAATGGTATTTTTAATAAGTGAATTTTAATTGTGATTTGGTTTTTCATTAATTTTTAAATAAGTTTGTGTATTTATAAATATCGTTTCAGAGAGATATGGCTTTAGCATCAGATGAAATATTCAAAAAAATTGTAAATCGTATTGCTAAAATTGATCCAAGCGATCGTAAAGTATTACATATTTATAAATTTAATATTACAAAAGATGGAAAGGTCATTAAATCATGGGGTAAGTATATAGGAATGCATACAAAATATTTTAGTGTTTGAATATTTGATGTGTGAAATATGATAATTACAATGTCATGAAAAATATAAATATAAATTCTGTGTTAATTTTTTTTTGTGGTTTATCGGAATGAACCGAAATGAAATGAAACGAATGAAAATCGAATTGATTATTGTACTTTTTTTTTAGATTCTTTTAATTTTAATATTTAAAATAAACAAAAAACACTATTAATTATTATTAATATTTATTCTTCAAATTTATATTATATCGTCATCTCTTATTTATTTATACATAGTACTTGATCTTAAAAATGTAAAACTTATTGATGGTGATGCACCAGGTGTTGAATGTACATTGACATGTGACGATGATGTTATGGTTGCAATGGCATCTGGTAAATTAGCAGCACGAGAAGCAATTGCTCAAGATAAACTTGATATTGATGGTGATTTAGCATTAGCTTTACTATTGGAACCATTTGTTAGTTCATTATAAATATAGTTTAAGATATGTTTGTTTTGTTGTTTAATTTTGGTTAGTTAATTTTTATTTAAATAAATTATTTCGTAATACATTGAAAAATTATATATTTCAAATTTACTATATTTTTTTTCACATATTGATTTCATTAAGAATATTATTTTGGTACGCTGAAACAATTTCTGAGACCATTGGAACCATTTGAAAAAGGATTATGATTAGAAATGAGTATCTTCTGTTATATGAACTTGAATTACTTAATAAGAAATACAAGAACTAATCAACAAAAACTTGTTCGGATAATAATTGCATAACAAAATTATTTTAAATATCTATATTTTTCTGCATATATTTTATCTAATCTTTAACATTCATAATTTTTCATATTTTGATATGTGTCTGCATTTGTATTTATATATAGGTGTCCGGTTTATGATAAATGTATCACAAGTCTATATAGTCGATACCGGTAAACGATTTTACCTGATAATAATAAAAATATATGTATTTGTTTTTCATTTTCTTTTACTTAAACTTTTTTATAATTCATAATCTTATCATAACATATATATAGTATATAATATATAAATTATCATAATGGTAAAATGTGAAAGTGTTTTAGACCTTTGCCTTGACGCGATTCATATCGATGCCGCATAAATTAATAATCTACACTATTCATATAATATTAATAATAAGTGATATTAATCTATGACTATATAATTAACGCTTTGTATATTTGTTTTACAAAAATTCATTTTATGCTAATACCATTATACCGGTAGCTTGTAACATCTTGAAAGAACGATTTAATGTTTTAGATTAAGAATATGAATAAACTAAATCAACGCAGCTGCATCTAATGATCAATGCATTAAAGCTTCATATATATACCCATATTTTCTTAATCACTTCTATTATATGATAATATATATTTATAATATAACAACTATATACATTCGAATGAACATTGAACATTGATTAAAATTTCAAAATTATCGATAATTATGAGGCTAAAAACACTTGTACTGAATACTCATTATATGCATATATTTTCGTGCAATAAATTTCTTTTTTTTGTTTGCAATTTTCGGTAAAATTCATATGGAACTCGTACAATATAAATCATTTCGTATTCGTACATGTTTATCAATTTTATTTTATATTCTTAAAAATAGATTATATAATAATTACATGTATTAAGAAATTTTTATCAAAATCTTTTTTTTTACAAATATATGTTGGTATAACATTATCTTATATAATATATTTATTAAAAAAAAAAGTGATTACCTTATCAAAAAAATTAGATTGTTGGATTTATAAAAAATAAATGCATATACTAAAAAATTAATATTTCAATTTTCTATATCAAATTATTAGCAATATTTTAATAATCAACTTTTTTTTTTTTATACATATACTTCAAAAAGATTGGTCAAGCTGCATAACAGTTTAAGTTTAAAAATCAAGATAGTTCTTGACTGTATAATTTCGGTTATTCCATTCTTATGTAAAATTTTTTTTTGTTTTTATATTTATTGAATAATGTCAAAATGTTATGATAAATCTTTGCTATATAAGAATCTAGAGTCTAGATAGGAATAATATGATTTAGTGCAATTGAGAAACAATTATTTTTAAAGAACATTGAACAAACCTAAAATGAAAAATTCATGAATAGAATTTTCATTTATACACTAATAACCCCTGTGCTATCTAGACCGCATTTCCTATGGCAACCAATGATAGATACATTTCAAATATTATATTATCATAATATCATTACACCACGAAAATATATAGAAAGATTAAATAAATTAATCAATATAAGATATATAGCACATCACGTATATATACATGTATAATAATTGTACCGAATGAACATATAACAACAAATTTATTATTCGCTAAGAAATTATGATAACGAAAGTAATTGATAATAAATTCAAAATCAAGTTTAGTTGTACGCGTCCACTGTAATAATTCGTGAACCTGTTCAACCTGGAATAAAATCATTACAATTGGTATGTAACATACAAAAAATATTTTTTACAAAGTTTATAGAACCCTAACTTCCAAAACAATTCTTTTGGAATGACGTTATTTTAACAGGTATACTTAAATTTGATTCTATAAAAGACAAAATTACCATATTTTTTTATTTTTATAAAATTTAATAATTTAATTTTGTATGTGTATGTGACTAATATCTTATCAAAATTTGTTATAAGATAAAAACAGTAATATATTAATTTCATATACCAATATAAATACATAGTAAATTATATATTATTGGGCAATGTTTTATTAAGGAAAGTTAAGTACCTCTCTATATTATAACTTGTATTCAAAAATAATGTTTAAATATTTAATAAAAACATTTGAACTAATAATATATATGCTAAATAGAGTTTATTCAAATCAATTTTTGGCATGTGCCAGTCATATATTAGTTTTTTTTTTTTTTTTTTTTGAAAGAAAAAAATATTTACGAATATATTTTTCTATTTTTGATTTCATAAAATTCACGCGATTTTTTATATAACCAATATTTTGTTTCCAAATATTGTTTATTTTTGTCGGTTAGAGGTTTGCACCTTTATATTTTCATTTAAATTAGCTATAATTAATTTGATTTACAAATAAAGTATATAACAAAATTAATTTTTTTAAGATAGCAAATTTATGATTATCTTTGACTGTTTGACAGTATGACATTTGGATAGATATTTTTATTTTATATATAATTGATACATATATTTTATACCTACAATTTTTCTATATATATAGTTTATAAAAAGAATTATATTCTATATTTTACAAAAATTACTGCGGTTGCTGTTGGCCATTCTGAATATATGAATATAGTGTATTAAGAAATAAACAAACATATATATTTAATATATAATTTTACCTGCGAACTAAATATGAAAATGAATTACACTAATTATATATCGTTATATCGTTTATTATTCGTTTACAAAAATATAACAATTAATTTTTTTTTTTTATACATATTTTGTTATAAATAAATAAAAATTTTAATAGTAATAATAACAATAATAACTGGCACACAAAAATAACATTAAACTATTTACTAATAATTTGGTACTTGATGAGAATAAATTACTCCCTGTAATTAAAAAAAAAAAAAATATTAACAAAATAAAGTCCATCATTCTTTATATAAATAATAAATCATATATCATTTTACTTACATTTTTTTGCTAAAATTCTATCACAACAGCATTCTCTCCATTCGGTATATTTAAAACATGAACCAGTAAATGGACGACATTCATCACCAACATAACATGAATGAGGTATCCATGGAAGTTGTTCTATATTTATAATTTTTTATGTATTTATTTTTTTTACATTTGAATTTTATTTTATTATAATACATTAATTTTTTTTGACATCTATTCTGAACATTCAATTGAATTTATTTTAATAATATAAATGCGATTAATAATAAGACAAATCTTATTGAAAAATTATGCAAATTTTATATTATATTCTTATTATTCTTTCTTGTTTTTTTTTGTTTTGCATGTACATTAAAAGAACTAGTAGTGCATGAAATTTGATATCATTTATGGGTATTTTTTTTTTGTTATTAGTATTATATGTTTAGAAACCACAACATATTATTGATTAAGTCAGTTGTGTTATATATATATTCCATTGTAAAAATGTATAGATGTTTATTGTAATGCGATTTTTCTATATTGATATAGTCTTAATTATTTGTAATTTTATTGTTTATTTTATTATTTATTTATTTTTTTAATATAGAAAATGTATAAATGTACTGAATCATTTATTTATGTACTTAAAGTTTTAATAGTATATAGAAAATAAATCAAGATTTTACTTAAATGTATATATATATAGACAATAGACATTATTAGCATAATAATTTTATGTAATTACATAATAAAGGAAAATTTTATAGTATAAATTAAAATGTAAGTATACTTGAAATTTAAATGGATTAAATTTATTTATAATAAAAAAAGAATTTCTATAGAAAATTGAATACAGTAAATTTTTTTTTGAGTATTCAATTCAATCTTATCAAAAAATTTTTCAACGAAACTAGGACATTCAATTTTATCGCAATTTTAGGATAAAATAAATTTCCAAAAAATCAAACAATTTAAAAAAAATTTCATTCCAGTTTTTGGAATTAGCATAGTTGAATATTTTTTATGAATAAATAAAATGTACTAAAAACATTAAACTTATGGTCATCGTACATTTCATTGAACAAAACAAAATAAATGAATATATTATATTTATTTATAAATGAAAAAAAATATAAATATATATATATAGTATAACATGAATGAAAATATATAACTAAATATGGCATGCATATATATATTTAGTGATTATTTTTAAATTAAACAAATTTATCAAATATTTTATGGTATAAAAAAAATGTTAACTATATATATACACACCATATAAAAAAAAACGATTTCTGAACTCAATTATATATATATACATATTTAAATAACAAAATCGCGTGCAATATTCTATTATATATGCGTATAATAATAAATATAATAATGCTCATAAAATGTAAATGATTATATTGCATAAACAGTCATTTTAACAATTAATAATTTAATAATATATGTTGTTAAATTATGTTGTAAGTAACAAATAAAAATTTCTCTAATTGGTTTATAGTATTTTACAATAAGTCTATATATTATATATATATATATATACTTTAAATGATACAAGTTATTTTGTCGTTTAAATTTTTCGTCGGAAATTGAATATAACAAATATATATTGTAGAAAAATAAATCTTCCAAATAAAAAATTATCTTATTGTATATTTATTTTTATATAAGTTGTAATATGATAAAAATATTAGATCAATATTTTGCTTTCACCATTCTACGTTCATTCATTAGCATTTTACACAATTTCATTTGCATTTGAATGGGAATAAATTAACCGCATACATGCAAATATATGCAAAGTAATATATTATAATGCAATTTTTTTAAATTCAAAAGTAATGACACACCTAATTAAATTTTTTTTTGAATAAAATCTAAACTATTTCATTTATTTACGAATAAGTGTATATATATAAAATTTAAATAATATTAAGAAAATAATCAAAAACTCATTATAAAATTGTTCTTAAAATATCTTGTTTATTTTATAATCATTTTATTAAGTATGTTTATTATTAATATTAATATTATTATAATATAGGAGTGTATAATGAATGGAAATAATTTTGAAATAAATAAATCTTGATAGATATACTATATTTATATATATAACATATATGAGGCAATGAAATATCACATAGTTATTTATTTATTTCAGGTTTGAAGTTATTTTTATAAATTTGCTATATGTACAAGATAAAGAATATTCTATAGAAAATGATCATGAAATCATAAATATAGAGTATTTAAATATATATATTTAACACAAGAATTATATATATAACAAATATATAGTTTGTGGTAATCGATTATCACCTATATATTTATGACTTTTTTTTTTTATTTATAATAATCTGTGAATTAATATTACTTTAATAAATCAATACATAACAAATAATGATTAGCACATGTAAAAATTACATTAGAAAATGCCGAAATATAGAAAATTTCCAAAAAAAATTACATATATAATAACGATACGATAATAAAAAATTAATTTATTGTATATACATACACTCGTAATACTAACAATAAATGGAAATAAATAATTTTTTGAACATTTTCTGTTAACCCTGAATTATATCGAAAAGAAAAAAAAATGTTTTGTGGTGAAACTCAAATTTATTTATATTTATATATCTTCTTTAACACAATTATAAATCAATCATTAAAATTTTGTAAAACGCATATACATAAAATAATATAAAAAAAATAAAATAAAAACTCGTAAAATATAAGTAACAGAAAATAATATATATGCAGATTTACGCACTATATACATACCGACATCCCACATATATATTGGAAAAAAAAATTGTTACACGTTTTTTATTTCACTATTTAGTAAGATATCAGCGAAAAAAAAAATTTCAAATTGTTTTTTTTTTTTTTTGAAAAACTAATTTTCTTTTTGATTGATTTTTCTTTACCAAATAACCATTAAGGTGAAAATTGCTTCTTTTTTTGTTTGTATTGATCATTATCTTTTTGAATATAATATTTTAACAAATCATTAACATTCAATGTTATACGTAAAAATTAGTTTTATATTTGAAAAATTATTAATATTTATATTTAATTATTTTAGTTAAAAGTGTTTAATTTATATATTTATAGATCTTTTTAATATAAATATAAATTTCTTCATACCAAATACAAAATCTAGTTTAAAAATAGCGAAAATTTCATTATATCATTATTGAGTCATATCAAATCGATTGTTTTTTTTTCAAATTCCATACAACTACAGTTGTTTATTTAATGTACATGGTTTATGCATATTTTTTTTATAGATAATCGCTTTTATTTATTAAAAAATGTTAAAATAACAATAAAATAATTTAAAAAAAAAAAAATGTTATAATAATTAATATACAATAACATTTATTATATCTACCTTGATTGTGTCTTGCATCACAACAACAATGATCATTTAACATGTTTTGACTACCACAATATTTTATAATCTCATCAGTACAAGGTGTGTCTTGACACCAGGCAGGAGATTTTTCTATATTAATTAATATTAATTAAAATTAAATATGTTTTATTATATAGCACTTTGATAAGGAATCATATTAATGTTTTGGATGTAATCGAACTTTATTTATTATACTGTATTTATTTTAAAATTAACTTTAATGTTTTAGGGGTAATTTTATAAAATCACAAATGAAATTTATTATGGTATTATTTGAATTCATTTAGAAATGTTGAAATTAAATAAGGTTTAAAATTTAGATATCTTTAAAAATTGATATATTAAAATTGGAAATTTTGTTTTTTTTTGTTATTAAACTTAAAACATAAATTGCCTCATAAATATTACATCATATAATTTCAAGAAATTCTAACAAAATAATCATTTTAAAATTGTATTTTTTTTTAAATGAGGATGGTATAGGTAAATATTTCCTGTGTAAATGCGCTAAATAAAAAACAATTCGCAATTACTACTTTAAACAAACCATCACTGAATAATATACAAACGATCGATGATCTTATTGTTATATAGTATATTATTAGTATATTAGAAAAAAAACTGTATTAATAATTGTGAATATAACAATAAATTTCAATACATTTTTTTATATAAATATAAATTACAATCTGAAGTTAACAATAAAAATTCAACCGTTGTTCATTATTACATCCAAAAACAAAATTAAGTTCTTTTAAATAATATTCATAAAATATAATATCGATATATAATTTACCATTTAATAGTTTATTTCGGAATTTTTTAAATGCTAATGAGGCTTCCTTTTGACCAACTTTATGATCCATGTGATATTCAATATATGATTTTTCTGTCATTTGTGGTTCATTATTAAAATAATTATTTGTATTCTGTTTATTATCGATATAGTTTTGTGGTTCGTTATTTATAATTAAATTGGATAAAATTTTATGTAAAAAAATAGTTAAAACCATTATCACAATATGTACAATATTTTTTAAAGTAAATAACATGTTTTTTTATTTGGTACCATATAAAAATAATTTTCTTTTATTTTATTATTTAATCATAACTTTTTTTTTTATTTTAATGTATATGCTTAAATTGCATATATATTGCATTTATGAATTTATAAATAAAAACGATATCGATCGCTGTATTGGAAATCTATATATATATATAATTTCGTATATATTTTGATAATAAATAAATAATAATATTAAAAAAAAAATTAACTGTATCACAAAATTTTTATTTTTTTTTTATCATTTATTGTTCTTATTCTTACAAATTAAAAAAACTAAATCTTTTTAATTGATATAATTCCGTGTATAACTAAACAAAACAAAACAAAATGATGTAAAATTTAAAATAATAGTAGAATTGTTCATTAAAAAATTAACTATAGATATAAAATGAATTAACTACCATATAGTTATCATGAATAATTTTATTTGATTTTATCCGCGAGTAACACAAATTCTATAATAAAAAACAAAATATAAATTTAATATTCGTCTATCTATATTATAATATATGCGTTCATCGAAACGTTAAAATAGTTACTCATTGATTTTATTTTTATTTTAATTTGGATTATAGAACGACAAGAAATACAGTATAAGTAGTTGAATGTAAATTGTATATTTGTATATATAGGTATTTATTATTTGTATATATACTTAATTCCATTATACAATTCCATACAATATATATATATATATATATATATATAGAAAAAATATGAATATAACCGCGTGCGTTTGTTAAAAAGCGAAATATTCAATGTTTTGTTTATATTATTATATATACAGCGATATAGATATTGATACATATACAGACTAAAAATATGTATATAGATAAATAACAAAACAGATATATTTATTCTATTGAATTAGCACAAACAATTTATTTAGTATTTTTTTTTTACTTTAATTTTAGTGATATATATATATATATATATTTATTTATGTAAATCATGATCTTGTTCTTGTGTTGTTTATGATTCAAATATATAGGAAAAGAGGAAAAAATACTGTGAAGAAAACAAATACACACCAAATGCTACACATATATAAACTATATGAGTTATGAAATGTAAATAAAGAATTCTCAAATTCAACTAAAGAATATACAAAATATTTTATATATATATGAAATAAATACAATTTTCTTGAACTACATGTTTCTTATCATTATCACATGAACCAAAAATAAAAAAAAAACTGTATGTTTACAATTTTTATTAATACATGCAAACAACAACGACCATAATATAAGAGAATAAAATATTAATATATATATATATATATATTATATACTTTTATATAATATTAATTATAATAATTATATTTATAATATTGATAATTAATAATAATCAAATATTGCGTAACGTATAATATCATAATATATCATATAGAAATGATATATAAAAAGCATAGTGTGAAAATATAAAAATTCAATGTTACGACATATATATAAATAAATTTAAAGATTTATAATATACAATATAAAAATAAACTGCGTGTACAAAAAAAGTGAAAAAAAATAAACTTAAAGAATTGTATATACTTTTTTATACAATTGAATTGATAATAATAAATAATTTAAAATACTTTTATTTTCAAATACCTTTTATTGGCATACATATTTATAGAGACATATTAAAGCAAAACAAATTTACTATATTATTATTTAATGACGTTGAAGCGTAATTGAATCAATAATATATTATGGTATTTTGATTCAATTAAAGCATAGAGGTTATTTAAAAATATCGATTATATTACATAAATGCAATTAAATTATGTGTTTAATTTCTTGTATATTATTGGTATTTTTTTCCCCGATATTGATGTTTTCATTTATTTGACAAATAAATATTATGCATATGTAGCATTGTTATAGTCTCAGATTTGACAACTCAGATTTAACTTTGTCAAAAAAAAAAAATGAATTATTAAAAATGAATAATATTACATATCTTTGAAATATATATGATAGGGCTGAAATTCTTTTTCTGATGATAAAAATTTGTATCCTTTATACAAAAAAAGTTATCTTTATGCTATTATTTTCGAATGAAACTGGCTGTATAAGTTTTTGTATGGAAACTAGTTGTACAATTTTTAGAGAAAAAATTCTAATATAATTTCTTAGGAAATTTTCTATATAATTTTTTAATGTAATAAATATCTATTAATCACCCGAAGTAAACATAAATAAATTGCATAACGTATAATCGTATAATAATATATAATGAAAATAAAAACTGCACTTTCAGTTTGCATTCTGATATAATATTGTAATTTTTTTTATCAACGAATTTTTTTTTTATGTTACATAATAATTTTTAGTCAGACAATGTTCAGTCACAGACACTTAACTTTCACAAATAGGTCATCGTCAATTATATATTATCTAAAATCATTTATAATAGATTGATAAACTTTTCTATTTATAAATACACTATATATAATTAAACAAAAATAAACGATATGTGTAAATCTGATCCGTATAGCTCTATCTGTATATATACTATTAACTATATGTATATAGGTACAGGAAAAAAAACTTAAATTACATGCATTAAAATACAAAAAAGTCTATATTTATCACTTCATTGCATTGCATTGTTTTTTTTTAATATATACATTACATTACCCATAATTAAATTAAATAATATGTTAATTACATATATTATATAATATTAATATCTATATATAGGTATAATTTTTAACATGCATATAATTAAAATCATTATTTTAATATAAAAAAATATATTTATATAATAAACATTATTTTTTAATTATCAATGTGAGTAAACAATATTTATATTATATATATATATATATATATATATATATATTGATATATTATATAGTTAATTGTGTACATAAATTTCAAAGTGCATATCGCCGTTGTAATGATTGAATACAGGAAAAAAAATTGTATACATTTCATGTAAATAATTTAAAACAAAAAAATGCATTTTTATAATTTTTATATGCACAATTAATTAGTATTATATTTTATAGATGTCAATTAATTATATATATATATATATATATATGCGTATTTTATTATTGTTTGTGTTAATCGGCGAAGACACGTCAAAAATATGCAATTATTGCAATTAAATATATGTAAATGTATAAACTTTGTTATATCTTTATATTTGAAACGTTTAATATACTATAGATACAATTATACAGATTGAATAAATATTAGATTTGCAAGGCAAAAAATGATTTATATACATTCAATGTAACATGTAATTTAATTTGAAAATTCAGTTTATTTTCTTCACGTTGATTTTTGTCATATTAATAATAATTTTTATCCCTCAGCTGAGTCAATTAATCAATTATAATCCGTTAAGATTTTATTCCTTATTGATATAAATGCATAAGTCACAAAGTATAAATATTTCCTATCTATATCTAATCTAATCTAATCTATATATATTTATTCCACATATAACGAATTTTTGAATGAATTAAATTATAAGATTGCAGATAATTGTGATAAAGTGATTTGTAATTCAAATATATTTAGAACTAAAAACTGCCCTAATTTACAAACAGGATAAAACCCCATTCGTGTAATACGTATAATATCTTTCATTTAACAATAATTATATATCTATATATAGGTTAATAGAATGAAAATTTGCTCAAATATAATAAATAGGATATGACATCATTTCTAAAACAATATATATTTCTTAAACAAATATTAGTATATAATTTTTAATATAGAGTAATTTTATAGGCTATTTTTCTATTATTTTCATTTCAGCGAAAACGAATTTCTCATATGGACTTTTTAAAATTTAACTTTATTTTAGATTTCATGAGATATTTATCAAATGTCGTTATCTATTAAACAAGGTTTTTTTTATATAAATAACCCGATAGAGGAAATATATATATAAAAGCTTAAATATTTGTTATAAATATATAGTTGAATATATCCAAAATAACTGTATATACACTAAACTAATAAATTTGATTTATGTAAATTATATTAAAATCTATATATAAAATATCGATTTAATGATTCATTACGCACGAACTATCACGCAATATCTAATATTATTAATATTATACACAAATATGTAAAATAATATTTAACAACTGCGGTTAAAAAACCTAAAAACAAATCACCCTCTTCACCTTTAACTTTTTCTATGTTTAATAAAAATACTTAAAAGTGAACACAAAAAAATAATTGAAAGTACTTGAAGAATTAACTCAATTGATATTGTCTAAGTCACTTTTGTTTATAATAATAAAAAAAATGATTATCAATAAATTTTTACAGGTTACATGTCGATGTCGCATTATCAAATAACAAATAACAAATTCTTCACAATTATATATATATATTTAAAATGATACACCCCAGAGTAATTTTTTTTTATTTATTATTGAATACATCATACTACGGCTACGATTGAATAAATAAGATATGCATATATGAACTATTAAAAATACACTGTGAAAATTACCAATTAGTTGCATATTGTTTATGACGATGAATCTTTTTGTTTTTACTTTAACTTCCTTTTAATTATTCATCACAGGTGTATATATATATTTTTGTTTTGTTTGTTTGTTCAATTCAACTCTTTGCACATACGACTTTATAGTATTTTTTGATATATTTGATAAGATACGTGATTAAATTATTTAATCAATATATATTAATCAATATGACAATATAATATTATTTATATGCATGTGTATATATATACAATATTCAAATATTGAAAGTTCGTATATAGCAAATTTTATTGTGTATGCGTATATATAAAATTACAGAAATTTTATTTATTTATTAGAGTTTTTATCGAAATTTAATTTGTTTTATACAACATAAACGACAGTAATAAGACATAATAATACAATATATATTAGTATGATATCAATGAAGAAGGGAAAAATAAACGAAAATTTATTATAACAATCGTGACTCTGATATTAAAACCAAAACAATTGAAATATGTTTTGTTATTCGTTGATTTAATCTTTAACAACTTAATAATTATGTTCGATTACTAAATAGGACCTTAAATTTAACCACAATAAATCGTTTGATTAGGATACATTCATTTTAAGATACATTCATTTTCATTCATATACATATGGAACACGACATTCAGAATAAATTGATTGACATAGGTATTTAAAAAGGAATTAAAAAAAATCATATCTTACGAAAAGCTGGAAAAACGGAGTTCATTTTAATATAAGGACTTTTGTTATACAACTAAAAGAAAAGTAAATGTATATCATATCATTATTATTATTATGTAATAAAAAAATTACTATATGCACATTTTATTAATGCTAAAATCATCAAACAATAATAAAATTGAATAAAAAATATTGTATAATTAGGCTATGTAAATATCAGATATTTTATTTCATATATATATATATAGTTTATTTATATATATTTATGTATAATGCGTAATTATATAATATAATGTAGTTCTATAGATTTATAAATAAGCTGGATTATTGTATATATTCTTAAGG
Organism: Dilophus febrilis; assembly: GCA_958336335.1. Taxonomy (NCBI): domain Eukaryota; kingdom Metazoa; phylum Arthropoda; class Insecta; order Diptera; family Bibionidae; genus Dilophus; species Dilophus febrilis. Next base: position 33,618,347 of record OY284468.1, on the reverse strand, counting down.
AAATTTACATTTATACAGCAATGATCAAAAATATATGCGCTTATTATATAGGAGATTTTTATTTACTTCTATTTGGGAAAACTTTAAAAAATTGGAAAACTTAAAAAAAAAATGAATCACGAAGAACTCGGAATGATACTAATAAATTTTAAATACCAGTACGAACTTTAATGGAAATTGAATATGCCGAACTTTTCGAAAATTTTGTTTAATATTTGATCGACACTGTATATATATAGTTTATATAACAAAAACTATTTATTTTTAGCGTTTTACTATAAAATTTCCGATTTAACGACTATTATTTTATTTATATATATGTGCGTATATATATGCGTTTTCTCAATAAATTAATAAAATTAATTATTTGTCTACTAAAATAATAAACGTATATTCATGCAACAAAATAGTTGATAAATGAGCTATATATTTATTTAATTAATATATACTCTCTATATAGTATATGTAATAGAATTTCATGAATAAAAAATTTATAAGATTATAATTTTTATTATATATACTAAATAGGTATTTATATGATATAATTTAGTAAATAAATCGTAAACAATTCATATTACTATATAGAAAATAAACAATACTATATACAATACATATATTATTTTATTCAATTGAAAATATATACACGAAATTCTATATTCAAATTACATTATACAATATAAAATCAACAAAAAGACTAAAACAAAATTCTTATATACATATGAATGTATATTATTAGTATATTTTTAATTGCATATATTTTATTTCGCCACCATAAAATAAACAGACATAAAACAGTTAGTTCCAAATTGTAAAAGAAAAAAATAACAAAAATTTAAATAAATAAATGGAAAATTTGTTTTAAATATTTTCCAAAAAATAAAAAACATACAGTTTATATAGAAAATTGAATGTATCTATATTCTGTATATATATATATATAAAATGAAGGCAAATGTTCGAGATCGCACAGAGCACCAAATAATACATTTAGCAACAACAACAAACTAAAATGAAAATCGGCAAAACTATAATATACCTGGTTTGTGTTTAATTTGTAAAAAAAACAGACAGAATATATATATACTTTTTTAAGATATAATATAAGAAAAGCAAAAATTAAAAAAAAAAAACATTTATATTTATATATATTTTATAAGACCTAGCAAAAATAATATACACTTTTCTTATCACTAGCACTGAATTTATATATTCTATATTTATTTTATTTTATTTTATTTAAATTATATTATTTGTTTTATTAAATATTTCAATTAAAACACAAACAATATTACATATTGCGATTAAAACACAAATCGAATGTAAAAAAATATTTTACTTTATTTTTTTATAATATATCTTTATATTGTTTTTATTCACATAAAACGCACCACAAACTAAACACTTTTCTTTTGTGATTCTGAATCATCATCGATCGCCATATCGTCGCTGTATAGTCATATATATAGTTTTATTTTTGCGTATATTTTTTGTATTTTATTTGAATATATTTCGCCGAAATAATCGTCATACATATATGTATAATCTATCCCCTTAAATCAACTCGTTTATATTTCACCCTCCATTCTGTTACTATACGATATACTATAGTAGTAATACCAGTGCCATCGCATCAACAGAATTTATTGAACTAAATCATTATTCACACATTAAATGAAAATGAATGAAATAGAAGAAAATATATGCATATAAATATATATATTTATGCCATGGTAACAACTGCCGAATGAATGTATACAAATCGTACAATACAGTAGATTTCTGTAGTAGTTGTAAAGTAAAGTAATACACAAAACTATATATATACCTTTATATACATTACATTACTTGCAATCACAATTTTTTTTAATGAAATCATATGTTTTTTTTATATATAGTTTTATATACGTGAGTTTCTTTTAATAAAAACTATATACCTTTTGAAATTTTTGAATGAATAGAAAATTTTTAATTTATTATATATATATACCAAAATCGTCAGTCAACGTACTTTTAAAAATGCATATATATATTTATTTATCATAAATATATTTGCTTTTATGCTTTTATATACCTGCTGATGATATATCCTTTTTTATGATCATATATATACACGTTTATATTTCCTACCACACTACGCCGCGTATATAAGATCCATTTTTATAATAATGTTTTGTAATAAATTTTTATGAATAGGATATTTATTTAAAATAAAAAAAACAAATATTATATTTATATGAATTATTTCCCCCTTCAAAAAATAAACTATACAAATTTTTATTATTATAGTTATCACATAATCACAGGTAATACAATATCTATACTTTTATGAGGATAAAAACATTTTAAATGGAATTTATTTTAATATATAAATATTATTTTTTTTTATTATACAACTATTCATTCATTTATGTGTTGATGAGTGTCTTTTTTTTTTTGCGAAAAAACGGTATAGAATGTTTATAATATTTATATATATTAATTATAGGTATATACTTGATTATCTATGCGCTGTTTGACTCATGAATTAGCAAATTTAAAATGGTATATAATATAATCACCAAAAGTATATAATAAACATGATAACCATAAAGGTCAATTTAATGGAAATGTCAAAAATTATAAAGAATTTCCTTTTAAAAGCCCATAGAATATTATAATAATTTAGCAAATAAATGGTATGGTATAGCGATGCAGTGAATATATACAATTAAAAAAGAGAATCGGAATGATTATAGGACTGGGCCATCAACTAACAATAAGAATAGGTTGCAATCTACTTCCAGATTTATCGCATTAAATAACATAAAATTTTGATTAAAAAATAGTAATTCTAAAAAAATATATTATATATAAAGATATTTAGATATATATGACTTTCTTTTAATAGAAATTTTTATTTTTATTTAAAATTATTGCTTTAAATAAACACAATTCTTAGCAATTCATGCAAGCTACCAACGGATATTTTTTTTACATTCTGTTCACCACGCGGGTTGCGGTATATAGAATTTTATTATCTTATATTAGCATATATATATATATAGAGAGAAAAGTTTCAAATAGCTTATATCAAATTTGTATATATCCAAATTAATATTAAATATATTAAAAAACTAAAAATTCTTATACAATTACTATACGCAATCCAAATTTATATTATAAAATAAATCAACTCACCATCTGTTAATTACATCGTCTGCTACGTCACAATCATCTATTTACCGCTATTCAAAATTTTCTTATTACCTTAACATTTTATCACAAATATAATTGCGTTTAATTTTTGTCAATGGATCACTAATAAATTAACACCAATCTTATAACTATACTACTACAGAGAAAAATTAATGTATTTAATTAGAAATTGTTTTTTTTACTGTTTTATTATAGAACAAAGAAAAAACACCAGTTGCAGCAGTTTCAATGCGCATTAAAAAATACAACAACCACAACTTTTGTACTAACTTTTTTTTTTGTTGGAAAATTTTTTTTTTTTTTTGCAATGAAACTTTTTATCATTAAGATCATACATTTATTTAACAATCAGATTATATTTTACTTATATTTTTCAATTATAATTTGTATTTACGTTTAATTACATCCCAGTTATACGACGTTTAATATATTTAATCATTTTAATTTAATATGCAATTGAACTGAAAAAAAAATAGAACACTAAAAAAATTGCACGGTTGTCAAAGGAAAAATAGCGGTAATATAAAATATACTGCATATTAATTGCAAAACTATACTATATCATTTAACAATCTTTTCTTTTTTTCATATATATATTGTCATCTGTACTTATACATTAAATTATTTTGTTAATTATAAATTTACATTAACTAATTACATTAATAAATTAATTTTCATTGTTAAAATTTTTATTTCTGCATACTGCAAAAAAAAATTTAATGCCTTCCCATAGAAAATTTCAGATTAAAAAGAAAAATGGCCGATTACATACAATATTTCAAAATCTTAACGTACAGTGGTACATTGGCGCTTCCATTGCAAAAAATAAATTTTATATGAAACCGCAATTCAAATTCTCTCTGTCTCTCCATTATATTTTATTATGTTTATTTATTTTTGTTGTTGGAAATTTTTCTTCGATAATTTTTTTTTTTAGTATTTTTTATTTTATTGTGACGCGAATGTGAAGAAAAAAAAAATAAAAAATAAAAATGGAATTATTTATTATTATTATATTCTAGATTATTAATTTAATTAAAACAATAAAAAAAAAATTGTTTATTATTGTGCTAAAAAAAAACAAAAGAAAATAAGGTGGAAAATAATTTGTTTTTTATATAGATTATTTATTTTTTATGATTTCATATTTATATATATATAAAAAAAGGTAATAAATATGCAAAGAAATTTTTTTTTCTATTAATTCTACCTGCGTGTGTGACATTTTTATCTTTTGTTGTGTGAATTGTGATGATCGATTGGGAGATGGGAGTGTGTGTTGTTTGTGTTTCTGTGTGTAGTTTTTTTATTTTGCTTTTTTTTTTTCAAGAACAAAATTATGAAATTGTTTCTTTAAATCAATTCATTTATTTAAATATTTATTATGTAAATAAATTATATTTTTAACACATTAATTTCAACAAAACGAACAATAAAATCAAAGTTTTATTTTTATTTTGTATAGAGTTGTGGGTGGTAGATTTGTTTATCGACAACAATTTTTTTTTTGATAAAAATAAAACTATTCATATACAAAAAAAGTTGTTTGTTTGATTTGAAGTATGTAAAATGAAATATTTGTTTTTTTTTTATCATTTATTTGTGTAATTATTACGCGTATTTACTTTATATTTTGTACAATTATTGTATTATCATATTGTTATGGTTGTTGTTGTTCTTGATATTGATGATTTTAGAAAGTGAATATTATGTTTATTAGGTTGTTAATTGTGTGGAATACCAAATAAAGCATTGCGATTGTAGATGCAAAACAAAACGATAGATTTTTTTAGTGAATTTGCATTCACTAAAATAAAATCAATATAGAATTTTCATTGTCACATGATGATAAATAATTGATATATCTATAAAATTATATACTATTTATATTTCATTTTCCACCTATAATTTTCCATGTATCTATAATAGAAAATATAAAATTTTTCCGATTAAAAATTCAAAACTAAAATTATCGCTTCATATAAAATAAATCAATTCAATGGTGGTGGGGGAGTTTTTTTTTCCTTCTTTCAAATACATTCTGTAAAGAAACAAAAACAACTATACATAAAACTTTGTTCACTTTTATTACACAATTTATATTAATATTTCTTCTCTGAAAAACACATAAATCTTATCATAGAAAAAAAATAATTAAATAAATAATATAACAAACATATATTTATCTATATTGTATATAGTTTTAGTTTTTACAAAATGTAGAAATAGAAAAAAAAAACTAAATAAAACATTTTTTTTCTAAAATCTATTGAAAAAAAAATTACAATGGAAGAAAAGTAAGATAAGGTTTCACTTATAGTTGGTATATGACGTGTATAATATAAACGGAATTAAACAGAAAAAAAAAATTGATAAAAAAGCTAATAAGTAGATTATGGGGTATGACAATTATTATATTGACTGCCATTTATTATTATCAATTAGTCATGATGATGTTGTGACTATAAGTATTAAAGTGTGGTATAAGAAATGTATCTATGATTGGTGTTCTATTTTCTAAAATGCAATGCATTCCAAAATCATAATATATATGTATGTGTTAAGAAGAGATCTGTATCATAAGTGCATTAGGAAATTCTGTAAAATAAATACAATCTCTGTATGTAGATCTATTTTCCACAGATATGTTATCGCCGTTTCATAATCATGTTGTGTTTTTTTTTATATTAGATATCGTTTATTGAATAAACACTTAAATGTTTTTTAGTCCAGGATTTATTAATGTTATTAAAAGTAACACTTCGAGAATTATTTAACTAGTGTTTTTTTTTTTTTAAATCCCGCTAATGTTATTGCAATTACAGATTCTATGAATCACATTCAATAATAAAAAAAAGTCTGTATATTGAAATATTGTCTGTAAATAAAATACATAATTAAATAAATACAACATTTTCATTTTAATTTATTTATCAACATCCACAAAACAAAACGAATGTAGAAAATAACACACGATTAAGTGATTCATTTTAAAATGCAATGGATATAATTCAAATATAATATTAACAACATATTTTAATTATAATAATGGGCAAATTATATTTAATAGTATATTTTTTATTGTATGGATGAAACAATTTCAAAATGAAATTTTAAACAAATTAATTGATTTCTATATTAAAAATTTTTCTTCTTATTTTACAGATAAAATTATACAAAAAGTGTCAATTAATAATAATTATTGATCTGTAATGCAGATGAGAATATTTTATAATTATGAAATTATCATATCTATTACATATTTTCTAAATAAGTATATTGAATGATCAAAAGAATCAAAAAAAAAAATTTTACACACCATAAATTCAATATAAGTAAATGAGCAGAAGAATTGAACAACACAGGAAACAAATATTAAACATAATAAAATAATCTAATATTAAAAGATTGTAAATTTAAGTAACAAAACAAAAATAATTAGAAAATGGATGAAAATGCAACCGTTCAAAATGGTAACAATAGACATAATCAAAATTATCATCAATTATTTATAACAAGTAAGTTCGATCGATGATATAATTGTTGAAAAAAAAAAAAATTTGTAATCTAAAAATGTAAACACTGATTAAATTTCTTTATTTTTTATTTTATAGTTGAACAAGCCACATTACGTAATAATGGTATTTTTAAACCAAATCCATATGTGGAATTGATAATCGATGATAAAAGTACACGAAAAACGGATTTTGTCAAGCATACCTGGACACCGAAATGGAATGAAGATTTTACCGTTTTAGTAACACCACATTCAAAATTAATATTTAAAGTACTTGATCATTCCAATTTTTTGAAAGATGCCCTATTAGGCGAACGTACAATTCGTTTAAACAATTTACTTCAACACTATAATGGACGTTGTGAAAATCTAGAAATTAATATGGATTTAATGGTAACGACCAAAGGTTTTGTAACCCTTATGAAAAGTGGAGAATTAATTGTATTATTAAATGGTTTAAAAATTGATATGAATATGTTAAATTCATCATCATCGTCGTCCGAATCGAATACCGTCCCCACAATAGATGGTGGTGGTGGTGCTGCTGCTGGTAGTATTAGCACCACTTTAATACATCATAATAATCCAGGTGAATTAACAAATGGTAATAATAGTATTGTTGCTAGAAATAGTACCCAGAGAAGTTCAATAAATGGTGGAGCATGTACAAGCCGGAGTACAATATTAAATGATGGTATAAGAGCACGTATGCGTTTAAGTAATACAACCCCGGTGGTTACAGGAGCAACATCAACATCATCATCATCAACAACACAAATATCACCACAAACAAATGGAATCCAACAAAATGGTACACAAAATGCAACACCAAGATATACATTACAACCACAACAACGGACACCGGCAAATGCTTTATCAATATGTGATTTACGGAATATGGCATTGTCCCCACCAACAACAACAACACAATCAACGTCCACTTCATCATCATTGTTAACATCAACAATATGTACAACGGTAGCGACAACTCCAGTTACGCAATCAGTATATGATGTAAATGATTTAAGACCTTCAAATCGACCAAATGTATTTACAAATCCGCAACAACAACATCAACAACAACCACCACATCCACAATATCCACTACAATATCCACCAAATCATCATCAACAAATAATGGCAACACACCCTCAATACATATCTTCAGTGCCTACAGCCCATACAGGTAATATACAACCTCAATTATTATCACAATCACCAACATCATCACCACCAAATTCACATTGTAATACATATAATAATGCAATAATAGAAACATCATCATATCCAACGGTATTAACAAATGGTAATTATGTTGTTGATTCATTAGCATTAACAGGAACCAATGGTGTTGTTGCTGGTGCAGGTACAGGGGCTGCTGTTGCTTCAACATCTGCCTCTGCCACGACATTATCATCGTCGTTAGACGGTGCTGTTGGTGGTAGTGACGGACCATCATCTGCATCATCACAAAATGGTACAAATCAAAGTGATAATGAACCGTTACCAGCCGGTTGGGAAATTCGTATGGATCAATATGGACGACGGTATTACGTTGATCATAATACACGTTCAACGTACTGGGAGAAACCATCACCATTACCACCCGGTTGGGATATTCGTCGTGATGATAAAGGACGTGTATATTATGTTGATCACAATACGCGTACAACAACATGGCAACGACCAAATAGTGAACGTCTTATGCATTTTGCCCATTGGCAAAATCAACGAACTCATGTTGTATCGCAAGGAAATCAACGATTTTTATATCCACAACAAGTAATAATGCTTTTTTGTTTATTTATGATAAATTATGATAATCAATGAATTTTTTTTGTTCCAATGCAAATTGAAAGGTAGCAACAGCAACACCAGGTGTAACACAAGAGGATGATGACGGTCTTGGACCATTACCAGATGGATGGGAAAAACGTATACAACCAGATAATAGAATTTATTTTGTTAATCATAAAAATCGAACAACACAATGGGAAGATCCCCGAACACAAGGACAAGTAAGTTTTTTGTTTTTTTAAATTTTAAGTAAGTTTCAGTTTAAAGTTTTTTTAAAACAAGTGTTTGTTTGATTATATTTTGTATTTAATTTTTGTTTTTTTTTACAGGAAGTAAGTTTGATGAGCGAAGGACCGTTGCCACAAGGTTGGGAGCTCCGGTATACATCGAATGGTGAACGTTTCTTTATCGATCATAATACACGTAAGACAACGTTTGAAGATCCAAGACCTGGTGCTAAAGGTGCATATGGTGTACCGCGTGCATATGAACGTTCATTTCGATGGAAATTAAGTCAATTTCGGTATTTGTGTCAAAGTAATGCATTACCATCGCATATGAAAATAACATTGACACGACAATCGTTATTTGAAGATTCCTATCATCAAATAATGCGTTTGCCTGCGTATGAATTAAGACGTCGTCTATACATAATATTTCGTGGTGAAGAGGGTTTGGATTATGGAGGGGTGTCCCGTGAATGGTTTTTCCTATTGTCCCATGAAGTATTAAATCCAATGTATTGCCTCTTTGAATACGCAAATAAAAATAATTATAGTTTACAAATAAATCCGGCAAGTTATGTGAATCCGGATCATTTACAATATTTTAAATTTATCGGGCGTTTTATTGCAATGGCCTTGTATCACGGACGTTTTATTTATTCGGGTTTTACGATGCCATTCTATAAGCGAATGCTAAGTAAAAAATTAACCACAAAGGACATTGAAACAATTGATCCGGAATTTTACAATTCACTGGTTTGGGTACGTGATAATAACATAGATGAATGTGGTCTTGAATTATGGTTTAGCGTTGATTTTGAAGTATTGGGACAAATAATCCACCATGAATTAAAGGACGACGGTGATAAGGAACGTGTTACCGAGGAAAATAAAGAAGAATATATTGGTTTAATGACCGAATGGCGAATGTCACGGTAACTATATTTGGTTTTTATTTTTATATTTTTTTACAAAAGTAAGTGATTATGAAATTTAAATTGTTTTTTTTTGTTATCATAATTATAGCGGAATTGAACAACAAACAAAAACATTTTTAGAAGGTTTTAATGAGGTTGTACCATTACAATGGTTAAATTATTTTGATGAACGTGAATTGGAATTGTTATTGTGTGGTATGCAAGAAATTGATATTGACGATTGGCAACGTAATACAATTTATAGACATTATAATCGTAATAGTAAACAAGTTTTATGGTTTTGGCAGGTAAAATATTCATTTATTTATTTATATTTATTTTGCTCTGTTATAATTATGATGATGAAACTATAATAATAATAATAATAATAATCTATAAATAAATTAAACATTATTTCATATAGTTTGTACGTGAAACGGATAATGAAAAACGTGCACGTCTTTTACAATTTGTAACGGGTACGTGTCGGGTGCCAGTTGGTGGTTTTGCCGAATTAGTCGGTTCAAATGGATCACAACGTTTTTGCATTGAAAAAGTGGGTAAAGACACTTGGTTACCACGTTCACATACATGCTTTAATCGTATCGATTTGCCACCATACAAAAGTTATGATCAACTTGTTGAAAAACTAAATTATGCTATTGAAGAAACCGAAGGATTTGGACAGGATTAATTTGTTTGTAAATTGTAAGAAAATTTATTTAAGGATTGGGATTAATTTCAATTTTATTTTCCAATTATTATTGTTATTCGTTACGAAAAAAAAAAACACAAACACACACACGAAATAAAGTAGAATCGTGATTTAAATAGAAAAAATTCAAATTTGAACATTATTAATAAAAATAATAAATAAACAAAAAAAAAAGACAATTTTTCATTTCTGATTATTGTTTTGAAGAAATGAAATTTAGATAAATGAAATTTAAAATTTCATTTTATTTAATATTAATTTACACAATTAAAAAATTTTCGCCCAACCAATGATAAAGACATCGCAATATGGGATGATGAACAAGACAAATTAAATTAAAAGGAAAAGAAAATTGATTTTATGAAGACTGTACATTATTATTATTATTATCAATATTATAATTTATATTTTGTTATTATTATTATTAGTAATAATATAGAAAAAGAAGAAAGAATGGTGTTATTGTTGTTGTATTATTTTTCTTTTTCATTTTCATTTTTAAGTAGTTTGGTTGGTTAATTTTTAGATATGATTTAAATTAAATTATATAAATATATATATATATATTTTTTATTATAAAATTAGTTTTTTAATTAATCGGTTATAAACAAACAAAAAGAGATGCAAATATTTAATTATATATATTTTAATTGAACAAACAAAAAAATGTTTATTTAGGTTTAAATTTTTTAATGCAAGGAATTCATACAACAAATAACACACAGATTTTTATTAAATATATAATAATTAGATTTTTTTCCTTTAATTTTTTTTTTGTTTTTGTTTTATTATGTGGTTCTGATATGTACATAAATATATATATAAAATTTTTTATTGTATATATATTTTTAATAATTAATTAATTAAAGTTGCATTATATTATTATTAAAATTACATTAAAAAAAATGAATATTTTGTTAATTATTCGGAAAAAATTATTCTAATGGAATTATAAGGAAACATAAAAACCCCGATCTCGTATGTAAATAGGTAAAAGTAAATTTTCCGAAGTCTGTGAATCAGTGAGTGGATCATCGAATCAGGCCAGATGTCTCGTAGTTTCTTTGGGTGTTCTTAAATTATTAAACCACAAAAAACAGAAACAAAAACTAATAATTTTATTATAATTTAATTTATATATTATTTTATTTTAATTTATTCGTACATTTTTGGGATACAATTGTTTTTATATGCAGTTTTTTACCTTTTTTTAAAATTTTTTTTTACCTACCGATGATCTAAATCATTATTTTTAATTAATATATTCGTTTGACTAATAATTTACCACAATATATAATATCAAATGAATTTTTGGTATTATCTTGTTTATGGATATGTTAACGGAATTGTTGTATTTGGAAGAAAACGGATACATAAAATTAATAATATTATTTCCATATCACCAAATATTTTTCGGTACAGCATAACCATTATTAAGAGATATATATTTTGAATAATTCATAAAATGATTTTTAAATTTACTAATTGCATTCTCATTATCATCAGTATTATTATTATTATTAAAAGATGAAATAATGGTTTTTTGTTGTTGTTGTTCGCCACCATCAATCCGTTCATTATTATTACTATCCTTATAAGTTGTTATTGATTCTGTTTTACCATCTTGTTGAGTACGTGTCATTGTTGTTTTTGTATTGCCATCTGAATCACGAACTATATGTCTGGTTTCGGATGTACCATCAGGTTTTCGTATTGTTTGTGTTACAATACTTTGTCCAAAAAATTTAGTTTGACCAAAATTTGGCATATTTGGAAATAAATTAGTACTACGACCATCGTTTGTACTACCATCACGACCAGTTGTACTACCAAATTGATCGGAACGTTTAATTATCAATTGTTTTTGTTTATTTTGTTTTGAATTATTTGTATTATTATTTCGTTTAGTTACTGGTATGGGTTCTTCTAAATTTAAACCATGTATTGCATCCATAAATTTTTCCTCATCCGTTCGTTTATTTAATAGTTTTTCTTTTAATAGTTTTTGGGATTTATCGGTTGTTGTTGTTGTTGTTGCCATAAACCATGGAGATGTTTCGGATTTTTTCAACATTTGACCATTGACAATTTCATCCGATTTCATTAAACGTTCAAATAGTGAATGAAATTCATTTTTATCAAATGGATGATTTAATTCAATATCAAGTTGTATTTCTGTATCATTTTTTCGACCATCCTCGCTCAATTCATCTTCGGTTGTATAACCAGGTTTTAATAAATCTTCACCAGCAACAATCATTGTATTATCTAAATTTTCTATGTGATATTTAATAAAAATGAAAACAATTAACAATTTTAAAATTTATTCCAAATATTCTTAAATATATAAATAAAATAATATTTGAAATACCTTCATAATCTTTTAATATACGTTTTAATTGTTGTTCAAAAAATTGATGCATTTCATGGGGATTTGTAAATACTTTAAATTGTTGATTATATTGATGACGATGATGATCATTTTCATCATCAAATAATTCATCATCGGATTCCTCCTCATCTAACCAAAATGGTTTACGAAATTCATTGTAAAAATGTGATTTTGTTGGACTGCCAAAAATTAACAAGAAATAAAATTATGATTGATTTATTGTATTATTATGTTAGGAAATTCTTTTAATATTGTATAAATTTATCCAAATTGTCTAAATAAGTCTTTCCATGTGTTTATTATAGATATCCTATGATCGATATCATTATACAAGCCAAAAAGATCTTTTTGGAATAATTTATCACTCAATCAGAACATGAAACAAAAAAATATGTTTGAATGTACATAAAAATCCAGGTCAATAAACGAAAAATCAATTAAACTGTTGTGAATAAAAATCAATATCAATAAGAAACAAATTTGGAATTGGTTTTCTGGTTTGGGTTGGGGCAAAATAATAGAAATTAGAGTATGTGATATTAATAAAAGATATTTATAAATTGAAAGTTTTTCTTTGCCAACAATTTACCAATCACAAAACAATTTACATATAAACAAACAAAAAAAAATCAGTCGCAAATTATTTTTAACATAAAATAATCAATTATTATATAATTATAAATACGTAGTTTCAAAAATAAAATCTATATTTATTTATAAACATGAAAAAATTATTTATTAAATTAACCAAAAGAAAAAATAAATACCTTTTTTTGTTATTATTGTTGTTATCACCCCCAACACCACGGTTATTATTTTCATCATTATTTTGATTAATTTCAAGTAATTTTTTTAATATATCCATTATTTATTAATTTATTCACTTAAAACACAATTGAATTTATTTTGTTTTTTAATTTTAAATTTTTTAATAACAATAAAATTAATTAATTACACAAACACAAAATAAAATTTATTTTTAAAATAAATTTAATTTTTTAACATTTTCGGGATTTTTTTTTATCTTTCTTTTCTTGCTTGTTTGCTTGCATGACAAATTCAAATGCCAAATTGACGATTATAAAAAAAAAAATAAAATAATTTTTTCATCTTTCTCTATTTATGACGACATTTATAAAATCATATGAAATAAATTAAAATTTTTTTTTCATTTATATGGGATGGCGGTAGTGGCGATTAAAAACAATTAAATAAAGCCGACAATTCATTCGGGGGAAACAAACTAAAAAAGTTTTGACATTTCGGCATTTTATTTATTTTTTTTTTTATATGAAATTTTTTTTCGTTCGTGCGTTCTGTCGGTCGGTCGGTCTCGATTTGTGTGTCGGGAAAAGAAAAATAAAAAAAAAATTGTTTAATAGCGTGATAATAAAAAAAATCATATTTTTTTTTATATATTTTTATTTTCTATTTAAAATGTTTAATTTTTTTATGTGATATTTATTATAATTTTTTTTTTTTTTAAATATTTAAAGTGTTAATTATTGAAAATTAATTCCTTTGGATAAATAGAAATAGAAAAATAATATATTAATATTAATAATAATAAAGGTATGTAAATTATATAATAATAAAAATAATTAAAACTTTTTGTATATGTAAAAAAAAAATAAGTATTTCAATGTAAAAAAAAAAAAATCTTATTTGCAACACCACAAATTGAAAAACCAAGAAACAAAAAAAAAATAAAATATAAAAAACCCCAACAACAACAACACAATAAAACAACACCAACAACAACAAAATTACTATTAAAATTTAATTTGTTTTGTTGGATTATTGGGTGTGAGTTTGTGTTTGTGTGTTGTTTGATTTTTTTTTTATTACGTTATTTATCGTCATTTATCGTATACAATAATTTTATTTAATTAAAATATTTTAGATTTAGTTAATAATATAATTAAAAAAAAAACACCAATATAATTATTCTATATATGGAATATAATCAATAATACACTGTTTCTTTGTGTGTTTGTTGTTCGATGATTCCCTAATTGTGTGAATGTTTGTTTGTTTTTTTGTGTGTGTTGATTAGTGAAAGTAATTGTTTTTGTTTATTTAATTGATATATTTTTGATTTGGCTTTGGCCGCACTATAGGAGACTAATTGTCTGTTTACATTATATTTCTAAATATATAAAATTATCTTTTAATTTCTAATTATTATTTTATTGTGGAATTTTATCGCAGTTAAACTATATAGAAATTGTAAAAGAAAACACCGGTGCGGCGGTGTTATATATCTATGCATAATTTGTTTTTAGAAATGTTTATGCAAATCCATAAATGCAAAAGAATAAATAAGTAACAATTTATGAAAAATTCTATTCTATATTGGAAAATATTGTCTATAATTTGGAAAAGTAGCAAAAAAACTGATTTGGTTTTGATGTCAGTTGCAATTTTTCCTTATTTTTCATTCCGCGATTATTACTGTTATTGTTTATATTTTCTAATACGAGATTCAATTTGTTTTTATGAATGTTAATACATATTATCTATGAAACCAAAAGTCGTCTAAATTGAAATATTTATCATATCAATTATGCATCTGATCCTGATCTCTCCAAACCCTATATTCATATCCATGTAATGTGTATATGGAGTATGGATAGATATCCAGACGCACTTTTTTATTCATCTCAAAAACTAAGTATTTATACACAACCCGTAATGAATTAATGGATTTGTTAATTGTTAAAATGTACGTTTTCCCATCCTTAATGATACTAAGCGACCGAAAACTACTTGGTTGAATTTTTCCAATGGATGAATAGAAAACTATTAAACGCCTTCATTAAATTAATATATGATCAAATGATAACAAACGACCAACTTCGAATCTATATACAAAATGAATATTTCATTATTACAATTTTTTAAAAATGAATATTTCATTATTACAATGTTCTAAAGGAAATTCTCTGTATTGAATGTTCTAAAGAAAATTCTGTAGGTACAATTCCCTAAAGGAAATTCTGAAGAATTTTGTAGGCTGTACAGGATTTAGAGAAATATCTGGGTTCAATTCCCTAGACTAGATTTTTAATGTAACCCCGCTCTGGCTGATAAATATTTTGGCACATAATTTTTTTTTGTGTGAATAGATTTCTTTATTTTTTGTGATGAAAATATGTAGATATTTAGATGTTATTTCTTAGGTAGAGATTATTTCTTTATATAGGTTCATCTTCATACAGGAGGATGTTATCCTTAAAACTTGCTTTACAAAATAAATTGTAAACACTTTCCTATAGAAAGTTATACGGAATTTCCTTTTTAGAAAATTATATACAGAATTTCATTTCTAGAAAATTGTATTCATAATTTCCTTTAAAAAATTGTACAGAATTTGTTTAAAAAATTGGATACGGCGAGTCGTCTTTAGAAAATCGGGCACAGAATTTCCTTTACAAAAATTGTCCTACACAATTTACTTTAAAAGATTGAACAGAGAATGTCCTTTAAAAAATTCTACCTACAGAATTTCTTTTAGAAAATCAAACATAGAATTTCCTTTACAAAACCGTGCACAGAATTTTCTTTATAAAATTGTACCTACAGAATTTCCTTTAAAAAATTGTACCTACAGAATTTCCTTTAAAAAATTGTATCATCTATAGAATATTCTTTTTAGAAAATTCAATACGTAGAATTTCCTTTACCAAAATTGCACCTATAGAATTCATTTTAGAAAATCAAAGACATAATTTTCCTTGGAAAAATTATGTATGAAAATATAAATAATACAATAACCTTATCTACATATTTTCATTACAAAATCTACAAATTTACCCCCAGAAAAAAGTTGTATCTATTATCCAGAGCGGTTGCATTATAAATATATATAGTCTTTGTATGTTGATCACATTCATAATTCTATTTAATCCTACTATTAAAATAATTTTTATATTGATATTTATTGATAGTATTTGATTTTATCGATTATCATCAGACAAACTCGCATTTATAACGTCAATGTGTGCCACTATATATGTACACTATGAAGGTAATGGGAATAAATTAAAATTATGTCTGTAATAACTTTTATATATTCAATATATAGATTTAGTATTATAAAAAAAAATAAGTGACCAACATATATTTTTATTACATTTTCAAACAACTATAACTATAAATACATAACATATATCGATGAGATACTGTAAGTAAACGTGAATATAATACCAAAACCATCAAAATTAATTTTAATTACATTTATTTTTTATTACATATACATATATGAAAACAGACAAATATAATTATAATAATAAAAATAATAAAATAATACAAAAAAAAAAAGTGAATCTTATACACAAATTTAAAAACACTTTGTTTAATAAAATTGTTTTTTTTTATTATTTAAAAATTTTCAACATAATAAAAATAATTTTTATAAAAAAAAAATATAAACCAAAAAAAAAAAACTGACCACTTTTGTCGTCATATTTAAGTAAAATATAATATCCTCTGTGTGCCAATAAATTAATTATTTTATATGGCTTCTTACACATCACATACATTTTCTTATGATAATATCATTTTTTTTTTCATTTCATTTCATTCATTTAATTTAAATAATAATGAAAAATGTTCTTTTATTTATTTTTTGGTTATATTTTAATTTTATTTTATTGTGTGTGTGTGTCTGATATTCTGTTTTATACAATAATAATAATAATAATAAATTAATAAAGAATCAACAAAAAGTTAAAGAATTGTTAAAAAAAAACAAAAATTTAGTATATCTATACAATAACTCTCTTGTTGTTGTAGGCGTTAATTTTGTTGAAAAACAAAAATTAAATATTAAAATTAAAATTTTTTATTTAATAATATTCAAATTGATTGTATGAATATTTTTTTTTTTATTATTTAAGACATAATTTTTAATGCTGGTCAAAAATGTACAAAAATTATAGTCTTAACAAAAAATTGTATTCATTTTAAATGTCAAATGTTAAGAATAAATCTATATATTGATAAATTAATACTTTGGCT
Organism: Dilophus febrilis; assembly: GCA_958336335.1. NCBI lineage: Eukaryota > Metazoa > Arthropoda > Insecta > Diptera > Bibionidae > Dilophus > Dilophus febrilis. The sequence continues at coordinate 33,600,568 of OY284468.1, read as the reverse complement.
TTTTAAATTTATTTTTAATAATATATTCAAGGAAATTAACTTGTATGTATTGTAGTTTTTAGTTACAGTCAGTTTACGATAGATAAAAGTGTACGCTATACGTCTACTATTATATCTTGGGAAATGGCTGTTTTGGGCACATTGATCAGCAAGATTAGTCCTTTCTGGTGGTCGGTTTAATTTTATATATTATTACGCTACGGTAATTCTATTCCTGAACAGAAAATTATATAAACAAATACAAATACAGCTTTAAAATACCATTTATTCCAAAAAAAAATTCTTTATTTTAATGGAAATGTATTGTAATTTTAAATTCTGAATAATTTTCTGGGTAATTCTTTACAATATTATTCGTAATTTTTTTTTGTAATGGTTTTTTAAATGAAATTCTGTAAACTAAACAACGTTCTGTTTTATTTTCAAAAGGAAATTCTTTAAAATTGTATTCGAAAATTCTATATAGAATATTAATTTTATATAGAATTAAACAATATTAATTTTCTAGAGTACATTCGGTCCATAGACACATTTATCAATTCCCATTTATTGTTGTATTTATCACAGAGATGGAATTACCAATTATTAATTGTATATACTAAAATGAGATTATTTTTTTTGTTATTGATTTCCATAAAGTATTAACAAAAATTAATTGAAAATAAAATTAATCAAAAAAAAAAATTAAATAATTGCATATAAAAAGTTAAATTGAATGCATCAGACCAATTCAAATGAATTTAATTATATATAAAAAAAAAAAAGATTTATTATTATTATTATTATATGATATTCATCCTGTTGAAAATTTTATTAAAAGAATTAACAAAAAAAAAAATATAATAAAATAAAATAGAATTAATAATTAAATTCCTATTCATTTTTTTTTATATATAAAACTGTCAAAATATTTTTTTTAAATTAAATTTTGGTTTTGTATTTTAATGATTTATTTGTCTATAGATTTTTATATATAGATTTAATTTGAGGGTCGACCAGGGATCGTTCGATTTCACTGAACGCATTATAAAGTTTTAAATTCATTATACTTTTAGGTTTAGAAATTTAGATTTATTGATCGAATTTCGGCTATGTGAATATTTTTCGCAAGAATAATTGAACAATTTTTCAATAAATTATCACATTCAATAAATTTCTTTTAAGGTTATTTGTACAATTAAAATTTGATTAGTAATCTCCAATTTGCGTATGTGGAGATCGATTACATTAAAATTAAAATACAAAATAGAATATCATATACAAATATATGAATTGATTAACGAATGTTTATGATTAAAATTGTGTCTATATACAATAGACTTATGATGAAACAATATTTTTTGCGTATCTCATCTTATTCCTTAATATTCGATTCGAATCAAGATTAAGTTTCCATTGTCCAATAATTGCGAACTTAAAGTGTTCCGAAAAAAAAAAAATATTTGTAATTTTGTATATGCATTATTTTTTATTTAATAATAGATATTAACAATTACCTGAAAAATGTATTCTCAATAATTATCAATTTTACCTGTAAAAATGTATATAAAAAAAACATGACGTGTCTTTGAATATGTGTGCGTTTGTGTGGTTGTTTTAATTTATATGAATATAGCCAATTTAAATAAAAAACTTGCATATGTAAAAAATATATAGATGTATAAATAGAAATGAATAAAATTGAATGGAGATTTGTTTTTTTTTCTATATATACACATCTTCTATATAATAATACAAAAATAAAAAAATAATTTTTTTGTACTGAAGTTGATTCAAGCGATGTAACTTTTATATCTATATCTATCTATAATTCTATACATATTTTTCGTCGGTATGTTGTTACATACATTGTTAAATTTATAGTCGCAGGCAAGGCCAAGGTTATATAATATGATAATATGTATAAATAATTGAATATATAGTTTTCAATGAATGCAAATTTTTTATGATAATTTTGATGAAGATGATGATATAACCAAATGACCGCAAAAGAATTGAATAATGCATTAAATTTTAATGTGAAAAAAATGTTATTATCACTCCTATATACAGGCATAAGTTATTTGAATAAGATTAATAAGTTCTTAACTATTAAAATGCTAAAATGCCTTTCTGTGAATTTTTATATTAATTTCATCTTTATTTTACTTTAAAAAGCATTACGAGAATTCCACAGTTAAATATCGGATCCTATAGCAAAAAGGAACCATTTACTTTATATAAATATCTTTCAGAATTTTTGCATCATTGCAATGATCGCTACCGATGAAGAATAGAAAAAATATGTTAAAGATTTTATAATCATCTCATTAACATCCCTCAATTATTCCAATTTTTATTGTTAAATATATTTTACTATAGATATATTATCCTTTAACTGCGTAAGGCTGTAAAGTTGATTATGTTTTACATATATAAGTACTTAATTTTAAAAATTACTAAATTAATAACAAATTCCTATATAATGTGTAATAAATTTCCACATTCAATCATGTATATCAAATCAGTACTTGCCCTGGGACAGATTATTAAATGCATTATATATGAAGAATAATTTTTTTGTATCTATAATAAACACAAAAACATGTATCCAATCTATGAGATGGAATTGATGAAACATTCAAAATGACGTGAATTTTTTTCATTTATATATCACATATCACAGTATAATAATAAATTCAACAAACGTTTTCAAATTTAACACTAACTTTATTGCTTTTATATACATTTAAAATAAAATAAAAACTAAATATGTATATATATAAAAATATCAGTAAAAAAAAAAAACAAAAAATTTACATCAATTTTTATTTGTGTTTTATTTATTTATTTATTTTTTTTTTAACATGTACAATTGTTTTTTTATTTTTTTGCTGTTTGTTGATTCCATTTACATTTTGAGAATAAAAATAATAAAAAAAAAATTAATGACTTGTTCAATGTTTGTTTATTTTTTTGCTTAGACCAAATTCCTTTATATATATAAAATAAAATAAAATAAAAAATTTAAATGATAAAATGCTGGATTTATTATTTGTGTCTGAAATGTTGGATTGCCACCTACACCGTACAGGCAATTACATTGTTAATGAGGATGTTCATCACCCAACGCTATTATTGACATTACATTCAAATAAGAATATTTCTTTTAATGTTGATAATAGCACTATTTTTGAATTTGACTTCAGGCATGCAGACTTCAACAAATTAAATAATAAATTAGAATTTATTGACTGGAATTTTCTTAATAACTATTCTTTGGATAGTGCTTTGGTTTATTTTTATAATGTTTTATTTGAAAATTTTTTAACTTGTATTCCATTAAAACAATCCCATATTACATTATCCCGCTACCCATGGTACGACAGTGAACTTAAAAGTGTAAGAAACTTAAGAAATAAGTTTTGGAATTTGTATTGCATCTTTAAAAATGAATCGGATTGGATAAGGCATCGTAATGCGTGCGACCAATTTAATTTTCTTATTGCACAAAAATACTATTCTTATATTGAATCTGTTCAGTCGAATATGTGTCGTAATCCTGGTGGATTTTGGGCATTTATTAAAAACAAGCGATTGGCAAATTATTGCCCATCCTCAATTACATACAATAACGTTGTATGTACCGATGATAATTCAATATCAAACTTATTTGCAGAATATTTTGAATCATCCTTCGATAATGTCGGGTTTGATTCTGATGAATATGATACTCGTGATATTGCATCATTCGACTACCTCTCTGCGATAAATTTTTCAATTTCGTATTCGGATGTTTATGATTCAATAAATTCCTGTAAAAATAAGTATTCGTATGGACCGGATGGTGTTCCATCTGTGGTCCTTAAACAATGTATTGATTTTCTTTTAATGCCACTTACAATTTTGTACAATAAATCCTTGGATGCTGGGAGTTTCCCTAATCATTGGAAAACTTCTTTCATTATTCCACTCTACAAGAAGGGAGGAAAAAACTTGGCAATAAATTATCGTCCAATAGCCCGGTTGTCTATTATTCCCAAGATCTTTGAAAGCATTATTACGAAGATCTTGTCATTTAACGTTAAATCCATTATTTGCCCAGAACAACATGGATTTACTCACGGTAGGTCCACAACCACAAATTTACTTGACTTCACAACATATTGCTTTGAACAATTTAATGTCGGCGCGCAGGTCGATTGCATTTTTACCGATTTATGCAAGGCTTTCGACAAAATGTCACACGGCATTCTACTGACTAAATTGCTTTCAATGGGCTTTAGTCACAAATTCGTATCTTGGATGCGGTCGTACTTGCATAATCGTTCGTGTATGGTATTATTCAATCGTGTGCAATCAAGGGATTTCAATATTACTTCTGGTGTTCCGCAGGGTAGTCATTTGGGCCCAATTTTATTCGTACTCTTTATTAATGATTTGCCTAAGGTATTTAAACACTCTGCTTGTAAAATGTATGCTGATGATGTTAAAATTTACAAATCTGTCGTTACGCCTGATGATGCTTTGGCATTACAGGCTGATCTTTGTTCATTTTATGAATGGTGTTGTCGTAATCGTATGTCATTAAGCATTGACAAATGCAAGATTATGAATTTTACTCACAAAATTAAACCTGTGGTTTATTCTTATTACTTGAATGGTACCATTTTAAATATTACTGACAAATCTCTTGATTTGGGTGTTTACTTGGATTGTAAATTGACGTTTAAGCCCCATATCGATTATGTGGTTAACAGGGCAAATTCGGCACTTGGATTTATTATTCGTATGGGTGGTGAATTTTCTGATCCCTGGTGCCTCCGGACCTTGTTTTACTCATTTGTTCGATCAACTCTAGAATATGCTTGTCCAATTTGGTCGCCTTACTATTGTAATGCTAAAAATAGAATTGAATCGATTCAAAGAAGATTTATTAGATTTGCGCTACGGTCCCTTCCATGGTCCGAAACATCTGTTTTGCCATGTTATACGCACAGACTTGCATTATTGAATATGCCTACACTTGAAAAACATAGACAATTTATTGGGTTGTCGTTAATATGTGGACTAATAAATAATAATGTAGATTGTATTTCTTTACTTGGCAGATTGACCTTCAAATTAAATTTTCGGAGTTTGCGAGTTGTTGAATTCTTCAACCTTGATTGTCATCATACCAATTATGGTCGTTTTAATCCCCTCAACTCCTTGCTCATGTCCTATAATTCCTTTAGCCATCTCTTGCTTGACAATAACGTAAATAATTCAGAATTTAAATTAAAATTTTATAGTTACACATTTTAATATTGTAAATTTTGTTATATTTCCGTGCTTGCTTTTTGACTATATTTATTATTCACGATATATTGTTACTATATTGATATTTTATTTATATTCTATACTTTTAATATTTATGATTTGGCCAAGGTTTGCACTATCAACTATGGTTGTTAATTTAAGGATGATTGTTATTTAAGTACGATGTTCGTACTTTTTCTTTTATTTTTTAAAATCATTTGTCTACATATCATCTTCCGTTTTGACGATATGGCAACATATTGATAGTGTTAACGATAGCTTACATTCATATTTAATTGTTGATCATTATGGTCTTTATATTTTATGATTGTCATTTAATATTTTATTTAAAATATTTATGTAAATACATTAGTACTTAATGTTACTTTATGAGAAATAAATATATATATACATATATATATATATATATATATATATAGAATATTATAATTCTATATTTATCAGTTATGATATGATCAGCAGCCAGACGATTTTTATTTTTTATTATTATTAACATAATAATTATTTATCATGATATTTGGTTACCAAAAATTGCATTAATATATAATAATTAAATTGTTTATATAATGTATTTTTTATAATCTATGAAGTTTGAATGCGTTATTCGATATGTTTTTAAAAGTTGAATTTATACTTTCAATTCTTGAATACAGTACGAATATGTAATTTTGTTTTGCTTCAGGTATAATAATATAACAACAAAAGTTTTATCTTTGTAGAATATAAATTATTTTTGGTTTTATATAATGGAATTAAAATTGTGGCTAATGGCTAATTTTTATACAGAAATTGTTCATTCCACAAAAAAATAATACAATTATTTTCAAATTTTTTTTTTTTTTTTTTGAAATTTTGGTATTATGATTAGGTTGAATTAATTCTATGGGAATTTTGTTCTGTTCTGATCTAATCGAATAATTTTTTGAACAATTTATCACTATATACATATATATATTCATTGTATTATATTAAGAGAGTTAAGAACGATAGATTTTTTTGTGTTATTAAAATTAGTATTAAATTTTAACAAATACATTCATTTTTATTATATTTTCCCATTATATTTGATGCCTCCTCTATCTACTTACTTATATTGCTTATATACAAATATATATAATATATTTTATATGTGTTTTTATTTTTGCATGTAGGCAGATGAATAAATTTTATATAAATAAATATGCAAATATACAATGGTTATTCAGATCATTATATACAGAATCTCTATTATTCCTTTGGAATTCTATTATTAAGTGATATTTATATTTTAATCAACTTGTCAATTTTTTCTCTGATAAACCTTAATTTTATTTCTATCAATCTCGTAAAAAGGTGAAATTTTATTTAAATTACCAAACAAAAAAAAATTCTTGTTTAGCTTTACATATTCATATGAAAGCGTAAGGTTTCCATATGTAAATTCTAATATATACATATATAGAAGATTACTAAATGTAGATTAAGTTCTTATACAGTTAAATTATATATCATAATTACATCCATCGCCCTTTGCATATTATATAAAATCAATGAGATTTCCATTTTTTTTATACAAAACTTGCCATAGTAATATACCTAGTTTTATGGTCTAAACTGTATAGTAAAAATATGGAAAAATTATTCGCAAAATAAATAATGATTAAAAACATACATTAGTATTATTATTATGGTATTCTATAATATATACTGAACCAAACTGAACACAGTTATACGAATTGTATATGTTCGTATACGGTTCCTGCTATATATTCTATATATAATAAATAAAATAAATAATAGTACGATTTGAATCGTCTCATAGTTCAGTTATATCGCATAATATTTTTCATCCAAAAAACAAACAAAAATATATATATTATATATACGCAAACATTCGTTGTGTTAATTTTTATTTTCTATTCGTTTTTTTTAGCGATAGTTAATTGTTTTATTTTAATAATACATAATCGTTATTTAAAATTAATTAAATCAAAATGTATTTATATATATATTGTGTACAATTTAAGAGACTTTTTTTTTAAATTAATCATTATATATATGTTAGATATTTTATTTTTTAAGTGAAAAAAATTATTTGTTTTTTTTTTCATCTGTAATTTTGATAGTTAAATAATTTAGAACAGAACAGAATTTAACAAACACACGATTTTATTTAATATATAAATCATTAGAAAAGTAAACGGATTTAATTTTGTTTGATATATTCAATACAACAACAGGAATACTTTATTTTAAGTGGACAATTGAATTTTGTGATTAAAAATTAACAACAACTAAAAAATAAACCATTTAAGATAGAGTTTTAATTTGAAAATGTTCTATTAAAATTTATCCTGATAAGGATTAATAATTTCTAAAGGTGCTTGCTTCCAAAAAAAAAATATAAAAATAAAAATAAAATGGATACTTGGCTATTAAATGATATGGTAAATATTTTTTTTTTATTATAACTAAACCTAAAAAATCTGAATGTGAATGTTTAATGATTTTTATAATCGTGTTTGTTAATTTCTTCTTTTTTTTTAAATAATATTTTGTTATATACCTCACAGAATTAATATTGATAAAATATTTTAATTAATTTTTTTTTTGTATAAATTTAAATTTTGTTTGATTCAGGTTCATGGTCAAATTTGCACGCCAATTTTATGGGCATTTTTTGATTTTTTTTTTCATTTTTGTTATCAGTCATCAAACTTATTATACATAACTTTTTTGATTGCAAAAAATATTTGAAATTGATAAGATAACAAAAAAAAAAAAAAATTGCAAAAATATTGATATTGATTTTTTTTTTCTCATATATATTTACTTTTTTTTTTGTTACTGATCCACAAAAGTTGCAGTTTAATTTTCACTGCAATATTTGCAGATAAGTTTATCGTTTTTAATTTAATTTGAAATATATTGGGAAATTTCTGTTGGACTATTATGTAATGCATTATATTATATATAAAATATATAAATGAGGAACATTTTTAAATTAATCCGTGAATGAAAATAAATTAAATATTTTATTAAACTAGAGGAGAGTTTTGTCAATTACGATGCGATCCTAAATCAATAAATCAATATAACGTTAATAGTGTATTAATGCACAATTAATAACAGATCAGTATATATAAGAACTAAGATATTCTCTATATGACTATATACCAATCACATCATTATCTATAGGAAATAAAATGAATATTTTTATTTATTAGAAATAATTAAACAAATAAATAATAAAACCTATATAACAAAGTGCAAAAAAATAAAAAAGAAAAAAATTTATTATATAGCTTATCAAAATTGATAAATCAATATGATAATGTTATCATCGCAGTATATATAAACATGTATTATTTATAATAATAATAATTAAAAAAACAATCTTAATAATAGTTCGAAGAATATCTATATCATATATGCATGAATTCGATTTATTATAGTTGGTTTCATCGTTTATGTAATGTTAATTGTAAAAATACAAAAGAAAATGAGATTATTTTACATGTGTTTTTGAATGTGTTTCCCCTTCCAATATGTTTTGACTATAACTACTAATAACACTGAATGGCTAACAACGCAGAGGCCAGGAAAACTACTAAAATATTTTCCATATTTGAAATCATTAGAAAATCGAATATATATAAAATAAATAAAATAGGTATAAATCATTTGATTCCATCAAACGATACATTGAAGAACATTTCAAATCTGTATTAAAATCATATCAATTCAAATCTGTTGTAATATCAACAACATCATTAATCTCGCACGTCTATATATCAATAATATTTAAAAATTTCCGCAATACATTTCCATTTAAAAGAATTTTTAATCTGTATCATTATTTCCATATATATATAGTTTAATTCATTCATTTGATTTGCATACATATATAATACATATATTTATGAATGTATATATGAAAATGGATTATCATTGCAAAAAAGATGAAAAAAAAAAATGATGAAAAATCTTCTATTGTATTAAAAAACCTAGCCGATGCAATGACAACAACAAACATATATGTATATATAATAATAAATAAATATTATAAATGTTATGTCTGAATAATAATTTTTAGAATACATGTATTATTGTATAGGGTAACATTTTGATGTGGAAACTTCAGAATAATGAAAATGCTGAGAAATTTCTTTAATATTTGAGCCAGAAATTCTATGGAAAGCACTTGTTAGCTATGCTCCATTATACTTACCGATCCAATAAATCATTTATATATATAAATAATATAATGATTAAAAAAACTCTTATTCCCTGCGAATAATAAAATGTTCTCGTATAGCCTCATAGATCATATTACATAATTAATTGGTTCATCTTCATATATAGAAATTACACTTTGTGTATATACTGATGATAAAAAAATTATATATAATATTCTAATTTATAATAAAAGTCTATATATTCTGTATATGTATGTTTATATTATTTTATACGCGAGGACAGTCAAATAAGTTTTTTAAGTTTTGTTTCTTTGTTTTCGAGCTTTCTTCAAAATATCCTTCAATTTTATTATACTAAAATCATTCAATTTAGTATATTAATTTCTATCCAGCAGTCCGACGTTTTAGATTTGGATACACTCACGAAGATACTGCGATTCTGAGAAGATAAAACTGAATTCTGTGATAATGTGGATGTGAATACATTTCGTAGGTTCAACCTAATTACGAAATGGATATACACATTCAACTTGACAACAATTAATATGTTGAATAATTTGTTGTCTTAATAACAAAAATCTCTTCTTTTTGTTCTATATAACTTTCAATTTTCAGATGCAGTATTGGACCAATTAAAATATATTCACGAGTGATTGTTTTTTTTTGTTATCCCATCTATCCGGTCTTGCAATTTCCATCTAACCCTTTATAACTATTTGTTTATAACAATTTATATATGTCACAAGAGTATAAACTTAACGGATTGCCCTCGTATATACATATATATTATAGAATAATTGTGTAGAAAATCTATCGTGCAACCTTGAATTATTTTGCATATTAACGTCATAATTTTTTATTTAACAAAACTAAACAGTGCAAAAATAAATATATATATATAAAATAAAATACATAAATATATTTTTTTTACTATACAGAACAGATGTATTTAAATTTATTTGTTGCAACACAGAAATGATTAATGTGTTTAAATTGATTGTTCATTATTATATTTTAAATGATGCGATAGATTTGAATATCGAAATTGCCATATAATATACAGGATTTAAAAATTTATACATAAAAATAGCGATTAAATTAAAGTTAATCAATTTTATATCTTCAACCAAAACAAAAAAAAATCTATCTATATTATTATAAAGAATTCAGTTACATATACTTAAAATACTATGTAAAATACGAAGTGAATTAAATTGGAATTATTATTATTATAGATAATGCATTTTTAGATTTTATTTAAAGAACTTTTAAAAAAAAATTTATTAATAAATCCATTTTAAATTGTAAAAAAAAAAATTATCCTGCAAGTCATACAAAACAAAAATCCAATTGGGATAATTTTTCAAATTAATCTGAATATAACTTTTAACATTTGCATATATGGTATATGATGGCATTTAATTGATTGTAGATAAAAAAATATGAATAAAAATAATAATTTTAACTCTTCGTAAAAAAAAAACCACTATTTTAATATTAATTATTTATAACACACAATTCTTTTTTTTTATATATAACTAATCTATAATAAAATAATTTTTTTAATATACAGAAAAAGAGACTTGCTTACCTTGAACTTGGCCACGAAATTTAATAATAATAATTATTTTTATTATATAAATATATGTTTGGTTGGTTGGTTTATTTACGTATATTTATATAAATTTGTATCATACATTTTAAAATTTGTTTAGGTTAGTCTTTTGCGACGCGATCATATTTTTTGCAAAAAATTTTTATTACATTCAATTCGGAGGTATAACACCACCACACATCCAAAAGTGAATTAACAAAATGTGGTTATTATTTTATTTTATTTTACAAAAACCGCAATATTAAAAAAAAAACATAACAACTCTATATTCCATTGTTCAATTACATAAATAAGTATAATTTTTCAATTTACATCTGGAATACATTTTTTTATGATGGATGATTCGCGTTTATAATATGATTATATAAAATTATATAGTCTATAGTATATATCCATATAATGTAGAGAGTGCAAATAAAAAAAAGAAAACTGTATGTATCTGTAAAACTGAATAGATACGAAAATGTATACGCTCACGTTTTCACACAATCAATCAATCAATCATCATTTATTAATTAATAAAGTATTAATTATTTTATACGTTTCATATATTGAAAGCAAAAAAAAAACTATTATATTAAATACATTTTTTTCTGTAATTGAAGTTTATTATTACTAATACAATTATTACCAAATAGGATTTGGATATTTTAAAATTATCTATACATTTTTTGTAACTTGAGTTTTTTTTTTCTTACTATTATTCAGGTTTGTATGATGACAGAGAATACAAATGGTGGTGGTGGTGGTGGTGGCGGTGCTGGGAATGCTGGTCATCCTGGTAATGGTACGGGAATTATGGGAAATCGTATTATAAAACAAGAAATTGAAATAACATCATGCTGTAGCCCTTCACCGTCAACAAGTAGTAATAATAGTGCTCAACAATTTCTATACAATGGATCACAAGCAAATGTAAGGCATACAATAAAATTTTAATGATTAATAAATACGGTTGTTTTTCAGTTAATTAAATTTTGTATGGGGTAATTAATTTATAGATTGACCTGAATTTTAAATGTATGTCATCAAATGATGGTGTTCATCTATCACCAGGATCACCGGATAGACAATATTGTAGTTCAACGACAACGCCAATTGGTGATTTGTGTAATGACAATGATACAAATTCAATGAATAAAGAAGAATTACCACGACGATTGTGTTTGGTATGCGGTGATATTGCATCTGGTTTTCATTATGGTGTGGCCAGTTGTGAAGCGTGTAAAGCATTTTTTAAACGTACAATTCAAGGTATTGTCATTTTATTAATTAATTTTGATTGCTCTATCCGAACATAAACGTTTGATAATTTCAATAAATGATGTTAAATTTCTATAATATATATATATTTACATATAGGTAACATTGAATATTCATGTCCGGGTAATAATGAATGTGAAATAAATAAAAGAAGACGAAAAGCGTGTCAAGCGTGTCGATTTCAAAAATGTTTACTAATGGGTATGCTAAAAGAGGGTGTCCGTTTGGATCGAGTACGTGGTGGTCGTCAAAAATATCGTCGTAATCCACAATGTAATCCATATCAATTGTTACAATTACAAACGAATATGCCTTCGGGATCATTAGAGGACATTAAACTATTAGAGGCATTAAGTTTTAGTGAACCAGAAATGGTAACAATTGGACATAATTGTATAGAATTAATGAATAAATTTAGTATTGATCATAATGATCATCAAAATCCTCAACATCCGCAACAACAACAACAACAACAGCAATCGCAACATCAAAAAACAATGATAAGACATCCTAAAATGGAATCGAATACTAGAAATCCAGTACATTTTACCGAAATCCAAAATGAAAATGGAGATGTACAAGAAACTCTTAGTATATTAAGTGAAATATATGATCAAGAATTAGTTGGTATTATTGGTTGGGCAAAACAAATACCAGGTACAGTATATTTATTGAATTATAATAAGAATTATTATTAATATATTGTTTTTTTTTTTTTTTTGGCTTAGGATTTATTGATTTGGCATTAAATGATCAAATGAAATTATTACAATCAACGTGGACCGAATTATTAACATTACAAATTGCATATCGTTCAATACCATTTAATGGTAAAATATTGTTTGCAAAAGATTTTTGGTTAGATGAACGATCATCAAAAGCGTGTGGTGCTACCGAAATTTATGATCATGTAAATTATAAATTCATTTGCAAAAAAAAAAACAAATAAAATAATATTGATTTTTTTTTATCACTCTTCTCATTTCACAGTACAGTAGATTAACAGAACGTTTGGAACGATTAGCACCGCGTAAAGAAGAATATTTACTATTAAAATCATTAATACTATCAAATTGTGATGCTCGATCTGAAAATCAAATAACATTACGTAAATTTAGAGATTCAATATTAACAGCATTAAATGATTGTGTATATTTATTAAGGTATATATATTATTAATATATTGAATATAGTTTTTAAATGTTTGTGTTTAATTTTTAATACATTATTTTCCTTTGTGTGTTTTCGTCATACAGACAATCGTCAGCCGTTTCCCATCAACAACAATTATTACTAACATTACCGGCGATACGTCAAGGTGATAATTTAATACGTAAATTTTGGTATGATATTTATCGTGAAGGTAATATAAGTATGAAAAAATTATTTATTGAAATGTTAGAATCAAATCCTGTTAATATAAAATAAATTTATGGAATATCATTTAACGTCCTCCATCAACATCATCATCATCATCACCATCATTATCATCATCGTGAATCAACAAAACTAACAAAATACATAAATGAATGGAAAGAAATTAAGTAGAATAAGAATAAGAATAAGAAGAAAAAAAAATTAGTAAACTATTCCGAAATCAATGAATCAACTGACTATTGTTTTTATTAATTGATTCATAAATTCTCTTTTTTTTTTTTTAGATAAATTAATTATATTTTATAATAAAAATAAGAAGAAGAAAAAAAAAGTTAAACTTCTTCTTATAAAGTAAAAAAAAATAATACGAATATGAAACCAATGCGATAGGTATTTTTGTATTATATATTTGTTTTTTTTTTTTATTCAAACGATCGATAGCATAATATTCGATAGGGTAAATTCGCGTTAAATCCTGTTTTTTTTTTAATGTATAATATTTTGTTACATTTCTAGCAAAAAACAAATGTATTATAAAAAAAAAAGAAAGAAAAAAATAAATCATTTAATAATTTTTTGGTAAAGATTTAAATTTTTTTTAATGTGAAGGATTTTTCAAAAGATTAATTTTTTTTATTTAACCAATCGGGGTATATATAATTTAAGATATTATCCCAGTATTTTTTTTTTTTTTTGTTTATTTAAAATGTGTGCTTTTCCGCATCCGCGCACGTGTAAGGCAAACAATCAATTTTAGATAAATTTTTAATGAATGTTTTAATGAAATTTTAATACAGCCGCTTTAACTGTGAAATTATGATGTACAAAAGCAAAACACACTATAAAAATTAAATTAAATTAAAATCAAATTTACAATTTTAGAATCTCTATCAAAAAAAAAAAATAATTTAGTCTATAAAAAATTATGTATTCTCTGTAAATCGAAACAGATTGAATTGAAAAGATTTCAAAATTTATTTTAAAATTATTGTTATTATTTTTACTATTTTTACTAAAACTCATCAATGAAACCAATAAACCAAAAAAAAAATCAATTATGGATTAAAGATTTAAAAGTTTGACTTCATTTAAGATTTGAGTCAGTGAAAACATTAAAATATATATTGTTATACAAAAAATTACCAATAGTCAATTTAAAATTCATATCTTCGTGGTTTTTTTTAATTTTATTTTCATATAGAAACGATAGAATAATATTTTAATAACATTCCGTTTGGGTACATTTAAAACATTGGAATGTATAAGAAAAAATAGTAATTATAATTTTTAATACATTATTAAAATTTATGCCAAATTTAAATTAAAAACGCACACAAATAGAATCTTATATGAAAAGTTAATAATTTTGCATAATTTCTAATTAAAATCAAAGAATAGTCTATCCAAAAAAATCCATTTTCCCTCTCTTGATGACTAAAAGTCAACAAAAACCTAACGATTCTATTTGGTTATATAAAGAATTTAGTTTAAAAAGGCGCCCTGAAGAATTTTATAAATAAATAAATAACATTTTTTTTATAAAAAGATTCCATAATATCTTAAAAATGAAACAAAAAAATGTTAATTATTTTGTTATTTATAATTTAATAAAAAAAAATTGGCATATCTCTTTTAGTTTATTTTTTTTTTTTAAATTTTAAAATATAAAAATGTTTTTTTAACAAAAATATATTCAAAATTTATTAAATTTAATTAATATTTATATATTTTATAAATGTATAAAATAAAATTATAGGTTTTTGGATTAATTTTAAATCAAAAAAAAAATACAAAATTATATATATTTAGAAAATTTATTTATTTGGTTTTTTATCTCTTGTTTTAAATTTAGTTGATAAAATTTATAATATTTGTTAAAAAAAAAAGAAGAAATTTGATATTAGATAATTTTTATACTAATTGAAAATAAAAAAAAAACAGATTTAATTTATTGAAATAAATAAGAATTTATGGAAAAATAATTTGTAAATATTTTTTTTTTTTAAATATATTCCTTTTTATATTGAAAAAAAAAATACGAAGATCTTTGTGTGAATAATAAATAAATATTATATTGAAAAAATAAATAAATATAATATTAATAATAAAAAGAATGGAAAATTTAACAAAACAAAAAATTTGAATGAAAAATTTTTAAATTTAAAAACAAAAAAACAAATATTTTTTAAAGAAATTACCTCAAAATATATTCAGGAATTTAATTAAAAATTATTTGTTTTTGTATTGTGATGACTTGTTTGTTTTTTTTTTTTTGTTAATAATAATATATTTCGTATTTCAAAATAAAAAAGTAAACACACAAATTAATCTAAAATATATTTATAAATAATTAAATTATTAAAACTGTAAATCAGAAAATACAAAATTTCTATTAATAATTTAATTTTTATAAGTTTTCAGTTTATTTTTTTTTTTTTTGCTGAATATAATAATAAAAAAACTTATTAATAAAATGTTTAATATTATATATTTAAGAAAAAAAAATAAAATAAAAATTATCCATAAAAAAAAAAATATTAGTCAATAACAAAACAATGTTCTTTTTTATATTATAAAAAAAAATTTAATATGTCTTTTATAAAAATTGAACACAAAATAAATAATTATTAAAATAAATTTTATATATAAATTTTTTATTTATTAAAATTTATTTTATCTGATTGAGAATCTTTACTATACCTAGGAAAAATCTTCATTTGGGCAAAACTCAACAGTACGGCGATCATTAAAGCAAAGAATTTGATTTGTTTCCGAACATAAAAGACCTTAAAATAACGTACTCAGACCTTAAAACCATAAATGGTTGTAATAATTAGGATCCATAAAGGATGTAATAATTCAATCAGATTCATGCCAAGAATGTTTGTTTTTAAAGATATTAAAATATTCACGTTTCATTAATCCTCAAGCAACTGAAATAAATTGATCATTTATGCGAATGGCGAATTGAATTTCTGCAACACACTATAAATTTCATACAATTAAAGTTAATTAATTAAAATTCTAATTCTTTTTCCTTTATAAATAAAATACTTCATCGAATTTAAGGTAAATTTTTAACAAAAACAAAAACATATTTAAAAATTTTAGATTGGTTTTTTTTTTTTTATTTTTTATCATTAACAATATAATTTAATATAATATATAATTTAATTAATTTCATAAAAATACATTTTTATTTATTTCATTAAAATAAATAATAAAATTTAATATTTTCATAATATAATAATAATAATAATAATAAAAATAATAAGAAAGATAATAATAAAAAAAAATGTTTCTATTTTATGTATTTAATGAAAAATTATTTTAAGGAAATTATTAACAAAAAAAAAAATCTCTATTTTTGTGAAGGAAATTTTTAATAAAAAATAATTTAAAATCCTTGATATTATAAGCATTTCTTTTTTTTTAAATTAAAGTATTATTGTGTGTTGGTCTCTAAACAATAAGGATGTAAATAAAAAATTATAATAATTCATTAAAAAATAAAAAAAACATTCATTTAATATTATATATTATTAAATAATTAATGTGTATTAATTTTTTTGTTACTAATAAAATTAAAAACAAAAAAACATAAAATGGAATAACAATTTCAATAAAATACTATACTCTTTTTTTTTCAACTAAATATAAATAAATATAATTGATTTAATTTTTTTTTTGTTTATTTTTTTTTTATTTAATTATACTTTTTTTTTTTTAATATGTTTATAATAATTCACTATTATATATTAATAATTATATTAAAGAAAAAAAAAACAATTTTAATTATAAATTAAATGTGACATAATAATTTTTTGTTTTGTTTGTAAAAAAAAAAAAAAATTATAACAATAAATAATAATAAACAGATTTTTTAATTATTTTATTTTATTTTTTACATTAATAGATTTTTTTTTAAATGTTCAAAATAACAATTTTAAATAAAGAATTTTTTTTTGTTTGTTTATATTAGAAATAATTTAATAGAAAAAAAAATTGTTGGTTTTATATATATATTTTAATTTATTGTATAAATAGATTTTAAATTATTGTATAATGTAGATTTTTAATTTAATTTTTTGTAATATTTAAAATACTCTTTTTATTTAATTTTTTTTATTTCATATAAATAAATATAATTTAATAACAATATTGTTTTAGTTGCATTCTTACAAATTAGATATTTATATTAATTAAGTACACTTTTTGTTTTAATATTTATGTATAGACATTTTTTTTTTGAAAATATTTTGGTTTTTTTTTATTAAAATAATTAACAATTGGGTTTTTTGTTTTCGTTTCTTAAGAATAAATCAAAATATAATATATTATATTCCAGAATAATTTTTGTTTAATTTTGGTTAAATGAATATTAATCAACCGTTTTGTTTTATTCTACTATTATTTTTAGTAAATGAAAAAATAGCGACAAGTAGCGAAATTACATTTGAAGAGTATCACAATTGGAATTTTTGTGATTCTGTATGATTGTCATATTGGAAATAGTTAAAAATAGAAAAAAAAATGGAATATAATTCATGGGAATTTTTTAGAAATGGAAATGGATAAACACATATAATAAATATCTCACAATATAATTTAAGCCTTGAAATTTTCTTAATAAAATCATTTTATGGTTTCAGAATCGATTTGCAATATTGGTTTGATTTTGCTAAATAAAATTAAAAAAAAAAAATACTAATAAGAAGAAAAAAATAATGTGATAAAAATTTACTAAAATTATTATTAGTTTTTATCAAAATTTTGGTAATATTAAAATGAAAAAATGAAAAATAATTATTTTTAACAATATTTATTTAATTTAATCATATTTTTTTTTTCCTTTTTTGTACTTGTATAAAATTCTTTTTAGTTTTGTATTTTAATATTTAATTTATCCTCGTGTTTTTTTTTAGTAATAAAATTAGTCTGTATCAAGGTTTTTTTGTTGTTGTTGTTGTTGTATAGTAAAAGATTTTATGTATTTAAAATTGATTTCTTTTTGAATAATTTTAATTATTGATTATTAAAAATATTAAAAAAAAAAATCTTGTAAATATATAGAGTGTAAAAATCTGTTTGTTTGTAATTTTTTTTTTATTTTGTAAATAGATTTGTATAATAAATATAATAAATATTTGCAAATGTATATTTTTTTTTATATTTTTTAATTAAGTACAAATATTAAAGTATTTTATATTTTAAAATTCATTTAAATTTTTCTTATCATCAATTTGTGGGTTCTATATTTTGTAAAATGATTGTTTTTAAAAGTTTTAATGTCCATTTTTTAAGTATTATTTTTTCAGTTTCTAAAAATACTTTTATATATAATTTTTTGTTTGACGCCTATTAGAATTATTTTTGCGATGTTTTATTATTAATATATTTGTATAGATTTAGTACTTATTTATTTTTTTTTTTCATTTATAATATAACAATAAATAAATTTGTCATTGGCTAAATTGTTTACTTTTTTCAATATACCTTTTTTTTTTTTGTATATATTTAATAATTATTGTATATTTCAATTCTTAAAAAATACTTGGTGTACTATATAATAGTTACTTAATTATTTCATTTATTAATTTTTTTAGCTTAGTAAATTAATTTATTTTAATAATAATAATATAAATATATATTATTTACAAAAAAAATAAAAATAATTATTATTAAAATTAGAAGAACAAAAAAAAAACAACACAAGGGAATACTAAATTGTTAATAATTTTTGTTATTATTTTCTGATCAACTAAATACTGAACATTATTTAAGTGGACTTTTTTTTTTTAATTTTTAATTAACTAAAAAAATTTTATTAATTATTTAACATTATATAATTAAATTAGAATATTTTGCTTTACCCAATTTTTTTTTATTTTATTATTGATTATTAAATACAATAAAAATCATGATTTTTAATTACAAAAAATATTTACACATTTTTAAACAAATTGTAAAAAAACAAAAACATAAACATTCGCGATTGATGTTAAAATTAATACTGTAAATGTTTTTTCTTTTTTTTTTGTTTTAATAAATATTGTCTTATCATTTGAAAAATAAAATAAAATAAATAACAATTTCTTAAAAAACAAAAAAAAATGTTAATTTTACGAAATATTATTAAAAATAAACAAAAAAGATATTTAATATATACAAAAATACCTATATAAATTAAAACAAAAAATAATAACAAATTCTGAATAAATATTAAATAATAATATAAAAAAAACAAACAACAAAAATACTATTAATTATTAATTAATACATCAAAATATAAATGAAAAAAAAAAGAAAGTTTTTTTTTTAAATAAAAATGGTATTAAAAGTTATTTTTTTTTTAAATCTTAAAATTAAATTAATTCTAATATATTTTTATATATATTTGCAAAACAATAAAAATAAAATATAAATTACATTATTTTTAATTAATATAAATTAATCGCATATTTATTTATTTATTTTATATTTCATTTTGCATAAAATATATTATTTACAAAATAATAATTATTATTTTTAAATAAATTTTTGACTAAATTGAGTATATACGTTTTTTTATATTTTATTAAATTATAAATTAAATTTTATTAAAAACTAAATTTTTAATTTATTTTATAAATTAAAATAACAAAAGATACGAAACAAAACAAATGTAAGGGAAGAAATTTTATTATTTTTATGAAAAAAAATAAACAAATAAAAAATAAAATAACAATAACAGAAAAATAAAATTCCAAAAAATGTGAACGAAACGAAATTAAAAACAAAAATTATATATAAATCATTTTTTAAATAATAATTTGATTATTTTTTTCCTTTTTTTAAATTCCAATGAATTTAACTACAAATTGCTGTATTTATATTTCGATGTTCGGTAACGGCTGATGCTGTAGCCGTTGTTGATCCCGTTGATCCTGTTGATCCCGGTGGTTGTGGTGGAGATATTGATGCCGGTGGACGTATAGTTGCAGCTGCTGCTGCTGCTATTATCGCTTCATTAACAATTGACGACGGTTGGTGGTGGTGGCTGCTGCTGGCGGTAGCTGATATTAATTTACGATGTTTTGTTTCTTTTGTTTGTAAATCGGTTGGCGTTGGTGTTGTCGATGTAGCCACAGTTGTCGTAATTGATTTTAAATTTTTTATACTCATATCAAAATATTCATTTGAATTTTCATCATCGTGTGACCAAATTATATCCGGTTCAACTTTTATATTTTGTGGTCCATTATGTTCACTGCTACAATCATTATCATTCAACAAATTATTATTATTATTATCGTTCATTGTATTCAAATTATTATTATTGTTATCGTTTAATGTTAACGATATCGGTGATGTACACGATGATGACGGTGTTTTATAATTACGATTACTGTAATCTTCAATAATGCCAACGTTGGTTGTTGATGATGATGATGAAGATGATGATGAAGACGTTGATGATGTTGTTGTCGTTGTTATTGTAGATGTTGTGATCGGTAACGTTGCCGATGTTGATGTTGTGGCTGCTGTTATCGCTCCTGTTGTTGCTGCATTATTTGTGGACAATTTATTACGTTTATCATTACGTTGTTCCTGTTCGTATTGTGCCATCATTTTACGTTTTGAAAAATATTTATGATATTTTTGATTATCCAAAATTTTATTACTAGTATTTGTTTGATGAATAGCATATTTTGGAGAATCGTTATTTGTATTATTATTATTATCGTCATCATAATTATTATTTATATTATTATTAATTACTGAATTATCATTATTATTATTATTATTATTATTGTTATTATTATTATTAATATTTGAAATATTATTTAAATTAGCGTACAATTCATGGGGTGGACGTGTACGAATATGTTCACGAAAGTTTGGTTCACGGTTCATTGATGTTGATGTTGACGATGGCGATGCAGATGTTGTAGTTGATGGTGTTGTTGCAACTCCTCCTGCTGCTGCTGCTGCTGCTGCCGCCGTTGGCGATGACGATATTGGCGATGATACATTTGGAATGTTATTATTTATTGTAGATTTATTTAATAATGAATTTGTTTCGTTTAATAACGATAATGGTTTTGACTGTTGTTTTACATCATCATTGGTCTCTTGTGTACTCTATATTATTAAAAAAAAAAATTGAAGTTTTGATATTGTTTTATCATTTATCTATAATTTACTCTGAATTAATTCGGATTAAGGAACATTTTTTATTAATAGAAAATTAATTCGTTTGAATTCCTGAACATTTTTCTTGGTTAACTCAGAAAAACAGATTGAAATTCAACTGATTTTAATCAAAAATTAAATATAATTACCTCTGTATGTAAACCTTTAATTTGCATTGCTTCAGCTACCTTTAAAAATTTTGATAAATCTTCATATTTTACATTTACCTAAAATAAATAAATAAATGAATCAAAAAAAAAACCAAAAAACAAAAAGTCCAAATAAGAAATAGAGTTTATTTGAAATTAATGTTTTTATGATTATTTATTAATTATTTGTATTTGTTTAATTTCCAAAAAAAAATTGTTTTTATACAAATTTCAATTTCAATAACTTACCTGTCCACTATACATAAAATCTAATAGACCTGCCATATGATTACTATTTACATCAGTCATAAATAAAATTGGATGCGTTGATGGATTATCAAGAAATATTTTTTGAAAATATGGACTACATACAGATAAAACCTATTTGATGATGATGATGAAGGAAAGAGAATTTATATATAAATTAATTAAAACTAATATAACAGAGATATTTTAATTTTAAGTATAATCAAAATTACCAATTTATGTGCTTTAAATATTCGTCCACCGGCTGCAATTGTAACATCAACCATTTTTTCATCTTTTTGTAAATTATGAAAACCTTTACACATATTACCATGAAAATTATTCCATGATAGTAAATACTAAACAAAAGAAAAAACAAATCAAAATTGAAATTGATCGATTTTAAATTGATTTGTGTGATAAATTAAAATATATTCAATTCATACCTGATCAACGTTATGGTGATCATGCAAAAAATTATGCATATGATGTAATTGTGGATTTGACGTTTGATGATGCGGTGATTGATGATGGGATGTCATTAGATGAGGTTGATGATGAAGATGATTGGTATGATGTTTACCACCATTTTCTAAATGTTCATCAAATTCGGGTTGCCGATGATGTCCCGCAAAATTATTATTAACATATGCATTAATATTATTTAAATTGTTATTATTATTATTATTATTAATATTATTAACATTAACACTATTATTATTATTATTAAGATTTGTATTATTTTTATTATTTATATTATTACCAATATTATGATTATTATTTTGATTAATAATATTATTATTTATAGTTTCACTATTATTATTATTATTCAATATTATATTATCATTTTTATCAATTTTACATTTTGTATTCTTATTAGAATTACTATGATGATTATTATTTGAATTTGTTATAGTATTTTGTACTTCAGGTTTAATGTCTTCATAATTATTTTCACTAGCCTTATCTGATTGTGTGTCTTGCATTATATCGGAGATATCCATTAGGCTACCGCTTGTTGCAGCCGCAATTGCTGTACTTATTACAGGATCATCTTCTAATTTTAAATTATCATCTAATGTGTCGGCACCCAGCGTTTTTGTTGATGAAAATAAACGTAACGTTGGATCATTCACTTGATCACTAAAATAATAGTCCATTAATGCAAAAAATGGCCATTCACGACGTTTTGGTTCTTCCGATAATTTTATAGCCTATATATACAAATAATAATAATAATAATAATAATTTTGGAAATTAAATGGGAAATTTGGAAAATAGTATAATATTTTTTTTCTTTTAAATATAAAATATATTAATCAATAACTAATTAGTGACTTGTTTTTTAGTCGTGACAGTCAATTCAATCCTATTTATAATATTTTATAATCTACCCGGTTCAGTAACTTCTGAACCAAAGCACCAAAACTCAAACTCAGCACATGTGTGTAAATACTACTTAATCAGATATAAAAATGTATCTATACGTAAATACTTCATATACCCGATAAAAAGTAAAAAAAAAGAAATGCACATTATAAATAATATCATATACATATGGTATAATAAATATATAGAAAATAATTTCAGTGAATGATTTATTTTATAAATATTTTCTAATTTCTATTTCTAAATAATTTTTGTTTTGTATTTTATTTCAGTTGTTCCGTCATGAATACATTTTTTTTTATGTTTTTAAAAGAAAACAATTCATAAAAAAAATAATATACAATACACCTATATATAGAAAATTTATGTATTTAGTTAGACTTTTGTCTAAAAGAAAAAAGTAAAAAAAATTTTTAAAATTGTTAAATGTTTTTTTTGGTTATTTTTTAACCATTTTTTTTTGTTTCTTATATTTCTTAAATGAATATTTTATAAACATATATAAAAACAATAAATATTTAGCAACATATAAAAATATACACACGTTTCGGAACAATCAGAAGCAGAAGAGATTGAACTAGGATTTTACGTCACACAAGACTAGACTTAAAAAAATTTTCATATGCAATAAATCTAATCTTAAAGAAACTTGTTTGTATATATTTCTATAGTTTATAACGATACAATAATTTTTTTTTAATTTTAATTTAGCTTATTTTAGTAATAAAAAACAATAAACATTTGTTTTTGTCAAATGTATATAATGGACCATTGAATAAATAGAAAGACAATAAAGCTTCAGATTTATTTATTTTTAATAAATAATATAATTAATAATAATAATAATAATGAAGAGAAATTGTATTGATTATAGATGTGACATTTTTATTGATAATATATGAGATTTTTTTTCTATTAATATTTCCATAGGTATGTACAAAAAAAAAGCAGATTTTGTTACATTTTTTAATTATTATAAAGTGTTATTATATACAACGCGAGTGTGTGAAAATTAAATTTATATACAGAATAATTTTATTTTTAATTCAATTGGAATTATTAATGAATTTTTCGTTGTAATTTTTAATTGATTGTATAATATCAGACACGAGGCATGAAAAAATTTCACGATATTTGAATAATTTGATTGATTATTCAAGATTGTTTCTCTAAAATTTTCCCGCAAATATATTCTTGTTAACATATATAAGTTTTCATTGATTTCTTTACTAAATTCACTACACTTTACAATTTTACAATGTAAATGAATGAATGAATGAATGAATGTTATTCGAATTCTATATCTATATATTTATAATACAATATAATATCTCATCATTATATAGGAATCATTTATGTTCAAAGTGGATTAACGCATTTTAAATATTATCAATATTTGTTTGTGAATCGGTTTGTAATTGTAAACGAATAACGAGTGTGTGTCTTCATTAATAAGTCAAAAGAAATTTCTATTCTGTACATGAGTATATATATATATATATAATTCTTAAATATACATTAATAAATATATATACTTAAATTTTAATAAATAAATTGAAAAAATTTTCAATAGATATATATATACCTTAAAAAAAATAAAAAGAAATGAATATTGAAGCTTAAAATTTTTTATTTAATTTTCCCACAAAAATTCTTGTAATCATTAATTATTTTATAATTTTTAGGCTGATATATCAATAGATATGAATATATTAATGTTTTTTTTTTCAATAAACTTTATCTTTTTAAACGTACATATACATCTTTTAATAATCTTTCATTGCATAAGCATATTATATATATAAATATATGTAATACATACAACATAGACGGAGCTGTGAAATTATTAACCGAATTTCCAAGAGAATAGGATATTTTGAACCATACATTACCTGATTTATAAAATAAAACCGCACGAAATTTTCCGGAAAATCAACTTTTCAAAATTTTCTATTTTTTTTTTAATTACAATTCGGGATTTTCTTAAACATCAAAATACATCAAAAATGGGACAAATTTTACGTACACATTTTGGAAAAAATCGACTAATATATCTTTTGAATCAATGGAGTGATTTACAAATTGTCTTCTATGAAATATTATAGAAATGAATTAAATTTTCAAATTATTCAAAGGAAAACGAACATTGGAGAAAATGGGACAAATGACTGTAACACGAAAAATTCAAAATTGGGAAAATTGAATTTTCCGGAAACAATTTTCTTTTTGTAAAATAATTAATTTGCTTTTTATGCATATATGTGCATTTCCGAACTTTTATTCTTTTGGTAATTTTTGGCAAAAAAATTTCTAGATCTCCGACTATGTCATCATATCCAAAACCGATCCAAGGCAATAAACAATATTCATATTCATATATATCAATATACAAATTATACTGTTGGTTTATGCGATGAATGACACATTTGTAAAAGTATATATGAATATTTTATTATAATATTTACACACACATTCATCATCATCATAATCATCAACAATATCATCATCGTCATATTATTTTTAAGAAGAAAGTTTCAGAATATCAAGTATATATAAATTTAAAAAAAAGAAAAATATATAGTTATTTATATATTATTCGATTTTTGTTTGTTTTCCTATACGATTTCTTTTGCGGTATACTTAAGAATCCTCTATATATATCAATCTATATAAATACATATTTTTTATATGTTATAATTCTTATACTATACAATACAATATATATTATATTATTATGGGTATTAAATATTTGTATATCTATCTAATACTATTATTATCTTTCTATATATAGAAACAGAGACATTTAATTATATATAAATTTATAATACATTTAAATTATTTATTGTGCATGTATTTATTATATATATTCAGACATAGATGTGCGTGTGTACTTTTTATATGTTCTTCTTTTATTTTATTTTTTATAAATATATATATATGAATGTAAAAAAATATAGTATATTCTTTACGTTTGCCTTTTATAAAATTGTTGACCCATATTTTAAGAATCATCATATGTATACAAATGAACGACGATTTTCTATACGTATGTATTTTTATTTTTCTATATTACGTGAACAATGAAAATATTCTTATTGATCGCGTGTATTGTATATATATACTGACTTGACTGCATATATAATATAATAATAGCGATAATAACCGTATGTATCTATAACTACTATATATATAACAACCTCTATCTATATATATATATATATTGATCAATTTACTCGGCGTATAAATACAATTAATTTCTATATATATATATATATGTTTACAAAATAGATAAATGGATTGTTTATAATCTGCATAAAATATTTATTTAATACAAAACATATATACATATACTGTATAGTAGTTATAAATTGTATTATTGCATCTTAATTAATATATACATTTGTTCTATATATATATATATACATTATATTTGCATATTCAATAAATATATGTGAGTTTTTTTTTTCTTTTTACATTTATCTTATAAATATATAATCAACATTTATTTAGAACTATAATTGATGATATATATTAGAAGAAAAAAAAAGAAGTACATTATGTAATTATATAACTATACATATATAGAAATTGAACAATAAATAAAATTGTTTTGAATAAACATAAAGAAAATTTGAATAATAAAATGTTCTATATATGGTTCTTACTAAATATACAAATAGTATAAGATATAATTTATTAATTTAAAATTAATATATTTGACCTCAATCAGTATATATATATGTATATGTTAATGCATAAATAGAGATAAATAAATAAATAAATTTCAATTTCCTTAAACAGCAAAAATATGATTCAGAATTTTTTTTCTTTTTTTTTTGGTGTAATTCTGTAATTCTACCGATCTAGAGTATATCAATATATATTGTTGTCATAACAAATTAGCATCATTTTTTTTTTTATAATATTTTAATACTATATGTATAATTAATTGTATGTATTGGATTATTTATTTATATATAAATAAATATGTGTAAATAAAATATCTCTATACATTTTCATTTATTTGTTCTGTATATACAAAATACTATTTTATTATGTAATAAGCTGGTTTATATAAAAGTTTTTAAATGAATTATGCGGGTGATATTAAATGCGATTGCTGTTGATATAACTATATATATATAAATTGTATCAATGTTAAATAAAATGCATAAGATTAAGAATCTTTGATGAGTTTAAAAAACAAATCTTTCGTTGCGGATGTTATATAACCCATTTTATAAATAAAATTGAAATACAATAAATGCTGTTCTTGTGGCTGTTCCTATATAGTTGTATTTTGATATAAACTATCTTTAAATCCTTAAAAAAAACCATTTAAATGGATAAGATTTACAAAAAAAAAAAAAAAGATTAAAAATGTATATCAAAATTATAATATATAACTCGATTGAAATTCGTTTTTAATTATTTTGTAAACATATACATGAAAAACCCGTGTGATAAAAAAGGTCGAAATTAAAATGAAATAATGACGAAATTGAAGTGATAACAATATATAGAAAACCCAATAATACTATATATAGTACAAAACAATGATTCATTTAGAATTATATATGGGGCATATCATATTTGGAAAAATTATGGTAATATATAAGAATATTTTCTGAATTTTAGTTCAAATTGATATTTTTTAAATTTTATTTATTAATTGAACCAATATCCTTAAAGATTGCATTAAAATATATATATAAATTTGTAAAACTTTTGCCAGTTTTTGTCATCAATTTAATCATTAATGACCATATCCTTGGAAAATTCTTCGAACCTGTCTTTGATTAGAAATTGGAAAACCAAACAGTACTGTCAGAACTTTTTTTTATAAAAATTTTCGGTCAAATAATTTTATTAATTTAACAAAAAAACTAATCGTATATTGTATAAGAATTTTTCGTTCATAAAGGTACATTTTACAGTATATATCATAGAAAGTTATCTATATACCATACATTTAATATATTTCTTTTGTTGTTTTACTATACACACAATTATATGATGTATGTTATGTATATATTTATTAATTTAATATATATAAAGACCGCATTCTCTTTACTTTAATATTTATTTTATACTGTACTATATTATATATATATATAATAACCTCTGAAAGAAAGAACATTATTATGGATGCATGTGCATATTATAATATATGTATATAATAAAAGTATAACCGATAAGATCAGAAGTAGGTCAAATATATTATGTACTATATATATATATATACAATCATATATATTATTTGTGTGAATTTTTACTGTCCAGATTTTATTATTTTCTTTTATTTTCTTTATATATTCTGTTTTTAACTGCATTATTTAACTAAATATACCAAAATTATACCGAAAAAAACAAAAATTGAAGAAAAATTTAATTGTATAGTACACAAAGATATATTCGTATATATATATGTATACCAAAATTTCTTTAATTTCCTCCATCCATCCACATCCAAACTGCATATATAGAAAATATGTTTTTCGTATATACATATATAATAAATAAAATATACATTATTTGGTTGAAAGCCCCACAATTTCATTTCTATATTTATATATATATACATAGGTATATAATATAAAAATTCTGATGTTAACTGTTTGTGAATATCAATATATATACAGTACTATACATACATTAGGTAGGTCTCTTCTGAATATACAATATAATAAATGTATGTTCTGTTGGTTGGTATATATTTTATTATTCTGGTGTGTTATTTATATATATAAGATATATAGATATATACAAAAAATGTATAGGCACACCACAAACGAAGTGAAACAGAAAAAAAGTATTAAAAATACTATATAGGTATATATAAAATAAAATAAAATAAAATAAACAGCAACAATATATAAAAAAAAATACAATATAAAAATATGCGTGTCCTACTTTTAGGTTCTTTGATTCAAGAAAAAGAGTACACAATTGGAATGTATTTGACTGTAATATAAAATAAATATAATAATAATAATGATAATGATGATGATAATGATGATGATGATTATGATGAAGAAAAAGATAATGATATAGTAAGTATATATATGATATGTGCGTATATATATGATTTTTTTAACAAAAAAAAACATAGTTTAAAAAAATTATAAAAATGTAATAAAAAAAAGAAGTATTAGAATCAGAAAATCTACTAAACCATATTTTATCTTCATTTAATATATATTTATATATATGACATTACATCTATATATATATAAATACACTTGTAAAGTAATAAAACACACAAAGGTACTCGAAAATATTTAAAAACATATCATATTTTTTTTTACTTGTTAATTTTTTTTATAACATACCCGCACAATGTACGTATACAAATGATGTATACGACGATAAGACATTCTAATCAATTAATGATAAGCTAAATATCATATTTATTTTTATCATTTTAGTTAATTTAGAACTAACTATAAAAATATTTATATATATAAAAAAATGAATAATTCATAGAAATAGATTTATATATATATATAGAAAATAAGACCAAACAAAACAAAAAAAAACTTACTTTATATTCTTGAAGAAGATTATTCCATTTTTTGATAATTTTTGATAGTGGCAACGGTACGCTAAGTTCTCTTTCAACAACACTTTTTTTATTTTAAATTTATACAATTATCATTATAATCATCCACAGCAATTCCATAATTATATATTCAAAAAAAAAAACAAAAACAAATATTAAAAATTAATAACTTAAATAAAATAATTGAAAGTTATTATATGAAAAAAAAATAAATAAATCATAAAATTTCTTTATATATGTATTCATATAGAAATATATATAGAAGAAAAAAAAATGGATGAAAAAATATTACATTTGAATATATCGCATATATGAAAAATAAAATTATTAATATTAAATAAAATATTATTATATATATATAGTATATAATTAATAATAGCAAATAATTTTTTTTTCTTCTATAAATATTTATAAATATGATTTAAACGATCACCATTTTTATTTTTTTTATTGATGATGTTAAAAGTTGAAAAAAAAATAAATAAAATAAAATATATATACTAACGCCCATGCATATTTGGAAGCATTTCGTTTTCCAGTAAATAAAGGAGAAAGTTCTGCACGTAATCTTATTAAAGTTTTTACTTTTTCTGCTTCCCCTGGTTATATATAGAAAAGAAAAAAAAAACAAAAATTAAATAAAATAAAAATAAAAATTATTTATTTATATAAATAGCATTAAAAATATATAATATATTAAAATAATAATTTATTATATATATAAAAGAATATATATATATATATTCATCAACAGGTGAGTGACCTAAATTTATATATATATAAAAAACATTTGTTGAATGTATATATAAAATAATTGTAATTGTTTCGGTAAATTAAATACTATTTTTATTCCAAAATTATTGAAAATTAACATTTAGATTATTAATGACCTAATTTTTATTCTTATGTATATAAATAGAACAAAATAATAGAATATATAGTAACATATCATCCCTCCCCATAAATATAATGTGGGTTTGACCTATATATTTAATATATATTAATAAATTTTTTTGTATATTCGTTTATATATAAATGCTAGCAGCACTGCGGATTAAATTGCATGATGGATAAGTATAAGTATATATTGTATATAAAAGAGGAAAAATGTACAATGTTTCTAAAAATAGGAATTTATCTTTTGGAAAATATTATTGTCATATCTTTTATTATTTTTTTTTGGAAAATAAATATATATATATATATAATTTTCATTCAAATAAAATCGCATAATATAAAACATATAGGATACGATGTTATATAGAGAAGATTTTATTGTATTTATAAGTTATTAGATCTGATGATTTTTATGATTATTATTAAATTATTATTTTTATTTAATTCATATATGAATTTTATGAAAGTTTTCACTTTTAAATAATATCTTCAATAAAAAAAAAATAAAAGAATGGATCAATATAATAATATTTTCATCAATTTTAAACTGTTATTTAAGCAATTTGTTACAAGGCTTTTTATTACAGTACTATTAAAATGTTTCATTATGACGTATATACAAAAGAATATATTTTTTGGAAGAATTTTATAACGAAATCGTTGCGGAAAAATTAAAATTGATTCTATATTTGTATATAGTTTACGTAAAATGACTGTGTAGGGATTAATTTTCGATATTATACAGATTTACAAATATGGTAACTGACTAACCTTAGAGGGATAAAAAACGAACCGTTTTTGAGAATAACAACTTCAGAACCACATTTTTTAAACGATTTTAAAAGAACAAAATATGTAATGTGATTAATGCATTCAGAAAGGCGGTGATGTGTTACAATATTTAATAAAATTTGTATTGATATCATGCGTCACAAACTGTTAAATATTTTAAATTATTTAATCTATACCTCAATGATATATGCAACAATTAACTAAATTTAACAAAATACTTAATAAAATTCCAAAAATTTTAAGCAACTCAAAAGAAAATAGTAAAAGTTCGATAAAATTGATAAGGTATGTATTTATTTATTTAAAATTTTGCAATACACTATAACATACTATATAATATATATATTGTATGTTTTAAAAAAAAAAAATCTTAATCAATATTTTCTATTACATAATAATATCAATATATATATATATACTTTTGTGACCAATATTCCCATACAGAATATTATATGTTTTTTTTTCTCTTTTATTTATACATAAATATATATAGGGTGGGTAAAAAACAAGGAAATAATTTTATTTTATTGATTGAAAATCAATAAATTCTATATAAAGCTTTTTCTATATATGTAATAAAAATATATAGAAAAATGGTTGTAATTTTATGTAACTTTTATTGATTTTAAAATGTCCTTTTTTTTATTAAATTCGTTTTATTTTTATTTTTTTTTCTTCACTTTTTTACTTTTAAGATTAATATATATTTTATCCTTACATATTTATTTAAAAATTATTATGTGTGATAATCACACTCTGTATTTGTTTTATATATGCACTTGAATCGCTTAGTCATATATATATATCATATATATAGTAGTCATATATATAGTATTAGTATTAATATATTTTATATTTATATAATTTATTAAATAATTGCTATATAGTTTACGATAAAAGAAATAAAAAAAAACACAAATTTTCCTTTATATGTACATATATACATATAAAAACAAAAATATACGCAATCAACAAAACAAATCTACTTTTGGAATATGAATTTTTGCCTTATCAACAAAATATTAAATACATATATTTTTTTTTTTAGAAATAAACTTAAATTTGATAAATATATATAAAGACATTAAAAGTAGCTTATTCGATATATCAATTTGAATTGTATATATGCGGTATAGATTTGCAACAATAATTTTGTTGTTTTTTTTTTTTAAATTGCCTTTATATATATGTTAAATATTTTGATATTCCTATATATATTTATTATTACAAGTGTACGAAAAATGTTTAATTTTTACTTTTATAATCTTTTAAATTACCTCTTGAGTGATTATAAAAAAAAAAATATATTCTAAAATGTATTGTCAATTATCTATCTATATATATAAAATAAATATTAGACAAAATAAAATGAAAAAAAAAGGTTATTCGCATATTGTTACAAAAAAAATAATTAAAATAAAAAAAAAACTTATTGTCAAATCGATTATTAATTTATATACATTTTGTATGTATTTTTATTTCTTTGAATTCTGTTATTTCAATTCTACTATGTATGATGTTTATGATGAATTTATTACTTGATATTATTATTTTATTATGATATTATATAGATAGCAATTAAGTTAATAATTTTTTTATATAGCATCGCATGATCATAATCGCACATATGTATAGTTTATATATATAAGAAGTTTTTCCAATATAGTATAAAATTATTGTCGCCAAATATATATATATATATTTTATCATTTAAGAATTTTTATTAACAAATATACAAAAAATTAAACACATTCAAACACTGAATTTTATATATACACCTTAAATATTTCAAGTATATGTATATATATATCTATCATAAAAATAGTTTTTTACACCTTTGTACGTTCTAATAATAAAGATAAAGATATTTTCATGTTAAAAATAAATAATATTATTATTATATTTGTTTTTGTTTCATTTAGAAATAATTTTTTAGTTGAGTGACATTTTTACAATGTTCTGATAATAATTTGAAGAAAAAAATAAAAATAAAATTATACTTTAATCAACTAAACGCGCAAAAGATAAGTGAATGATGGTTTTTTTTTTTTTATTATTATATTTTTATATTTACTCATAAACATCATACATACGTAAACGAAAAAAGAATAGCATATAAAATGAATTCTTATGTATTTTTTTATTTCATTTTATACTAGAATTGTCCATATATACTATATATAAAAATATATATTATATAAATGTATAAAACAAAAAAATAATAATTCAAAACAACAAAAAAAAAACACATCAATTAAAAGTACTTTATTCTCTGCGGTAAAATAATATCAAGTATCAAGTATGTACGCGAAAGATATTAAATTTGTTTACAAGTTTATTTTTTATTTTTGGAAAATCAACACACTGTTTCACTTTTACTTTTGGTCGATATATATTATCGATTATAAGGATCGAGCTATAAATAAATATATATGCGATGATACTTAAAATTAATGAAAAGATCTTCTTTGAAAATTTGTCCATCAACTCAATAACTATATATAAATGGGGATAAAATGTGAAAAGTATATTGAGAATTAAAGTAATGATCTATATTTGATATAAGTTTGTTCAAAAAAATGCGATTGTGAAAACTTAACCAACTTTTAAATATTACTCTTTAAATTATAATCTATCATAATTAACATTGAAACAATTTTTTACTACTATATATGTATATGTGATATCGCATATAGAACAATTTTAATTTGGTTTCCAAATCGATCAAAACTGAAATCGAATAAGTGTGAATTTCATTGATATGTAATATTTTTTTTTTTACTTTAAATGTACTTATACACAAATATTTATACAGAAGATAGATTATATTTATTGTTCTTAAATAAAAGCACACACACACCCACAAATAAAAATAACATAATATTATTGATAATTTTTATTTTATTTTTTCCCATTTTTTTTTTATTCTAGAATCAATCAACGTATATCTTATCAAAAATGATGTCTAATTTATAAAAATATAGGCACATGAACAATAATAATAAATTTATAAAACAGCGGTATGTGTATATATAAATTTAATTATATATTGTGTATTGTATCTATAATATTTTTGTAGGGCTGTCATGTTTTTTCGGTTTTTGTTAAATTTTGGATATTTTTGAACATTTTCTAATCATAAATTTTAACCGATCGTATTTTAAAATTTTATTTCTGAAATTAAATACATTTATTAAATAAACATAGAATGAAACCAAAAAAAAATTGAATGAATAAAATCTAATAGAATTTTCTATTAAATCGTTGTAAGATTCATCAATTTGAGAGTTTCAAAAATAGTCATCAAAATTGGATAAAATTGAAAAATTCCATTTAACAAGTCAAACGACAACCCTTTTTTTTTTGTATATATACAAATCATAATCTATTTTCACTTTTTTTTATTTTTTTAAAAAGATGAT
Source organism: Dilophus febrilis (assembly GCA_958336335.1). Taxonomy (NCBI): domain Eukaryota; kingdom Metazoa; phylum Arthropoda; class Insecta; order Diptera; family Bibionidae; genus Dilophus; species Dilophus febrilis. The sequence goes on along the minus strand of OY284468.1, from coordinate 33,565,202 downwards.
TCAATTAATTGTATTAAGTGCGTATTATCTTTTTTGTTTCGGTGATAATTTCAAAAGTCAATAATATATATATTTTCTTAAATCAGATAGACACACCAAAGCAATATAAGATTAAATGTGAATTTTCTGAGAATATCAAATTTATTAAGTTAATAAAATTTTATATGAATTTGATTTAAAGCAATTGTTTTACACAAGGAATATTAACATTGGAATTGGATTTTTGTACTCAATTATATATTGTTTATACATATAGAAAATCAAATTCAAGCAAAATTATGTTAAATTTAAGAATTTTTATCTTAGGATCAGTTTCTCAGCCAATCACGTGGTATGGTACTTGAAACAAAAATATGTAATTCATAGTTTTAAAATCTCTAAAATGTAAATTTTCAAATGCGAATTTAATATAATATAATCTTAATATATGAAAATCAAACATTTTCAAATTATATAAGTATCCAAACTTGAAATAAATTTTTTTAAATTATACAAAAAAAAGTAAAAATAATTAATAAAATCTGATTAACAATCCCAATAATGAATTCATTGTTTCTGCTATATATATATTGAAATGGAAAATGTAATAATTGTGTCTTTCCAATTCAAATGCGTCATCACTCATCACACATAATTAAATGTTCAATGAGATTGATATTATACATAATTCTTTATAAATGAATTTTTTTTTTATAAATTTCTTTTCATACAATATTTTTAATTATATGATTGAACTAAAAGTCAATCTTGAAAATTTAAATTAATGAATTCTTGTGAAAGAATCTATATATATTAAAACTATAATTCAATATAATAAAGAAAATCCGAATGAATTTTTCCTTTCAAATTATATATTTCCTATACAATTATATAGTAGCAGATAAAATCTTGTATATGAAATTTAAAGAATTATATGTATATTTTAACACATTTTATATACTTGATTTTATTTTATATTTATGAATATACATATAGGTAATGTAAGAAAACAACAATTGCTTTTTTTTTATTCGCATTTCTATAATAAATACAATAATAACTTATTAAAATAAAAATAAAAAAACATTTTATATATGTATATACATTATTTATATGTTTAAAATTTTCAAAAGAATGTGTTATGAATATGTGTGTATATAAATAATTATATATTCATTGAATGCGATGGAGAAAGTCCTATAGCGAATAAATACATATATGAATGAATGAAATTCTACAGTCTATATAAAATAAAATACCGGATGAAAAACATTAAGTAAAAAAAAATAAAATAAAAGAAAAATTACTTTTCGTAATTAAATAAATAATTTTTTTTATGTCTAAATGTCTGTATAATTACAATATTAAAAAAACCAAACGTAAATTTTTTTTTTTTTTGATATTTAAACCGATCAGAATTTTTAGAACGCAAATTATAGAATAGAATATATATATAGATATTAAAAAAAAAAATCATTACGTGATTCACATACACAAAAAAAAAATACCCACAATATGTGAACGTCGTGCATATATACTAATTTAGCAAAAATGTTTAATATGTAATACACGATAATTATATACTTTTATTTCTATATTACATATACAGAATTTCACCTAAATTCTTAAGTAGATTTTCTTAAAATAACATCAGAAAAAATAAATATATATAACTCGATTCATTTTCTATATAATCATCACATCCACACACATTAATACAAAAAAAAACCAAAAATAAACAACACATATTTATATCGCATACATTTGAATATACAATACGAAAACACAATCATCTTTATTTGATCTTTTTTTTTTCTTATTATATTGTATTTTTTCGGTTCAAGTATTAAACAGTGACACAATTTACCTATATATAAAATATTTACAATATAAATACGTAAACGGATTTAAAAATTTACAATATAAATATATATATATATATATATCATAGCATCGTAAAATACCTATATATGAATAAAATAATATCCACAGAAAAAAAAACATTCTCAATTTCATAATTTCTCGTTAATGTTTATCATTTTATGTTTTTAACTTTTGTTTTTTTTTAAGAAGTTAAAGAAGGATCCTCCTTCTGCTATACATATAAAAATAATTAAAATGTTTTATCTGAAATTTTATCATCTGAATATATTCTTTTATTTTTATATAATGTAAGGTCATTAAAAATTAAAAAAAAAAAAACTTTTAACATTTTTCAAGTGATTTTACTTTAAAAGTGATTTAATATATTTTCAGGTATTTTGTATACAAAATGTAAAAATAAATTATTAATTCTCGATGCAAAAAAAAAAATAAAATCAAATAAATAAATTAGAGAGACAACGACGACGACGACGACATTGTGTGGTATTTTTTTATTTTTTTTTTTTTATAATAATGAATATACAGAAGAAAGTAAATAAATAAATAAATAATAAAGAATAAAAATTATAAAGTATACAAAAATCGATTCAATTAATAAAGTGAAAGTATATATATTTTATTTTTTATTGTATAAAGAAAATTTATAAAAAAAAACATATATCATCATAATAATGATGATTATCATCATTGTGGTCTTCGATTTAGTAATCATGGATGTGTAAAAAAAAAAAATAAATAATATTTTTATTTTTATATTATACATACATATTTATATGAATGTAACATTTTTGATTATCGTCTATATGCATATAAAAAAATACAATCAATATATATGCATATAGCATATACAACCGCAGAATGAATATGCCAATAATAATAATAATAATAGCCGCCGTGGTTCTTCGTACCATGAGGAAACTATACATATTTAATATAGTTATACGCGATATACATAACAATTTTCTTAAAACTTTGATAATATGAATACAGGTATGTGATGATGGAACATCGAAATGATTTCGAAATGAAGAAAATAAACTTTTTCTATCTAAACGTCTTCCAAAAAATAACGAAAATAAAAAAAATTGAATATTATGTATTATTATTTATACAATATAGATGTAGAAAAAAAATATCTATATTTATTTTGTATTTAGTTTATATTATTTTTTATTTTGTGTTTACTTAAAAATCCGGGTTTTATAATAATATAACCAAAAAGAAATTATATACTAAATTTAAATTAAAGATAAATAATATTTGATAAATGTAAGAAAATATTACGTATATTTATAAAATTGAAAAACAGGATCTTTTCATATTATATATTAAACGGCATAATGATCGATTATGATAGAATTTGCATAGAAAGTTAAAATTAACAAGAATTTCTAATTTGTATATATATCTTAATTTATATATGCGAGCAATAATGCGAACCACGATCGATTGACGCCACATTGCAAATATATTAAATATGCGACATTGGTAAATGTATATTCTTTTTTTTTAAATTAATTAAATTTAATTCAATTCAATTAATTTTAATGTTGTATTAATTAATTTTGTATTTATTAAAAAGCATTTAAATGAATATCTTTTTTTTTTTTGTAATTCTATAGATTAAAAATAATTTATAACTATTCATTTTCTTATATAATATAATTAGAAATTTTATTTAAACATAATTTTTTTTATCATTAATAAATACTTCTTTTTTTTCTTTATTTGCTATTCGGGGATATGAATATACATTTTTAAAAAGGTGTAAAAACAGGTGTATATTACTTTTTATGTGTTGATTTATATAACCATTTGCCTCAATATGAAGAATATACGACATTCAACATATTTATAAAGTGTAAAAGTGTTTATATATAAAATAATACTTATGTATTATAAAATTTGTGGAATTTTTTTGATGATTACTTTATTTTATATTTATAATTTGTAGTTTTATTTTTATTTTTTAATATATTTATTTATTTTTTTGTATTTTTTTTTGTATTAAGGTCATCATAATCTCAAATGCGAGTCATTCACTTTCGTTTAAGAGAAATGTATTTTATTTTAGTTTTTGGTATTTTTTTTATTGTATATATTTATTTTTTTTTTAAATAAATATATTTTTTAAATATACGCAGTATATGATTTGATGATATATATTAAAAAATTTAAATATAGATATAGTTTTATGGAAAACTTGCAAATTAAAATACAAACTATAGATATATTCAACCAGTTCCTGTATACCTGGCAATGGCCATTGCGGTCAAGTTCTTATTCATTATATTATTCTTAAAAGTTAAACTTATTGGAACAAAAAGAAATAAAAGGAGTATAAATAAACATGAAGAAAGTGAAATTTAATGTAAATCTAATTTTTCTTTAATTTTCATTTAAATTTCAAGATAAAGATTTAATGATTAAGAAGTTTTAGCAGGAAAATCTTATTTCAAAACCCTCCAAATATATTATTACATCATTTTACAATTTTCATGAAAATCTTGGTATATATCAATCAAATTTTAAAAATATTCCATAAAAAAAAAATCATCTGTTTGCAATTACAATATTTTTGGATTCACAAACATTTCGAATGACCATTTTATTATACAAAAAACAGCACAAACACTTTCTTTACTTAAAATTTATATTAAATGCAAAACATCTTTATGCCAAAAAAGACTATATACCAAAAATTAATATTATAAAAAATAAATTTATATTCATTAAAGATTTATAATAAAGATTTAAGATCTATATCATCCCACAATAATTTTATAAATCAATTTAAAAAAGTCAAAAACAAATCGAAAAAGTATATTATATATATTTTATTAATTTGAATTATATAGCGCTGTTATTAACATTATTGTGATAATCAATCGGATCAACGCAGGTAAATTTATCTTTATATTGCTGAAAACGAAAGTAGTTATTTGACTTGAATTGATTATATACTCTATATATATGAGGAAAAAATTTCGTTTTATAACTAAACTCCTACAAAATTCTATATAATCTAATTAATGATGTTCAATATTTTAATTTATAAGTATGTCTTCAAATTTTTATAGGTGACATAGGAAATGATGTAGTATAATCTGCCCTATAAACAATATTTATTATACATGTATATAGATAAGACTGAGTGAGATATACTTTTAAATATTTTTAATTTCAGGCATCCAAAATGATGGGTTTATTAATTGATTTGAAAACATATTACAATGTTTTAATTGAAGTAAATTATGATATCATTCTCGGTTTTTTTTTTGTGTTTGCTTTATAAATCGCAGTGCGAAATGTAATTTAATAACCAAATATATAAAAGTGTGTGTTTCTATTAAGAAATATTTTCAGAAAAAACCAAGTCAAGGTTCAAGAAATTAAATAAAATAAAAATTGTATTTCATATAATTTCTATTTTGTATTTTTTTTTAATATAATTTTTTTCAAGTTATAGTCAGAATCATATCACAATAAAAATGGTTTAATCTATAAATAAACATATATATTATTATTGTGATATATTTAGGGGGAATTATTGTGAAATTGTTCGGAAATCTATCATTATAACTTTTATCTTAAGATAATATAAAGGAAACAAAAGTAAAATTTTTCTTCACAATAGAGAATTTTCCTCATCGGGTTAGTAAAGTTCATTAGTAATAATATGTAGGAAGAAAAAAATAACAACGTATAAAATGATCGCATAAACAAACATATATATTATATTTACGTATATATATATTATTAATAATTCAATAATAATAATAAGCTAAGAACAAGTCTATTTTTCTATATATATATATACAATTCATTAAAAATTCGATTACAAACAATAACGATAAAAATACAATTAGATAAAAAGTAATAAAAAATTATAAAACGAAGTGAATTGTAAAATATTCTACTGATATAATGTTCCAAAGTTCTCTGTGTCCTCATTATAATTGTATTTATATACACATAAAAATACTTATTTATTTATTCGTTTTTTTTTTAAATAAAAACCCATACAAATACAATTCATATCTTATCAATATCTGAATAACATTTTTATGAGCATCTCTTCTCAAGATTAAACCTATATTTAAAGATCATCAAATAATAATAATAATTTTTCAATAATGTGACACACTCTTTCGCATTCAAATTTATATTTAAAGTTACTGTAATACCATCAATACGACAGCAATATATATTCATATACACAAAACACAACATATATATGGATTACGAATAATATTTATAATACAAAAGGTATTAAAAATTAAAAATTATAAATTACGTACAAGGTCATTTAAAAGCTGTAATCAAAAAAAAATGTTTAAACTTTTTCTTGTAATGTTTATGTACATATATATGCACAAACATCATTTTATCGTATATTTCCGATATAAAAACTTAAAAATAACATATTAAAAAAACATATATGGTATATATTAAATATGATGATTATTCAGAGATATCAGAAAAAGAAAGAAAATTCAGCACGGTATATGCAATATATTTTTTATATCCTATATCTTTCATATCTTTCGTAATTATATATACATATATATATATATTTTTTCAATATATTAAAATGGAAAGAGTTATAATAATATTGTATAAAAAAAAATTAAATAAAATTTTTAATAAATCGGAAAAAACCTACTTCAAATTATCATAAAAAAAAAAACTTAACTTTTAAATCCATTTAATATGCGTATAAATATTAAAATTCTTTTCAAAACATATTTTTTTTTTGTATTTCATTATGGTTTTAATAATATTTTTTGGTGTTTTTTTTTTTGTATTATTAAAAACTCTTTAAAATAAATGTATAGAAAATACCATTAAAATGCCAAAGAAAGAAGAAAGAAAATCGCATATTATATATAGGATGTAATCAAATCAACCTTATAGCACAGTAACAATCATTGTCTATATACAATCTTTTTACATATAAGTATAATAAATTCGATGATTAATCCATATTAATTGTAGCGATTGATGACGACGATTAGTATATAGTATATGTATAAAATATACAATATAAATTGTTTTTCTTACAGGTATAAAAATGTTTTATACATATATAGATATATAGATATAAAGTGTTGATGGTGATCTCGGTCGATCGATATATATATATATATATATATACAGTGTATACACATAAATTTACAGAAAAAAAAATAAAATTAAAATAATCATCCAACAGACAAATACAACAGTAAAGAGAGAATATTTTTTATTTTTTTTACAATATAGTTTATATATATGCTTAAAAAATCAACGTAACCACGGCATGTACAAGTGAAAGTTTTTTTTTTTCTTCATCATCATTCCGCATTCATTTAAAGCCAACACACATATTTAATGATAATAATAAAAGTTTAGAATTATATTAAATATATATATATATATATATATATATATATATATAGATATGATGATGAAATTATGCATTCCAAATTTACAAAAATAAAAAAAAAAAATAAAAAAAAAAGAAAAATTAAAATAATTAAAAAAAAAAGTTGATATTCTTCTATTTTTTTTTTTTTATTTTTGGTTTTATTTTTATTAACTTGTGCGAATGTTTATTTTCTTAATAATAATGATATATGTACATTCGCGTCGTCGTTCAGCCACCACAATATACCTATATATATGTATATGTGTTTACAATTTTACCTGTTGATTTTTAATTTTTTTTTCTTGCATATATAATTTAAGAATTACTTTCTGTTGTGAATATTTTCTATTTTTTTTTTTTTTGTTACTATATATATTAATTTATTATGTATGGATATGCAAAATAAAACCAACAAAATACAAAAAAAAACACACATACAAATTATATAATTAATAAATTATTGTTTTTTTTTTTGGTTGTCTGGTTGATTAATAATAAACTTATATATCTATCTATCGTTAGCATTTATAATAAATGCGAAATTTTTTTATTTTGGTATATATTATTATAATCAATTTTTTGTTGTAAATAAAAATGTCACATCTTACAATATATACATTTTCATTAAGGCTATAAATTAAATAAAAAATAAAAGAACACCATCATATTATATATGCGTATACTAAAGAGGTTGAAATAAAATAATAGATTTAATTTTTATTCGTAAAACTAAAATCGGTGTTTGTTAATATATGTATAAATGATTAGTGTATATGTATATGTTTTTACTTTCACTTGCGTTACGTTATGATATTTTAGATATTTTATTCTGTTTCTTATATATATATATATATCAATAACTTGGAAATATTTTGATTTTTTCAAAGATATTAATTTGGTATTTACTTTGAATATGTTATATTAATGAAAAAAATACTTGACGTCAAAAATCTCCATCGCAATAACTTAGGAAGAAAAAATTATATATTTAGAAAATAGTATTCTAAAATGGTGTGTGTTTTCTTCCAGGTGACGTTTCAAAATATAACAATGCATTTGAATATTTGCATGCGGATCTTTGATTTTTCAGATAAATTGCATGCAAATATATTAAAGAAAACATTACCTATACGGATATTTTTGTTTAAGTATAGAAAGAAAATTATCGTAAAAAAAAATCAAATATTAAAAATATTCATAAATATAAAAATCAACTTTCCTTGCTGCGAACATTTATTTATCAGAAGCATTTTATTTATGGTATTGGGTGTGTATAGAAATAAAATGTATTTGATAATTTTCTCTTGTGAAAATATTTGGTAAAAGTAAAAGTTAAATAATTACGTATTTTTTATTAATTCTTAACCTCATCTACCTCACACACAATTCTGAAAATCATCAATAAATAACATTTATATAGCGTTACATTATAAGAAATTTAAAAAATCATTTAGAAAAATAAAATAAGTATAGATAAAAAACGATATATTCAGAATTAAGATTGATATCGATTACGAAACACCAAATTAGATTCAAATTTCGCATATGTACGAATCATTCAGGTGATTGAAAATCTGGTTGATTTAAGATTTTCTCAATCATACACGAAGAATATACAAAGATAATTTTAAAAAATTTTTCGACAAACTGCATTTAGCATGATGTAAACGTCGGCAAAATGTTATCATTTTTAAAGAATTTGTATTTGTATAAAGGATCATTTTACAAAAAATACATTTTGTATCAATTTAATTGATTATAAATTAAGCAGAGAACAATTACGCGATAGAGCAATCATTTGGATTAATTTGGATAATGTTTTCATAAAGAATTAAGTTCAAGCAGCAGTTTTTTGTTGCATATTAAAAGATTTTAATTAAAAAAAATATTCTCAAACATTTTATTTATTTAATAATATTTAATCAACGCAGGTTTATGTATATAGAATAAGCAATTTCCCTTACATCATCAACCGATGTAATTTAAATGGAACATTACATTATCATAACTGGAAAGATTATAATTTTCTTAATAAAATGCATTATTGTTTATTTATTTAACATTTTTTTTTTCATGAAACTCAAATATCATAACAAAAAACAAAAAATATAACAGAACTTAAAGTAAAAAAAAAAACAACATATTTATGCACTCTCATATGTATGTATATAAAATTTTTTAATGTAAATATTACTGAATAATCATTCAAATTTTATTTTTTTCTTCTAAATTTCTAATAACCTAAACCTTTTATTATATATAGTCATATTAAAAATAAAGTATAAATATAAATAAGATGAACACAAAATAAAAAAATAACGGAATACATTAATTCTTCTAAATTCTAGCAACAAAACGTTTGAAAATATTCAAATATTATCTGATATTTCCATAAGATATATATGTATATATACTCAAATAGATTTAAATAAAAATAAAATATATTTGTTGTCCCAATTTTTCAAGTTTATAATTTCTAGAACGAATTAGAATTAATATACAAAAAAAAAAAATTTTCTCTTATATTATTATTATTATTTTTATTATTGTATGTATTTTAACAAAACGCGTTATATGCAAATCTGTTGTGCTGTGTTAAAAATATAAAAAGAAAGTAACAATCACCACAAACGTATAAATAAAAAAAAATAATATAATAATATAATAATAATAATAATAATAAAATAATAAAAATAAAATAATAATAATAATTATAATAATATACACATATATTAGTACTTTCGTCTATATACCTATATAGTTTAAAAAATTCTCTTTTTTTTAGTTAAAGTTTTCAGTCAGTAGTTGTGTTAAGTAAAGTATATCTATTATTATTATTATTGGTATTATATATACTAATATATCTTCATATATGTTCATTTATCTGCTTTTATAAAAGGCATTTATATATAGGTAGTATAGGTAAGTCAATATTTTTTACAAAAAACATTCGCATATATATATTGGTATATTATTTATTTATTTTTAGTGTGTGGTATATTTGTTATTTGTGGTATTATAATATATTTATTTATTTATTATTTATATTATTATTATATTTATTTTATTATTATTAGTATTATTACCATATCGTTAGATATACCTGTGTATATGTACAAAAATTTTATGTTATTTTCATAGTATTTTTAATATATACTATACCATATATTGAAAGATTTGTTTGGAGTCCGCATAATATATATGATGAATTATATATATGAGATAGAATAGGTTTCAGATGAGAAAAAGGTGTAAATGAATTTAATCAAATATTTATCTTGAAAGACTTGTCTTACGAATATACAACAATATTAACATTGTAAATAAATATATAATTTTGTATGTTATTAAAAAATTATAATCTGCAAAAAATATTATTTCCACGTGCTCAGAACATTTTAAATAACATCTCATAAGAATATTTTTGTTGTTGATGTCATATTAATTAAGTTGAAAATTGTATGTATGAACAGACAAAAAAAAATCTATGTTGTTATACGCACAGAATAACATTTCTTAGAATTACATTATTCAGATTAAAAACTTTATTTAGTAATAATGGTAAAATATTTTAAATTTATATAGGTATAAAATATGAATGATGATGATGATGATGATGCTTGAATAGAAAAAAAAAACTTGCATTTTATTTTAGATCATGGTAACAATTAAAAAAAAATACTTAAATTAGTCACAATAAAATATTTTAAATGTTAAATTCTGTTATGTTTCAGATTCAGAATTTTTTTTGTTACATCATTGAAATTCATCATTACTTGATGTTACAGGAAATACCTCTATAATGAAATTGAAAGTAAATCGGAGGTAATGTTCTAAACAACATTTAACAATTCGTTTAACAATTCAAACGAATAATATTATTGAGCGCATTTTCATTCTGGTAATTTTAACAAATATCCAAATTGATTCCATTTTTAGTAAACTCAATTATCAGATAAAAGATTGATAATTAAAATTTTGATTTTTTTTTATGAAAAATATTTGTAATTTCAAAAAAATATCTGTAAATTTCAATACAAAAAAAAAAAGTTTCACAAGATTTTCTTAAAATACATTTTACAAACAACATTGTGCAAATCTTTTCTTAGGTAAAATAACGAAATAAAATTTAATAAATTGTCGTGTGTATGCTAATAAGCGCATATAATGTATTCTAACCAATATAATATCTTTAAAAAAGAGTCAAGACATGTCCGTGTGCTTTTGAAAAATTAAACTAGGTCATCTTGTCTGAGATACACTATACTATTTTTACCAATTTGAAATATCCAAACGCAGGTAAATCATGTGTATTACACCTTAAAAATCTTTGTAACTCTTAGACCTATATATAATATATCCAAGAAGACTGAACTTTAGAGGTTTATCTAAAAAATTTATAATTTTTTTTTCATCCTTTATGATTATTTTCGATAAATATATAGAGATAGAAGAACAAATTCATATTACATTACAACCAACTATAATTTAAACAAAATACATAGCAGAATTTATAGCTATGTAGAAAGCTGATTCATAAAACCAAAGTTAAAAAATTAAAATATATCGTCTGAATATACCTATATTATATATGTATGAATAATATACAGAGGCAGAATCTTTATTCTGGTAGATCGACTTTCAACAGAAGAAAAAAATGGTTAAATTCACATCATTATACTACATACCACATTAAATATACCATCATCACATCGCATATATAAATAAATAACTTAAGAAGAACAATAACAACAACTATATTTATATTTTTTTTTATATACATCAAGCAAGACATTGAAGTCAATATAAGAAGAAATTTCTCTTTTCGAAAACGCAAAAAATATATATATATATATTAAAAAAAACTAGTTACTTACAATACGAGTGTATATAAAAATTATATATGTAAAAAAAAAAGAAATTTCTAAAACAATTAAATTGAATAATAAATGTAAAAAAAAAAAATAAAAAATATAATTTTCTTAATTCTAAAATTGAATGTATATATTTTCTTTTTAATGGTAAAAATGTAATGTTTTATTTTATTTTTTGATAGAAATATTTTGAATACTTACAACAATATCTCGTAGTATATTGGCAATTTGGTTGAGGCATTTTTGATACCCTTTGAATTTTTTTTTTCTATTTTTATTTCTCAATAATAGTTGAATGTATCCAAAAAATAGTGTTTTTTTTTTATAGTTTTGAATATATAGAATTTTTCCCGAAAAAATTCCCAAAGTAATATAACGACATAAAATTAAATCACTATATTAATATTTTATAAACCATATGAATTAAAAAAAAACAACACAATAACAAATTAAATTTGAAAAAAAATATATGTCTCATCAACAGGCTCCAAACATTCTCCCATTGACTATATATCAAAATAATAATATGTAAATTTGTTTCTTTTTTTTTTTTTTGATTTCTACTATATATTTTTAACTCTATCGGGGAGGTAATTATTATTCAATTGAATAATTTTTTTGGCAAAACAAAACATATTACTCCAAATCACCACTAAAAATTGCTTTCTTTTTTTTGTCTTTCCTATGGTGTTTTTTTTTATTTTTCTGTTTTAATATTCCTAACACTGATTCATTGATTGATTGATTGATTGATTACGGCCGATTATAATATATAGTGTGATTCCTGCAATATGTTTAGTTACTAAATTTTTTTTTTTCTTCTTCTTTTCTTTTTAGTCTTATTTTTTTTACTATGTAAATATATATACTAATAAATGAACAATACTGAACAACTGCGGTACGCGATACGGACGGACGAACGGTCGATAGTCGAATGTTGTATGGTGAAAAGTACCATATACAAATGATTTGTTGTTGTTTTTATTATTATTATTATTATTATTATTATTATTATATATTATAATTATTTTATTTTATTAAATACTATAGAAATTTTTGTTGTCGTTGTATTTTCAAAACTTGAATTTTTTATTTTTTTTTTTTTTTATAAATATACACTTTTTTTTCTTTTTTGTTTCTTCTTTATATTTACAGTTACAGTGTCTCTTCTTCTATATTTATACATATATTTTTAATAGTATGTATTGTACATATTTATATATGTATAAATAATATATCATATGTATATATAGAGAAATTGTTCTAAATAACACTTTACCCAACACGTATAGCGAACGTAATCATTTAGCAACAACAACAACATTGATATACAAATAAAAAAAAAAAAGCTATAGCATCGGAGCGCACTTTCTAAGAATGAGGTTAGAATTATATATACACATTTCTACACACATTGATGTATATATAAATACGTTTTTTACGTTATTAGAAGTTGTTTTTGTTATTTCTTATTATTGAATTACCATTAAATATAAAAGAAACACAAAAATAAAACCAATATAATGTATGTTTAATTTTATTGATTTTTTAAAAATATATTTTTAGTATAAAATAAAAAAAAATAATAGTTTTTCACTGTTTTTTTTTTCACTATAGTAGAAGAAAACAATTTCTTTTTTATTTGTTCTTATATAAAATTGATCAATTAATATAGATAAATGTTTCCAAAATAAAAAAAAAATTAAATTTGCAAAACAATTATGTTTTTTATTTTTTTTTAAATATATATTGAATTCTATTTATTATCTTTCCATGTCTCTGATTTAGTTTTTTTTTTTGAATGAATGCACAAAAATGAACCAAATAAATCATCAATCAATGAATGCACTTATTTGTTTATATTATTTTGAATAAATAACACAAATGAATCAAATTTTTGATAAATTAAATGCAAATTAAACAAAAAAATTGACGAAAAAAAAAAAAAATAAAAATTAATTTTAAATTAAATTTGAAAATGAACAAACAAAAAAAACAAAAATACACACGCGATTAACGAAACGCACACAAAACACCCAATAGCAACAACACACTGACAGAAAATTTTTGTTATGTTTCGCGAAAAAAATAAATATAAAATTTTAATATAATAATAATAATAATAATAATAAATAGTCTAAAAAAAAGTAATTGAATGTGAACGAGTGAAGAGTATGCTGATAGAAATAGTCATATTCATATGTATTGCCTTTTTTTTTATTTTCGTTTATTATTTATACGGTAATTTCATTGTACGATGGTGTGTATTTTATTTGCATATATAGATATATGCATATAAATACGGCAACGGCATATTTTTGTAATGAATATATATATATATTGTACTGATTGTACATAAGAATTTTTGTACGATAGTGTATATATAAATGAGGTAGTAAATGACGAATGTGTATATATATATAACAGAATTAGTAGAGAAAAGAAAAGAAGAATTTCATTCAAAATTCAAATATAACATTGTTTTGTTGTTATTTTTGTTGTTGTTGTTACGCTACTTTTTTTTTCTTTTTTTTTACTATACATACGAGAATTGTATAAAAAAAAACCTACACATTTATATGATTATTTCTTTTAATTTTCTTATTTTTTTCTTTTTACACATTTTTAGAACAGAATATTATATTTTTGTAATGTATGTCACTGTGTAATATAATAAATATACTACATATAAATTCCGTGTCGTCGATTTTTGATTGAGTTATGTGAGTGATGCGATGACGTACATATATGTTATCATGTATAGTTTAAACAAAATAATAACAAAAACCACTATTTAATATAGCATATATACTGTAGGGTAGTCAATTGTTCTTGATTGATGAATAAAATGTTCTTAATTTACCTATCGATATATTTCACTATATATTGTTTCACATAACCATGATTTACGATCCACGAAGAGGTTTTTTTTTTAAATATCTTTTGAATCACCAATGAATATATGTTTACCGGATTCGATTAAAACAAATTTCATTAATTGTGAAGGTATTTCACAGCAAGTTAATTATTCGGATTTGCAATTGCAAAGTACCAAAAATGAATTTCTTATTTTTACATACCATTTATTTATCTATATATATATTTATATTATATATAGTGTACGGACTGTACATTTAAAATTCTTTCTCTTTCATAATAAAACGCGCACGATTCGAATTCAAATGTACGCGATTTTCTACATTACACACCACAATCTCATTCTATCCATATATAATAATTTTCATTTATATACACTCACTATAAATAATATACGTGAATACATCCGTATTTCAAAAATGTATATTATATATATATATATTTAACATTTAAATTTTGTTCTACATTTAGAATTATATAAATAATAAAATGTAGGTATAATAAATTAAAAAAAAAAAAAAAACACGAAATATAGGTAAAGAAAATCTACAAAATTTAATGATAATTTATTAATAAACAAAAAACATGCAGACAAAAACACAGTTACGGTATTTATTTCTTATTATTTTATCGTATATTCTTCTTCGTTCTTATTTTCTTCTTACACTACGACACGATGATTCTATGATTGAAGAGTTAAATAACAAAAAATAATAAAAGAAAAATTCTCGTGCAACTGTTTTACTGTTACATTTTCTGTTTCTTTTTCTTCTAGCAACCAAATGACATACATATTTTAATTCTATATAAATAAAATATACGAAGACGGTATATAAATATTTTTTATATTATACCTCGTTAAAAAAGATAAATAATAATAAGAATACATACAAATGTATATATAATAATAAAAAAAAAATACAGATTAGAAAAGAATTGATAAAGTAGAATTTTATATATTTTATATAATGAATTTATATAATAATAAGAAAAATAAAGGTATGTTTAATAAAAAAAAAATGTTTACATAAATAAATAAATAAATAAATAAATAGTTTTATGAATGCTGCATTGGCAAAGCATAGAGAAATGTAAAAATAGAATTTATATATATATAAATTTTATATAACCTTACATACTAATGAAAATCCATGCAAATAAATAATATATATATATATATATAAATGATATCAAAACAAAGGTGTGCGAGGAGATAAAATTGCGCTACAATATTATAGAGTTGATTAGTTTTTTAATTTTGTTTATGTACTATATAAAATCACATTAAAATTGTAGTGTATTTGTTGCTTTGGTGTTTTTCATGAATGAATATTTCGTTAATAATAATAATAAACATCATCATCATCATCCAAAAAATACGTCCCATAAAAATGTTGTTTATACTTTTCTATTGGTATTATTTCTTTGGAATGTTGTATGAGAAGGATAGAGACGGAATATTTTGTTCATTCATAAAAGAAATAAAAATAAAAAAACATTTTCATTATTGTATATAGAACAGGTGGAGAAATGTTTAGTTTTTTTTTTGTTAAATATCAATACCTTTTTTATGTTCATTATAAATTTGTGGTTAAATATTAACCGGGTAAAGAAATACACGTAAAATTTCATGTAAAAAATGATGCGAATAATCAAAATTTTAATTTTATTTTGATTTATAATTATTAAATAACTGAGAAAAATTACCATTATCTATTTAAATAACGGTAAATTATTAATTGTATTCATAAAAATTAGAATAATAATACAAAACCTATGAATATTTTCAATTACGATAAATTAAATATTAAAAAAAACTTATTTTTGCTACTTGGGTACAATTATAAATATTCAAAATGAACTAAAAATGAACTAAAATAAATATTCTTTTTGTTATTATTATTTATACAAAAATATTTACTTCTCAACAAAACAAAGTAAGATTTGCATTTTTCTTCAAGTGCAATCATTTTTTTTTGTTTAATTTGTTATCAATATAATTTTGAGGATATATTTTTTATCATTTTAAAAATTTATATTAAAATAATTATAAATAAAAAATGTGATTTAATTAATTTTGTTTGTGAAGTACTGATATTAAATAATTAATATTGAAAAAAAAAATTCAACAACATTATATTATCATTGTATCAATTGCGCGATATTGTTTTGTTCTTCATTGTTTAGTTGTTCATTGGTGTGTTGTGTTGTGTTGTGTTGCATTCTTGCTTAAATTGGTAATTTTTTGTGTGTGTTAAAATAACAATAATTATTATTAAATTAACAAAATCACTTAAATCGAACAAAATCATTAAAAATTAAATTAATTATGGGTTTATCAAATGTTTTAATGTTAAGCCAAATAGCAGGTTATGTGATTGCATTTATATTATCATTATGCATATTGGTACCGATGAGTCTTCATGTTCATTCTTTCAAGTAATTAATACAAAGATTATTTATAATTAATTTTTTGAGAAAAGCCAATTGACTTACATTGATATTTATTATTTTATTTGTTTATTACATATCAACCAACCACCTACTATTAATAAACAGTGGACATTGTTTACTATTTACAACTGGTGAATGGCGAGAGGAGGATGGACTATTTGATGTAAAATGGGCAACACAAGGATTTTGTAATTTTCCGATAACAATTAGTATATTTTTATTTGTTGTGTCTGGCATTCAAATATATCGGTATGTTTATTGTTTATTATACAAACTAAATAACCTTTTTTTTTTTTTGGCTATATCATAATAATGTGTATTTAAATATCTGATTTATCGAATAGATTATCAAAATGTGCTCTTAAACAAATGGAACCAACATTTTTAACATTATTTTGTGATGTATTTCTGGGTATTACATTATGTTTTTGCATTATATTGTCAGCATTAATGATAACATTAGGTTTTATTGTATGGTGTTCGGATATGACTCAAAGATTTCCATCGTAAGTTGATAAAAAATAAAATGAAATTTATTTCATATGTATTTATACAGATTAAATTTTATTTATACACTTATTATTAGATGTGAAATAGCGGCCGGACAAAATATAACAAAAGGAGAAGAAAAAATAGATACATCTGGATTTTATATTGAAATGGGAACAGCACAGGTATGTGTTTCATTTATTTTAATATGTACTATAAATCATTGCATGTAGTGATAATCAAACTATACACACGGACGGACAAACGGACACTGACCCTTTTCGGGCACTGTATGCTAAATGTCGTGAAAAGTGGGTGGTAAAATAAAATGTTGTTACGAAATCGTTATTGTGTAATGTAGAGTAACGTTGACGCTGTAATGCCGGAAAAGCCGAGAAGAATGCAGTATTAAAATGACAATAATTAAATAATATTGTGTATTGTGATCGATGTGATTCTGTTTTATTTATTATTGCGCGACAATGTAATGTGCCTTACGAAAGATTGAATATTCTTAATATTATCGTATTAATACGTTTTAAAATCTCTAATATGAACTAATAATATCAGTGTTATCTCATCGATCATTGTCAATCTCATCGTTATTGATGGAAACGTACTAATTTAACAAAATAAACAATATTTATTTTTTTAATCAGTTTGGTGCATGGGGTTCATTTGCAATTTGGGTTGGACTATCGATAATTGCATTACTAAAATTGATAAATAATCATCAAATGTTAAATATGAAAGTGTCAATGTATTTGGAGCGTCAACGACTTGTGAATGAAGGAGCCAATGGTCGTGATTTTCATGGAGGTAGTGGAGACGGTATGAGTACACCACCATCATCAGCAGAAACTCCTACTATATAAATAATAAACCTGTGGTTTATTTTTTCAGTTTTTTTCCCTTGATTTTTCCCTTTATTTATCTTATTAAACACTGATAATTATAAGCGGTACTTATATTCTAACAAATTCTAATATTTATCTGATCGGTAAGAATTAATATATTAGCAAAGTTGAGCATAATAGGGATTTTTCAAAATTATTTTTTTATGATTGTTAGAGTTCATTACGTTCACATAAATATTATCGTTCAATATATTATAAAGTATTATCAGATTAGTTCTTAATTCGTTGAATTGTAAGAACCCATCTGAGATCGTAATATTTATGTGAAAAATCTCCTTTGAAAAGAGAATGTGATTGTAAATAAATTAATATTAAAATAAAAGCAATTATTGAGAAATATTATTTCGGACAGTTTAATCGATTAATATTAATAAAGAATTAATAAATGATATATTTTTTAAATAAAGTTATAAATAATGAAATGAATTTGAGTGTAAATAGAATAGATATCTTGTAAAATAAAATTTCAGTATTTTGTTTGTTTATTGAATGGTGTGCGGCATCATCCCTCTTCATATCTTATTCGATTAGAATCAAAATTTCGAAAGTGCTAATTTTAAATTGTAATTTAGGAACGAGCCAAATAAAATGATTTTTGATAAATTTTCTATTCAATTTAGTGTTAAGAAATTAAATAATAATATATATAAATATACTTTTAATTTTTATTTAAATAATTTATTTTTCACAAATATAATAAGTTTATTTTTTTTAATTCTATTTAATGATTAATGAATTATTTTATATATTAATGCAATTATTATCATTAAGAATTAATATCAGAAAAAAATATAATATATAATTTTATGTTAAAAATGACATTAAAATATTTAATTGAAATTATCATTAATAAATTTTATATAAATTTATACAATTGTTAAAATGTTATTTAATAAACTTAAACTTTTGAAACATTGAAATTGTAGAATGATTGGTTAGTGAAAAGTTATGAAACTTTTAACGGATGTGATATTTAAGACGAATAATCGTATATTCCCATATCACAATCAATGTTTTAATAATTTTATAATTTTCAGAATGTTTTATAATTTATAATTTATAAGAATTTATTTAATTTATTATTTATTTTATAATTATTCAGATTACGCTTGAATGAAAAGCGAACGTTCTTGAAAATCAATTTGAATTTTATGAAAAATATCGTTGCCTTTTTCAATATAAAAATTCAATTCATCAACAATCAAACAGTTCGTCAACATTTTTGATAATACTAAATCATTAAATTAATATATGGAATTGAACATCGTATACCAAAAACAATTCCATGTACATGTTCGTCTGGTTGCGAATTCACATCAGAATTTTCCAGGTATGTATCGTATTTATTTTTAAATTATTTAAATATATATATAAGTAAAGATTCTGATTTCGACATACCAGACACATAGACAAACTATGAATATTATTTAAACTATGACAATTAGGAAAATAAAGAACAAACAAATAATTTTATTTATAAACAAAACTATAATTTCTTAATTTTATTGAATTAATACATTATAAAATCTATATATTTTGTTTAAAAGTGTTCATACTCCCCCCAATCACAATTGATTTTAGTTTTATTTTACATTAACAATAAAACATATAATGCACAAAAAGCTAAAATTAAATATCTTATCGAATACAAACTAAAATATCACTGTTAAATAATTCACCTTATATTTTTTTTTATATATTTTGTATTTTCAATAATAATATAGTGAAAAGTGAAATAATTTTGAAATGATAAACAATCATTTTGTTGACTATATAACATATATAAATACAATATTTTTTATCATTTCCTTATAATCTAAAATATTTATATACGAAAAAATAAAAAAATGAAATGATTTTTCGATATGCAAAATTATGATCAATCGATAAAATATTTCATTTTTTATTTTAATTAAAATAATATACAATTAAATAAATTAAAAAAATACATCTCTTGAAATTTTAAACAACGCCTTTCCAATGAACAATTGCACGTTGTGTATCGGGTGCTTTACCAAATGGTTTTGTATCATCATGATACACATATTGATTTACCTGATAGTCTAATAATGTTTTATAACCATAGACATCGTTACCTAATTGCTGTGTCAATGGATTTGTATTTGTTGTTAATATTCCAGCAAAATTACGTTTTTTGGCCAATTTTAATACTTCATTTTCCATAAAATGCATAACAGCAATATTTTCTTGTGCATTCAATTCTGAACTTGTACCCATCATAAATGCATGTAATATTTGATTCATACCAGCCGGTAATTGAGTGTCTCTGTATATATATAAAACAAAATGTTAAATTATAATAATTTAATGAAACAAATTGTCTTGAAAACCAAATGGGATTAAAATGTGTTTACCTTATGGGACCCTCCAAATATTCGAGAAATTCGAATACAATCACTAATTTACTATTAACCGGTACTTCTGGTTCATCACGTGCATCAAAATTCAGAGCAACGGAAATTAATCGATCATTTCGATCGTAAACCACAAAACTCAAACATTTTTCAACTAAAACATCCCAAATTTCTTCTAAAATATCACCATAATCGGTAAAGAATATATTTGGTTTTAACCATTGTTCCAAATCGGCTTTCTCAAAGAAACTTGTAGTTATAATTCTGTGATAGAGAAATAAAATCAATTTATTATTATAATTAAACTTTTATAATGGGCATACAGACGAATTAAACGATATAACGATATAAAAACTTACTCAATCACTTGATTTTTATGATATTTCTTTAATATTTCTGATCGATATGAATGTTCATTGTCTTCGTCATCGGATCCATGGATTAATGATCGTTCACCGCCCACTAACGATCTCGATCTTGATATTTTATACAGAATTTCTTCTAAATTCTGTGCTGTTATAAAATCGGTAATCCCAATAAAATACCCCTTTTCACGTAATAATGTTACCGTATAAATGGAATTCAATGAATTGCCACCAAGTTCATAAAAATTACTATTCAAACATAATGTGGCACGAGTTGAACGTCCAATAACTTGTCCAATTGTATGAAATAGATCTTCAGCGATTGACATTAAATTCTCTGGTACTCCATTAAAATCATAATCAATGGATATTTCTGTATCGTCTATGAGGTTTTAAAAATAAAAACTTATCATATTTTGTTTAATTTACAAAATAAAGCAAAAATAATAAACAAATATTTACCATTATTATTTGTACTACCATAGAATTTCAATAATGTTTGACGATCAACTTTGCCATTTACCAACAATGGTATTGTATCCATAAGTATAACTTGAGGTACCATATACGGAGCCAAACATTCTTTTAATATTGTCTCCAATTGAAGACCAGTTTGTAAACGTGAACCATCACATACGGTAACAAATCCCAATAGGGCTTGATCAATTTCACCAGCATGATA
This sequence comes from Dilophus febrilis, assembly GCA_958336335.1. Taxonomy (NCBI): domain Eukaryota; kingdom Metazoa; phylum Arthropoda; class Insecta; order Diptera; family Bibionidae; genus Dilophus; species Dilophus febrilis. The sequence goes on along the minus strand of OY284468.1, from coordinate 33,542,896 downwards.
ACATAAAACAACCGCTTTATCCACTTCTTCAATGGTTAATAATTGTTTTTCAATTTCCGATAAATCAACTCGATGTCCACGTATTTTTATTTGTGAATCAGTACGTCCTTCATATTGTAAAATACCACCTTTTAAGATGCAAGCAAAATCACCGGTACGATATAAACGATTGTATTCTAATAGATATATATATATATATATAGATAGACAAATGAATACAAAATGTTTTAAATAATCTAAATTGATAATTATTTATAGACATTATACTTACTTAAATCAATGTTTAATGGATTTTCAATAAAACGATCTGGATCTCTGCCGTTAACATAACCGGCCGCTAAATTGCTACCGGCCACAAACAATTCACCAGTTTCACCATATTTTACTGGACGATAATCATTATCCAAAAGATAGATCATTGTATTATATAATGGATAACCGATTGGTACCTTTTCAAAGGCATCCAATTGACGTTTACTTTCGCATACAAAATATGTTACATCACCCATAATTTCAGTTGAACCATAAAAATTACATAAAATATGTTCACCTTCTTTAAAATAATCATAAAATTCTTTGGCCAATGCCACAGATAATGGTTCACCAGAACATACCCATATTTTTAAATTATACAATAAATTCAATTGATTTTGTAATGGTAAATACATTAATAAGGAACGTAATAATGTTGGTACCAATACCAAACGTTCAATTCGATAATGTTCTAACATTTGCACTAAACGTTCTGGATCCTTGGTCACCTCTTTCGGTACAACCAAAATGGCCATTTCTATTTGAGGGTTTATAATTAAAAAAATAATTAAAATCATATAACATATAACAAAACAAAAATACAAATTGTATATACCAGTTAGAAGTGGTCCCCATATTTCCGCTACCGAATCAACAAATGTTAATGCTGTTTTAAAAATACCAATTTTTTCAGTTTGCGAATATGGAAATGTTTTCCATTGCCATGTTAAACGATTTAAAACAATTGAATGTGGTAATCGAACACCTAAATTAAATATTAATTTAGGTATCATATAATACAAATATTTTATATATTATATTTTATAAATCCATATGGGTTTTTATTTATATATCAATTAAAAATGTTAACTAACCTTTTGGAACACCGGTACTACCGGATGTATATAATATTATTCCTAAATCACTTTGATCATTTGTCAATGTCTCATCAGCATCGATATTATCGATTTTACATGAATTCGCTAATTTCTCTAAATCACCAATTGTTATCGATGGGATTCGTTTAAATGTTTCGGGATCAATGTCATTATCGTGTATAACCAATACTGGTTTGGCTTCGGCTAATATATGATCGATACGATTCTGTGGAAAACTTGGATCAATTGGTAAATATGCGGCTCCCGATTTCCAAATGGTCAACAGTGCTTGAATTAATTCATTTGATGGTGACATACAAACAGCTATAATCCAATCACCATCTTGATTGGATTGCGATTGATATCGATCTTTTATTAAATGCAATACAACTCTTGACAATTGATTTGTTTTTGCATTTAATTGATTATAGGTTATTGATTGTTCCCTGCCCATTCCATCGTGATACATTATCGCTGAACGTTCACCACAATTTCCATTTTCAATATTCTCTTCGAAAATACGATGTAATAATTTTGGTTGTAATTCATGTTGTTCACCTTTGATTATCGATAGTTGTCGTAATGAACCCATTATTGAATTTATGTATATTCTGAAAGAATAATTAAAAAATAAAATAAATATATACCGCATTTTAAAATATAATAAATTTAAAAATAATATTCATTTAAATTGTGTAATTTTATTATAATTAAATTTAAAATCAAATATTTATAAAATAGAAAAAAATGTTAAAGACGTTATTTTTTATCCTATAGTAACCCTTCATTAAGATTTCTTTAAAAACGAATTTGAATATTTAATTGCAAAAAAAACAATTTAATTTGGTTATCCTATCATTTAACATCCTTGACATATCTATTTATTATTATTGAGTTCAACACCGACGATTATATATAAAATCGACATTATTATTTAGGTGAATGAAAAAATTAAAACAAAACACCATATAAACACCTATATATATATAAAACACGTAACTATACAAAATATATCATTTATAATTTATATAATCTATTGTTATATGATTTTTACAGATTATGAATGCACACTTTGAAAAATCCCGTTTTTGTGTGATTTTATAAATTATTGATGTGCACAAATCTATAAATATTTTATTGTTTTCGATATCGTCGACGACGACGACGACGATGTGGTTGATTTTTTGTAAAACATTTTTAGTTTGTTAGTTTGTGAAATTTGTCCTGAAAATGGAAAATTAAAGAAAAACTATAATAAGTGATCTTTTTATTGTGATATTTGTTGTTTTTTTTAGTTTTGTTAAAAGTTTTCTATTTTTTTCGCATGTAATATCATGTTTAATTTTCATTCAAAAAGTAAAAAAAAAAATAAAATTTATATTTGTATTAACGGGATTTCTTTTTTTTAATTTTCTGATTTGTGTTTTATATAATTTTTAATAAAATATTTTTTTCTATATTATCTGAATAAAATAAAAAAGTAGTAGTGCATATAAAATAATATCATTATAGTGATTATATATAATTACAAAAACACCAACAAATATTGAATTAAAAACAACATCAAAATAATGTATGGAAAAATATAGTACGTAACAGTAACAGAATTAGGACAGCAGTTCACCACCGGATTTAATGTTTACAACAATTTCCTTTAAGGTATATTTAAAAAAAAAATCATAATTTTTATCTAATAATACCACAATTTTTATAATTCATAAATTATGATGTTAATTTTTTTTTTTTAATTTTATTTTATTTACAGGTTAGTGCCCCCTAAAAAAAATTGTCTGCCAACTTTACGAATTTTTACCAACATCTTTTAATTGTAAAAATTCCAACAAAAATGTGAGTGATAAAAAATATTTATTTTTATTTTATAATTTTTCTTCTTGTTATTTACTATACACAAACATTTTTATTTTTCTTAACATTATTTTAAAAACATTTTAAAATTTTTAAAAGTTTATCAATATATGTAGTTTATCATTATTTTAATTATTCATTTAGCATTCTGCGGACAGTATATATAAATATGTGGTCATAATAATTTTGTCGTATTTAATTTCATTCCATATCCATTAATTCATCATTATATATTTGAATAAAAGAAAATTTGATTTCCTCATTATGAAAATTGAAAACTTTAATGTACATGTTTTCCATATTTTACCGAGATCTTAAATACCATATATCTACCACTATAACTCATTATAATATCTTATTATCAAAAAAACTTTACGTATGTATTTCATTCTAAAACAATTTTCATTTAATTTCACTTAATATCAATATACATTGACATTGGATATCCTTATATAAAAACCGGGTAATGGTGACTGACAGGTAGTATATAAAAATCAATTTGTTTCTCACACAAAATTTTGACCCTCATAATAATATAATACAATATAGCTACTGTCTGTTTATTATATTTACATATGTATAATTAACCAGGTAACATTTTCATTTTGATTGTTATCTTAAAACAAATAAAATCATACGCATTTATAAAGAACAGAAAAAAACATTAACATATATAATTACAACTTTATTCATTTTTTTTATTATATATCTAAGAAAAAAAGCTCTATAATTAATCGTAATTTGAACAACTTAATTTACTTTAATTGTTAATAGTTATTAATTATATTTATTTAATTTTTTATTGATACAAAATTCTGATACAGCGAATATTTAAGATTTTTATTTTAATGTAATTTAATTTACTTTTATCTTCATATATACATCTACACACGTATATAGACATATACATCTCATTGATCTCATACTCATATAACAAATAAATATCTATATATGTAAATCTAAATGAATGTAAATAATTTTTAACGTAAACTTTTATAGAGGTAAAAATATACGGAGAAAAAAAAATCTTTTAAAATACAATCGATATATATATAGATATATACAATGTAAAATTATATATTTGATTATTAAAATACTTAAGTAATAATACTAATAATAACAATAATAATCTATAATAGGTAATGAACAAAAAAAAATTCATTATATAGATTTGAAATGCAGTTAAGATTGTTGAGATAATTAAATGGTATATAATATATATATATATATATATTTACCTTATTGATTTATATATTGTATAGTACAGAAGGTCAAATGATTGAATTTCATTAAACACATTTTTAAATCAATTTATCTCTGATGTATGTAATAGTTCATTCATTTTTATATAGTTTGTTGTACTTATGCTTTGCGCCATACACAATTACACATAGAGTACAATATACTATGTATAATAATTACATTCATATATATGGTATACATAGACAATTTAAATCAACATAACAATAAATATTTATTAATAAAATTATGCATTTTAAAATTTAATTATATATATAGTTATATATAATAAATAATTATTTTTAGATATAAAAATTAATCGGTTTTCGCGTATACGCGAATATATATAATAAATAACTATTGATATTCTATTATTGAGTCAATATAAAATTTTATAATTGAAGGGGAATGTCATATATAATATACTAAATGTTTATGGTTATTTTATTATACCAATTTATTTATATATATATATATTGACGGTATACATGGTATATATTAAATTATTTTTCGTAATAATATTATGTTTATTACATATATAAATATGTACATTTGTACACTTTAAAGACAAATTGTTGAATAATTATAATTGTTATATATGTGAATGTATATATATATCGCCAGATATATATTGAATACAAAATAATTGATTTGATTAATTGATTGCGGCGTTTCAATTAATTTTATATATAATTAAATTTTTTATTTCATATATATATATAAATAAATAAATATATACATATTTAATTTGTTAGTAAACAACTGAAATTGGTAATATTTATATTTTAAATATACCTTATTTTATTTTATCGCAAGATATGTGTGACAATAACATGATGTATAAATAATTAATTATATTTATTTTTATAAAATATTTTCATACAACACATCATCAAGATATTTGTTTATAAATAATTATAATAAATATATAATAGCTGTCCATACATATCAATAATATGTCTTCTTCCAAATATAAGTTATTGTAATTTGTAATGGGATCATTTAGAATTTTAGATGTATATAATTTTGCATATGCTGTTTCATAAAATAATAATGTCATTAATTTTACTTTGTTAAAAAAGCATCACAAGTATTTTTGCCTTAAATAGTCTTTTTTTTTGAAATTCTAAAGGTTCTTGTTGGATTCTTGTCGGATTTTTATCATCAGAAAAAACTTGTTTCAAATGCGTTTCTTAATAAATTCTATATCACCTGAAAGGTTTCTATTGAAAGATTTTACATATACGGTATATTGAAGTAAAAAAAAATTCAGGAGGTTTTCTTGAAGGGTTTTCTATTTACAAAGAATTAAATTTATAAATGTATGGACATAATTACCTACGTAATTGTCGATTTTCCAAGATAATTTACCATGAATTTACCTTAATCCTTAATCACATTTAATTAATTACAAATAAACTATATGCACTAATCTGTTTTAAAGATCGAATATATATATTCGACTTTGGTCGTTGGGTTGAAAGCTCTCATAATATTCACACCACTTCTTTATGAACATAAATATGATTTATTAAGAAATTTTTAATGATATCATATATCTGTGATGATTTGTTAAAACTTTTACTAGTTTTGCATATTTTTGTTCTATACATAAATGTTTATTATCTAGATTTGTATTAATCCATTTGTCCATTTGTTTGCAAAAACGATCAACAAAATAAATTTATTTAATGCGTATCCACTCTTTTTATATGTATGAATACAGCGAATAAAAAAAAACTATATAATCAAATTAAAAAAAAATATAAAAGCACTTAACAGCAATCAAACAATTGAAGAAAAAAAAATCTCTAAATATCAATTTAAAAAAAATAAATAATATTTAATATGTTTTTATATATATATGGTATATAGAATGAGGAAATTCGAATTAATTATTTTTAATAGAACAATTTTTAATTTAAATATACATATATTATATATATGGTTAACAAAACACAGTTTATTGTATATATTCATCATTCGAAAAAATAACATAAAAATTGATATCTCGATTCACTAAATAATCACAAATATACAAATATGAAACATGATATATAGAGATATATTCAATATATAAGATCGTGTTGTATTTAACGATAATTTTCCATTGAATTATGATCATTATATTTAATGATTATTTTATGATTAGTCTTAAATTTCTTTTGAACTTTCATCAGAATTTATTTTCGTTTTCCATCATAAATACACAATTACACATAGGGGAATTGCCATATGTAATAATTCTTATATGACATTTCAATTGTGGTATATGGATAATGATTTTAATGATATTGTATAGAAAATGAATTATTCAATCAATTAAACTATATACATATAACATATATATATATATATTATTAATTATATTATCTGTAATTTAATTCAACTATAACCGCACGTAAGTAAAAAAAATAGATATATAGGTATGAAATTTATTATATATTGTAGAATCGAATGATAGAAATAAATATAGGTATTGCACTATAATAAGAGTGTAGGTCGCATAAAACATGAAAGTGGTTTTATTTTTTTACAATATGTGCCTATAAAATATAGTACTTACACGCTTGAAACATTTCTAAATGTAATATATTGACCATATAAGTTATAATATTGAAACATTTTTTAAAGGTTTTTTTTTTCTTAAATTTAATGATAATGCTATTATTGATTATGAAAATTATATCTATATATAGCATATTATACGTTCGCTATATATCTATATGTCGATTATAGTTGTTTTAAATGTGGTTAAATTTTTTTTTCCAATAAAGAGGTCTTTTTCAATAAAGGTATTTTCTATATTTGTAAATATTTACATATTTTAAATGTATTTCTTACAGGCATTTATTAAAATATTTTTATGTATATTTAGTATTTTGCTACCACATTTTTTTTTATTTAAATGGTATTTAATATTTTAGTTAATTTAATTTATATATAAATTATTGCTTTTACCATAAAAAAATATTTAAAAAAATACCGACATAGTTTGGTAATTTAATATATATAGCACCCTCTGAAGAGTTGAATGCTTTAATTAATAAAATTATTTTAATAAAAATAATTATACCTCAAACGAATTGTACAGTTTAAATTCACGGAATAGATATAAATTTATTTATTTCTTTAAATATGGGTTTAAAATTCCATATTCAGAATTATTTATTTATTGATGATTGAAAAAAAAATTGTATGTATACAAATAATTTAGATGCGTAATTAACGTTTGTAATACAAACTAAATTCAGGTGATATTATTTAATTATAGTTATAAAAAGATATAATGATTTATTATAATAACAACATATCCGAATATATATTTTACGTATATAGAGATGTATATATAGAGGTGACGAGGTTTTAATTTAACTATATATATAATTAAATAAATAAGTTGATTTAATATGGTAACATCAAGCACATTAAGTTAATATAATTCATATATATATATATATATTCTATTTGAAATTATCCATAAAATCATTAAATAAATATACTATAATGCAATTAAGAAAATTAATTTGTTTATTTTGGATTGCGGTGTTTTACAATGAAATTTCCTTGATTTCTTAATTAAATGACATTTTTTTATAAAATCATCCTATATTTTGTTGTAAAATGTTTTATATATGTTTTATCGATTCAATTCCTTTTTAGTTTTCTTATTATTTAAATTTCATTCACCTCTATACCATACAACAAAATACTTTGTATATAAATAAACATAAAACATTTTACCATAATTATCGATGTAAGAATGATTATTCGCATATTTAAATAAATTATTTAGTTTAATTTTCATAAGTGAAAAGTGAATTTGGTATGGTGAAATTCGATATCATATTGTTTTTTGGAATAGATATATACATGCGAATTTTTAATGCAAAATTCTGCAATACATCACACCACACAGTATCATATTTATATATATTAAATGCAATTCACACAATGTTTATAGATATATATACTGATTTAAATGCGAATATTCATTCGTACATTTGCAAATACTTGTATTTATATAGAGAAAAAAATAAATAAGTAATAAGTAAAGTATTAAATCATATATTAAATGAATTATACACCTATCTATATATATATATATATAAAATATTTATCTGCGAATTTAATTATAATAACGCGTGCCACCACCAGCGGATATTCATTCAAAAATTTATAATTTTTTTTTTATAAATGCACACAGGCAGAGTGACAGTATATATTTTAAACTTCATAAATCTCTTTAATATACCGCATATATAATATTTATATTATTTATTTAAATATATACAACACTTATATAAATTTTAATACTATACATATTGTATAATGTTTATTTATGAAATTCACATTATAAAATTTAATTAAAAATTATTTAAATGAATTATAATATAATAATCGTATTGCTAATTAATTAACGTGTTTATAATAATATTATATATAGATTTATTTATTATTTATTAGTGCAAATTATTATACTTATATGATGATTTATTAAATTATATCTGAATTATATGGTTTTCAGATTTCTTTATAAACGAATCTGACGCTGGTTTATGAAAATATTAATTGATTTTTTTGTCCAAATTTTTCGTTGATATTTAAAAAATTAACAACATTATCTATATATTAACTGTACAAAAATAAACTCTATCTGATATCAATGCATTAACAATCTCGAAACAAATCCTAATTTATTTAAAAATATCTAACACAGAATTGGAAAAAAAAACCAATAAAATATCAATATAACAAAAAGGTATTTGAATAATTCAAGAAATTGTTCAATCACATTTCATGTTAGTTGAATCCGCATTGTTAGTAGTTAAAAATAGATTATTAACCCCCCCGTTAAACCATATAGATGGATTATATGAAAATATATCTTCTGATCGTTATGCGTATTAGAAATATTTTCTTTTTTATATCAACAATCATAAATAAAAAAATGTCCACCATTACATTATTATTAAATATATTACAATGCATTTGCAAATTTCTATATATATTCATTTCAAATATATACACATTTATTTTGTGCAAAACCAATAATGACTTTTTTCTTTTATTCATTTAAATCAACTATAGATCTTTCAATTTACTAATATTTTAATTTTTTTTTTCTATATATGGAGTGTGTTTGTTGTGCTATATTATTATTCTTTTTTTTGCATTAAAATATTATAAATAATTAATATTATGTCAAAAATCAATAATTAAAATATCTTTATATATTTAAAAAAAAAAAATATACTCTATAAAATCAATATTTGTTATTAGTTTTAAAATATAAAAAAAAAAGTGAATTTCTTGAATAATAAAAATCATTTGTTTATTTCTTAACATTTGTATGTATTTTATAAAATTAAAATCAATATTATTGTTTTTTTCTTATGGTAAGAAAAAAAAAATTAATGGAAATATTGATATAGAGTTTTATCTTTTTTTTTTTATTTTGTACTTCTTAATTTATAGAAATACCAAATATTATTTTCCATTTTATAATTGATTGCGACAAAAAATTATTGATTTATTCAAAAGTAATTAAATTGTCGCAATCATTAAAATTACATAGTAAAATTTCTATCGATTATATTAGAAGATCGTAGAGATCAACTTCAACTCATGTCTTTTACACATCACATATTTTCAATATTTAAAACAATATGCGTGTACTTTTGTTATCAATTTGTATTGTTCCGTATTACTTTGCTATATATCCTTCGATTTTTGAATCATTTTGCTAGAAATTATAAGGGCGAGCATAAAATATTGAGCAATATCTTATAGAGACTTAACTATATTTAATATAACATTATATTATACAAAAATAAAATTATCCAACAAATAAATTAAAAAAAAAAAACTTTCAATAACACAAAAAACGATAGTAATTTATTTTACAAAACAATTTCATAATTTATAAACATAAATGGCGTTAAACATTTATAAAATTAATACAGACCCAGGCGTTAGATATATTTATATTTATATAAAACACAATCGATGTAAAAATGTACAAATTGTGTTTACAAATAATTGTTTTATAGATGAATTGATTGATAAGATAAATTAATGAATGGTAATGACTATATACATGTTTTGATTGTATAAATTTTACAATGTATTATAAAATAATATATGAATGGAAAAAAAATATGTGTAATAGTTTATATTGCATTGAATTTGCATAACTTATGTGTTTGTGTATTTATATAATTAATATAATATTTTGTATATTGTTTTGATATTCCAAGTAACAAATTATAATTATAAATTTAAACTGTATAAAATTTTTAACTAAAATATATTAGATAAAAAAATTACTTGGAAAATACAGTAATTATTTTTTAATAAATAGATGTACAGAAATAATTGCAAATCTTTTCATAAAAATGTTGTAAGCAAAAGGATATAACGTACAATAAAAGGATGTTATCTTTTTTTTTCAATGGGATCTTCATATCAGATAGTATTTTATTGAATAAATAAACAATAAACTATAGAAAAAATTTAAAGTATAATTGCTATTTGGGATAGATGGGTTATATTGTAATAATGGAAAATAGTATAGATGAGGTATATTGCAATAAAAGTATAATTAATTACGTTAATGTTCATTCAAGATGCATATATAAAAAATGTATGTGGATTGCATTTTTCATTATTATGTATATATTGATTTTTGTTCTTTGATATTTTTATATAAACGAATATGTTTTTATTGTTTTTTCTTACCTTTTACACCTTTATTTAAATGAAATTTACTAATATTATTATATTATGTATTATGTAATATTCAGAATCAAAATTCATTCATTATAACTATTCCGAAATGTCGTATATAAAATATTAACATTTAAAATATATAAATATTTAACTGCGTCAATTAATAATAAATTTTACTAAAAGTATCTTTATTATAGTTTATCAAATTATGTTAACCAAATTCGTTTAATAGAATTGTATATAGAGAAATACGTTTGGTTATTGGAATCAATAACCTTTGAATAAATATCGATAAATTGTGTATTTATTTATTTATATTTTTAAATAATTACAATTTTTTTTTTTATATATTTTAATTTATTCAACTGATTGATAACGAATTTGATCATATTATCTATATATGGTATAATATTCTGTCTTCCTTATATTATTATAAAGAAGTTAATTCTATCTATATTCATATTTTTCATCAACATTTCATCATGAAGATATATATAAAATTATGCCTGTCAAATCCAAGTCAAATCAAAACTAAAATTAAAATATATAAATAGAGATACATATATAAAAAAAAAAATATATATATCAATTATCAATTATGTCTGTGGTATTTCATTGTTTTAATATCGAGTTTAAAGGATGGTATATCGAAAAATGTTGATATGATGAATAAATATATATATAGTCAGTCACCTTGAGAAATTAAATCATCTACATATTCAAATCATTAAAAAAAAAATTATTTGTACATTTATAATACGCACAATAAACAAAAAAATAAATAAATATAATATGTGAAACATGTTTTTTTTTTTAACGAGGAAAAAATTAATTTTTTTTTATATATAAGACAAGTGTAAGAAATTTCCGGACTTTCCATTTTAATAACTGCTTTTTTTTTTTAACTTTAATCTTCAATTATAGTTGGGCCTCCTGTTCGCATATGGATATAGTTAGAGGGTTTTTATGAATGTTATATGAAATTTTTTTGCTTATTAGATATTTATGGAAAATGTTTTTAAAGGTCACAAATGGACTTAATTAAAATGATAAATTTTCTTAATCTTGAACTCTTCATAATATCAAAGTCTCTAAAATTAACCACTTTGTTTATAAAGAATATAGAATTAAATTTTAATTTAAGCGTTAACTGTATAAGCTTAACTTACTGTATATTTATTGTTTCCTACTCATTTTAACAATCAATTGTACAAAAAAAAGAATATATAAAAAAATTAAATTCTGATAATTGAATTATAATATTTTTAATTGAAAAATGATTTGCTCTAAAAATACATTGGAATGTATATAGAACATATATTTTATTTATATATAAATTACTTGATTTATTATCATCAATGGAAAATCTACTTATATTATAAAAATAAATATAAATTGTAATTTGAAAAATCGAGTATATTTTAGGGGGGCGATATTAAATTATTTTTTTATAAAATTATTGAAAATAAAATTTAACATAAATTAATTGCCCATTAACATTTTCATTATGTTAAAAATAAATTCTTAATAGTATTTTTAAATTATAAATAAATCTGTCAAAATATCTTAAAATCAAAAATAGTATAAAAATAAATATAGTATATTATACATATGTGTCAATTAATATTTTGATTTTCAATATCATTAAGGAGTACATTTATTAGTATTAGATAGGTTATTTTGTATAACATTTATGAATGATCGAGTATAAACTGATCAATTCAACTGTATTCAATGTTTATTTAATAATATTTTGTGATTTTTGTTTTACATTTCCATATTAAATGTACAATCACTGAAAGGTTATAGGCTATATGTTAAATTATCACACAAAAAAAAATAAAATGATAATTTTTTAAGAACGATTTTAATGAGTTTTTTCATCAGTACAACAGCAGAGTCAATAATATCATTATCATTACGTACGCAATAAATTGTATATGAAATTGTGGGTATTCTTGAAATTTTCAACATCAAAAGTTTATTTATGTTTAAATTAATCCAATTAATCTATATAACCATATATAGAAGATGTTAATAATAAAATTTTATATGTTTCTTTTTATTTATTGAGCTATTGAGCGCGTTAATTATATATACACCTATCTATATATATATATATATATTAAACTACCTTAATTATATATGATTTTCTCAATGCATATGAATATATATTTAAAAAAAATATTCAAAAGTGTTAATGTACGATCAATAAAAATTAATGAATTTATTAAAACAATAAATAATATAATATATTTTTTTGTTTTGTTTTTGCCATTTAAAATTATTAGTAAAGGTGGTGCTGCGGTTATTAATATCTTAATATATATATACAATTAAAAAAACAAACAAACAAAATTTTGACATGTAAGCATACATTACAATAAATATATAATAAACTTTATTAAATCATATGTATATATATATGAACACAAAAAAAAATGTGTCTATGTATGAAATATGAAATGCATATCAATTACATGTTATTAAAATATACGCGCCTTTGACCTAGACCATCAAGTTTAGTAAATGAAAAACATAAAAAAAAATAGCTACAAAATGTTAATATTTGCATTCCAAACTAACAAAACAAAATATAAAAATAAATATCAATGATATGGAAATGGAAGTCAAAATAAACATAAATATATTATATACGTATATATAGCTACTGTTTAATACATTGATCTATTATAATATAAAAAAAATTCGAGATCTCATATATTTATATGAAAAACAAACATTCCCAAGTCATTCATATCATATATAGCATATTATATTAAAAAAAAAAGAGTTTGTATGCGAGATCGCGCAACCTTGTCTTAACTATTAATCATAAATATATAAATTTTATTTCATTTTTTTTTTATTTTGATTAAATAATAAAAATAATAAAGTTTATTTTTTGACAATTTAATACACACTTTTTTTTTATTGCCAAGGTTATCATTAGTTGCACATATATGAATTTTATAAAGCATAATATTATCTGAACCTTTCTTTATTATTTTATATATGTTATATACGAAATTATACATATACGAATATATAAAATATACAATTAAATTTGTTATACTCTTGATCAACATTTTTATTTTTATACATATGTATCGTATAATGTAAATTAATTGTATATAAAGTTAAGTTATACAAGCGAGAATTAATTTATATATATATAAAAAATAATATTAGGTAAACATTTTTACGAATTTTTTTTGTTTGTTGTATATTTAATTAAAATTTTCTTGGTCAAACAATTTTTTTTTCTTAATTCTTGTAAATAAATTTAACCATTCTAATTATTCTCATCGCACGTTATGAAATTCGTTACACTTCTTTTTTATATATGCATCGAATATAATAATTATAGTTATAAAGTAATAAAATATATAATATTATTTAATTGGTAAACAAAAAAAAAATAAAATAAAATAATAATCATTTTTAATTCATTTTTATAATCAATGCTAAATTTTATATAAAATAATTTCGAAAAAAAAACAACAGAATATAGAAATATTTATATTTATAAAATTTTTATATTAAATTATAATTATTAAATTTGATTACAAAACAATTGTTGTTCGGATCTTAATTTATATATATATGATTATATACAAAATGATGATTTTTTTTTGTTAACAAAAAAAAAACTATATTAAATGAAATAAAATTCTTTGAAAACAATTGATTTTTATATAATTACCAAGGTTTTAAAATGTTTCGATTATTTAAAAAAAAAAACAAAAAAAATTTATTTTTAATTGTATATTAAAATACAATTTTAGAGTATTAAATATATAGATTCAATTTTTAATATATATTTAATAATTCTTTTAATACTGCTGCTGCTGCTATTTCTTAAAAAAAATATATGATTTCATAAAAAAAAGAGATGTTTTGCATTTCAAGGGTAAAATATATATAATTATTAATATAATTATTATATTTATTAAATTAAATTTTTTAATGTTAATATTTAAAAAAAAATCATATTAAGTTCAACATTGCATAATTTTCACGGTTTTCCATATATCATTTCCATTTTATATAATCATATATATAGAGTATAATGGATAAATTAAAATATTCCAATTATTAATATATTATTTATTTTAATTAATCATATTAACACATTATGTGTTATAAGGGAAATCGTTGACAGTTCGTTTTGTTTTATATAATTTATTGCTTTTTTTTTTTAATTTATACGCACTATAATATACTGACTTTTTTTTTTTAATATTAATCAATTATATTTCAAACAGAATATTTATCATTAAAACAGTTTTATTTTCTTTATAATTTATTTTTTATGAGTAATTTTGGTATTCCAATTAATTTTAATTATTAAATACTGGAAATTTTTTTTTTTAATTCAGAACAATTTATACATAAACACATTTTTATACATAAAAAAACTAATCATATTATTAATTATTATATAATAAATTTATATTTTTATGCACTGATAAGAATTGCGATGTGTAATGTAATTAAAAAATAATATTTAAAATTTATATATTGGAAAATTTAAAAAATATATAATCAAAAATCTATACAGTATTTATTATTTTAATAAAAATGGCTTTCATTTTGTTAAATAATGATAATTTAAAAAATTCTCAATTTTTATATAGTTACGTACATTTTTTAGTCATTAAATGCTTTCAAATCAATCAATCCCCTTATTCTGTTACAAATTTACGTTTTTATGTTTGATGGCAAAATTTTAAAATTAAATTTTCATAATCATTGAAGAAAATGCGATTTTCTGTGGTGATAAGGTCAATTCATTTTAAAATGTATACATTTCTTACATTTGTCATTTAATCATTTTAATGGATGGGCATTACTTAAAAATTCAGTAATTTACTATTTTAAATTCATCTTTAGTAAATGCGTATGCAACTTTAATCCAAAACATAAACAATAATTATATTTTACCATTTTTTTTTTTTGAAAAAACGGTGCATAGAAAATGAAATTATATATTCAAGGATTTATTTATAAATCTGATATAAAGATCAACGTACAAACAAACAAAAAATAAGAAAAAATATATTATGCTTTATTTAGATGATGATTAATTCGGTAACCTGTTGTATATATAATTGCAATAAGTAACAAATAATAAAATTAACATTATAAATATGTGATTTCAGATGAATTATAAAGAGAAGGAAGTAACATTTTATTTGTTGTGTATATATTTTGTTCAAAAATTCATTGTCAATATATAAATAAAATTAAGCATATATTATGTATAGTTATGCGATATTAGGTACAATGAAAAGTTTTTCATATCATAATTTGGGAAATTTTCTAAATTTATTCATTAAAATTATAAAATTATGTCTGTTATTAAAAAAACATGATTTATTTGTTTGTTCAAAATAATCAGTATAAAAAACGGTACCGCGATATGATTAAACCAAATTACTATAGATAGAATAATTAGAATTTTGCAATTGATTTTATGAATGTATTATGAATTATATCAATACATATGTATAAAAAAAAATCCATTTTCCTCTTTCTAATATCTGGAATATTTATGTAGTTTTTCTAACATCAAATTACTTATCATTTAATATTTAATAGAATATTTAAAAATTTCCTATTTTTTATATAACTATCTACAGATATAATCTAACAATTTTTTGATCAAACAAAACATTTTACATGTCAATAACTTCTTAAAATAATACCAATAGAAAAAAATACAAATCCAAATCTATATATATATATAATATGTATTGTATATATAAAAAAGGTCATATCAATTTCAAATCATTTTTTTATATTAAACAAAAATTTCTGACATTTCTGATGAAAAAATATATACGAAGTTATTTTTTTTTTGCCAGAAACTTATATAACAAAAATATAAATTTTATAATATTTATATGTGTATATATAAAAAAAGCGTAAATAAAATAAAACCAAAATTAATCTAATAAATTAGTAAATTATATATGTTTTTTGTTTTGTTATATAGCCTATCAATAAATATCAATATATGATTAATATTGTCATTGAATACAATGAACAACATTTCAAAAAAATTCAAATATATGTATATTGTGTATTAAACAATCATTCGTGTATATATATAAAATAGATAGGATTTTTTTTTGTGATATCAAAATTTTATAATAATAATATATGCACTGAGCTGTGTCCATCAATATAATATTTTGAAAGAAAAAAATAACAAAATCAAAAGAAAACCTTGTCCATTCAAAATATATATATATATATATATATTTAAATTTTCATAGTATAAAATAGAATTAAGAATTATATATTTCGAAAACAAGAATTCAATCAAGCAATTAATTGAATTTATAAAATATAAAAAAAAACAAAATCAAATTTAAAAATCATTAAAATGACGAAAATAATTGGTCAAATTTCATAATTTATTAATATCCATTGATAAAACTTATATCGCATATATACAATTTTGTATGGTTATAGCACATATACTTTATGTGGTTATAGCATAAGAATTAAGTCATTTAAATAAATTTATTTATTTATTCTTCTATTTTTTGTCTGCTCCTCATTTGAATATGATTTTTTGTTTTATTTTTAATATATATATATATATATTATTTTGTTGTTAACTTTGACTTAGTTGATCTATTCAATGAAAATTTATAACATTTTACTTTTTTATCTTTGATATGTTTTTGTTTTTTTTTTGATTCAATCAATAAAACTAATTTGATATATGTACATTGTATTTCAATTTTATAATTGGTTTTTGTTAGTACAAATACAAAATTTATATAGATATTATATTATTGTTTAATATTTTTAGTGCGAGTATTTTATTGTGTTACATCGCATTTTATTTTTTATAATATATAATTGATAAAAGTGTATAAATTGTTATATGTATAGAATAAATACAAACAAGGACGAATTTAAATTACATTTTTTTTTGTTTTGATTAAGTACTATGACTTTTATTATTTTTGTCACACCTCAATTTATAATTTTTATTTTAATTAAAATTCAATCGTAGAATATATTTACCATACATGTATAATGTATAAAGAACATAGAATTTAATACACTTTTTTTCTATCTGGTAAAAGACGATAATTATGTATTCATAAACATCATTCATACTTAGATATACGGACATTGTCTTTGTTATATAATATATATTTATATTTTATAAGGTTCAAATATTTATTTAAAAAAAAACTGGATTGTTTGCAATATATTATTATTCTCGTGTACTTCAATATTCATTTAACTAAAATCAAATTAAATTATTTTACAATAGACGCTCTATTTATAGAAATAATTTAAATTAAATCGAATTAATACAGGTGTTATATAATAATATTAACATGTTCTGGAAATTTGATTATAATTATTGACAAAGAAAATCTGTAATATCCATAACATTTATTAATTTCCTTGTTTTTTTTTTGGTATAGAATGGTAAATTTATTAATATTATAATACGTTTTGTATATGAATAATAAAAATGAAAGTGGACGTAGATATTGTGTAAAAAAAATATTGGTATTATCATACGCAATATAGAATAGGAACTGACTGCGCTTAACCCATAGAAGAAACTATTGATTTCATGATTTTAAAATGTAAAAATTAAATATCGCAGTTTTACACACATTTAAAGCATATCCATTTTATTGTTTTTTCTAATAATTATAATTCATTTTTAATAAAATGATTAATAAATGTCATGATAAACTACATAATTGCTTTTTATAACAATTACAATACGTTGCGCTGTGAAAATTACATTTAATTTACATAATAATAAATCTAAAATTTCCCATAAAATTGATTGGTGTCGATTATTAAACATACAAATTTGTTAACATAATATATATATATGGCGTCAATATTCAAAACGTTTTTAATTAACTTATATAAAAATACCGCACCACATAACATATAGAAATTTTAACAATAAATAAATACATAGAATAAAATGCAAATAATTTAATATAGATATTTACGCGTCGTATATAAAAACCCCATTAAATTGAAATGATTAGATATGAAATGACCTTATGTATAACAACAATGCATTCAAATTTTATATAGTGCACATTTAATATAAAAAAAAATTTTAATATAAAAACCTATAATATATAAGATTATAATGTAACGTAAAAAAACAAATATCCCACTTCCCATATAGTCCACCTTCTTAATAAATTATAATAAATATATATAGATTGGTGATCGTAATTGCTCTTAAACTCGATCCATAAACACGTATAAATATATATATTTTATTTTTATTTTTTTTTTTGAACTATAAATCACATAAAGACAATTGAAATAAATTAAACTATTTCAAGGATTTTATTTATATATATGGTATATTAATCAACAAATGTAAAATGAAAAAAAAAGCTCTAAATTATATATTAATTAAATTAATAAAATACATAATTAAAATTGTTGTTTTTTTTTTTCTATAATTTGTTAATCTATATCCAAATCCAACTACATTATTGATGTCTAAATTATTCCATTTAATACATTATGATCAAATTAAAATTGTTTAAATTCCTTGTCATAATAATAATAATTATATATATCAATGATTGAGAATTTTTTTTTGCAAAAAAAAATTTAATTAAATTATAATTAATTACATATATAACTATCATAAATGTAATCAATTATAAACATTGTTTAAATTGAAAATAAAAAAATATAAATAATATAATATGGGTGCGAAAAATGAAATTAATCTAATTTTTAAAAAAAAATATAAATAAGGAAATTTATTTACAAAGTATGTTACTTACAATTAATATAATATATAAATAATGGTATTTAAATGAATTAAACGCTGCTATATGTATATGTTCACAACACTTTGAAATATATATATATATATTTAAAAATTAAATGTGTTTGTTTTTTTAAATTCTAATTTTTAATTTAATTTTTAACATTTCCACATACAAAAATGTATTTTGATTTTTTTCTAATTGTTTTTCTTTTTTTTTTCTTGTCCAAAATTATAAAACACAATAAATTTTTTTAATATACAATTAAATTTCACTATAGTTTTTTTTTATAATTATGTTTAATTTTTTTTTTATTAAAATTTGTCTATTTTAGTATTATTTTTCTAAAATATTACAAAAAAAAAAAAAATTAATTTGAATTTTAAATTCAACTATATTAAACACCATAAATACTATAGAATTGATGATGAAGCTAAAAAAAACCGCGCGTATATTATGAATATAACAATATAAAATAAAATCAGTGCGGCTAATTTATAATCCTTCCAGAATCAAACTAAGCTGGTAACATTGTAACAGACGTTCTTTTATAGATCATATATAGACCCGCGTATATTTAACAATTCATTAACCAACAACAATCACAATAATAATACTAATAATAATAATATTAATTTTTAAGTGAATTTTTACTGTTGTTTTAGTTGTGTTGTTTATTATATATTATTAATGTCGTCGTCGTCAATACTAAAATACCCTTTCCATCAAAATAACCATATATAAATATACATAATATATATATGTATAAAATATGCTACTGCAGAAATTAAAATTAAAATACTAAAAATATAAATATATTATGGTTTATTGAATTGTTGACCACAGCGAGCTTTTTTCATATATATATATATATATATAGACCTAGAGATAATATATATATTTTGTACATGTATAATAAAAAAAATATATTAAACCAATCGTTCATATATAAATGAATAAATAAATATTTTGTATTGTGTATATATAGCACACAGTAATTGTATAGTAATGTAACAAAAGTCAACACTAAAATATATATATGTTTAAATAAATAAACATATAACACTTCGTTCAATAATGTGTGTGACTGACACATAGATGGCGTCCCTAGAACTAAATCAATATTTTTTTTCGCATTTGGCAACCTTTTTAGGCTTACTGTCAACATCATATGTTAATCAGATCATTTGTTTACAAGTTACAGTGCTATAAGTGACGCTATTTTTGTGTTTTAAAAAAAAATGAATTCAAAGCAATTCCGTGTGCTGATTTATCATTGTTTTTTAATGAAAAAAAATACTGTTCAATGCCAGGAATGGCTTGAAAAACATTACTCGGACTCTGCTCCATCAAAAAGAAGCATTTGTTATTGGTATGCCGAATTCAAACGTGGTCGTACAGACACCGATGACATTCCATCTACTGGAAGGCCAAATGACGCTGTTATTCCGGAAAACGTTGAAAAAACACTGAAAATCATTATGTCCAACCGTAAAGTGAAAGTGAGGGAGATTGCTGACATTCTGAAGATATCAGTGTACAAACAGTGTACAAACCATAATACACGAACATTTGGGTATGAAAAAGGTGTGTTCCAAATGGGTGCCGCGTTTGCTCACACCGGAGCAAAAACAACAACGAACCGATGATTCAAAGAGCTGTTTGGACATGTTTACGCGCAATAAGTCGGAGTTTTTGCGACGGTACATCACAATGGATGAAACATGGATCCACCATTTCACTCCAGAGTCAAATCGGCAGTCTGCTGAGTGGCATGCAGCCGGCGAAAGCCGCCCAAAGCGACCAAAGACGCAGCAGTTGGCTGGCAAGGTTATGGCGTCTGTATTTTGGGATGCGCATGGAATAATATTCATCGACTATCTCCAGAAGGGGCAGACCATCAACAGCGACTATTATATAGCGTTATTGGAGCGTTTGAAAGTCGAAATCGCAAAGAAACGGCCTCATATGGCGAAGAAAAAAGTGTTGTTCCACCAAGACAATGCACCGTGTCACAAATCAATGAAAACGATGGCAAAATTGAACGAATTGGGCTTTGAATTGCTTCCCCATCCACCGTATTCTCCAGATTTAGCCCCCAGCGACTACTGGCTCTTCGCAGACCTCAAAAGGATGCTCCGTGGTAAGAGATTTGGCTCAAATGATGAAGTAATCGCCGAAACTAACGCCTATTTTGAAGGCAAAGAAAAATCGTTTTACAAAGGCGGTATCGAAAGATT
Source organism: Dilophus febrilis (assembly GCA_958336335.1). NCBI lineage: Eukaryota > Metazoa > Arthropoda > Insecta > Diptera > Bibionidae > Dilophus > Dilophus febrilis. The sequence continues at coordinate 33,520,888 of OY284468.1, read as the reverse complement.
GGAAAAGCGTTGGAATGATTGTATCTCCCTAAAAGGGGACTATCTTGATGAATAAAAACGAATTTTGGCAAAAAAATGTGTTTTAATTAATTAGTCACACACATTATTGAACGAAGTGTTAAATAGTTAAAGATACAATAAATTACTATATAAATATATATATGTTTCGGTCTGTATCTGTATATATAGCTATTGCTAAATAAAACTATTAATATTTGTAGAGATATAAAATTTTAAAAATTAAACATAATTTAAATATTTATTTTGTTTATGCTAAATTGCATAAACTCATATCATATATACATATTATATAAATTATTATAGTATATTTTTATATTGTATATATATATTTTATTTACATTGTTTTTCTTTTTTAACATTAAATAGTTGTTATAAATAGTACATTTTTTTTATCGTATTGCTGCAATTGGATTATATAAGAAATTAATAATATGCGATTAAATTATGGTATAGATTTATTTGTGATCTATTAAATATAATGTCTAGCTCTTTCTTAGATATTAAATGAAATTAATATAAGGGAAATTTTTTACTGATTTATTCAAAAAAACGTACAATTACCTAACGATCTATACATATCCTGGGCATAAATATCTTAATCTGAATTATATAGTTAATTTAAAAAATAATGTGGTATATAATTTATAGAAATTTTTTCTATATAAACACTGTGTGAGGGGTTACTTATTTATTTATTTTAGTTTTTGGATACATTTTAAATTGCCATATATATTTAAATTATTTGTATATTTGTGCATTTTTATATATAAAATATGTATGATTATTAATATAAATCTCTACTCTACAAAATCTCATATATTTTCCCATAAATTATTTATATATGCACAATAATGCATAAATATATGACAATGAAATGAAATTTAATAAAATTACAGAGTGGTATATATATATGAAAATGAAATGTGTATACCAAAAAAAATTACATATGAAAAAGGGTTATTTTGTAATATAACCATATACATTGAAATGAATTAACATATTTTGTTAACGTAAAAACTTAATTATAGGAAATACAAAAAAAAAAACGACAACGACAATTTATTTGCTAAATTAATTTATTATATTTTGATTTTGAATTTGATCAACGCACGACCCGATTCCCGGTTCTTGTCCAATCAGCAAATTTCATACCGAAAAATACAGAAGTTTTCTTGTAAATCCATTAGGTTTTTACTACTATATACTATAATTTGTTTTACTTATTTACTTACTTATTTTAATAAGAGAGGTGTATACTATTTTAACCCATGGGTCGTAATAAGATTGATCCCGATCCCCTCAAGCTTAACGATATTATTATCGCAAATAAATGTGATTTTTAATTGATTGTATATATATATTAAAATTTCTTCATCAAATGCAATCTCTGTAAATGCAACGTATTTATTATTTCAACATATAAACAATTCTGTTTTATTTATATATTGTATATACATATATATCTCTGTAAAACAATTTATTTTATTTAATTTTTTTCTACCATACATAATTTTGTATAAAAATTATATTAAAAATGCATTACATTTATAGTTAGAATTATTAAATTAAATTTGAAACAAAAAATTGCGCATATAGATTTATATTAAAATACAGAAAAAAAAACAAATCATTGAAATGTTAATTAATTTATAATTAATATGCAAATTAAGTTTATGTACATATTTTTTTTTTTTATTGTTTGTAAGTATTTTATTTTATTATATTTTTAGACTTTCCATTTAATATACAACATTGTTGCGTATATATAGATATATATTGATTGTTTTTTTACTTATATATACTCGTGTATATATACGATCTAATGAGCAAATTATTGGTTCAATAAATTACAAAATGATATGTAATTAATGTGAAATGTTTTTTTTTTATTTATTTTTTTGATATTCAAAAACAAAATGTTTATTTCCTAATCAATTATAATTTTTGGTGCATATCATCATATTTATAATTTGTTCTGTATCATAAAATTTTATTATTTTAATTAACATTACATATATGCAATTTATTATTATTATTATTAACATTAATTATATTATATTATATTAATTATTTTAATTTTTTTTATTGTATTAGAAATTTTTTTAAACTTGAAATTGCATAAAAATTATGGAAATTGATATATAAAAATTCTTTATCAAATAGTTATTATGTATTTAAAAAAAAATGAAATATCAATAATATTAATAATAAAAATACTTTTATGCGATGGTTGGGGTTTAACAGGAAAATAAAAGATTTATTTCTGTTGATTTCATGAAGGTTATTTATATACCATATGCAAATTCTTGATTATTTATATATAATAACTCGTATATACAAATGTATATGCAACTTTTGGGTTACATTTTTATTATAATAATTTAATTAATGATAAATGGATGATGAAAAACTGATATTTTCAAACAAAAATTCTATCACATATAGAGTCATATATAGAGAGAAAGCGATTAAACTTGAATTAACACCTATAACTGAAAACAAGAATTATGGGATTTTATTTAAATCCATATTTAATATATGATTGAGAAATGGTATATACATTTTATTATAATTTACAATGTTTTTTTTTTTTTTAATATATAATTAATTATATATCAAAAAATATATGACCAATGTGTTTTATTTGAAAAAAAATATATAAAGAAAAATAAATATTGAACCTACATATCAAAAAATCATCAATATTATTATTGTCATTGAAATGTGAATATATTCTTATAAAAAAAATTTAAATTCAGTTCAACGAAAAATGTTTTAATATTTCTTTTTTCATTCAACACAATTTTAATATTTATCATAATTTTGTACAAAATAAATGATGAATGTATTAATAAATTAATTATAAATGTATATGAAATACCCCCCTTTTAAATAACTGCTCGCTCTGATATATAATTTTAATATATCAGAGCCTAGTCGAAGATTTCGTTGTTTCTATAATTAAACATAATAGAAAAAATAATTTGTCATTTATTTATTGTTTGTTTATTATTTACGCATATTGTAAAAATATTATATTGTTTTTGTTACTCATTTATATATATAATGGTTGAAAATTGAAATATATTTTTGGGGAAATCCATGATAGAAAAATATATAAAACACGTCATATTAAATCATTTCTATATTTTGACGTAAATCTTTTTAATGTTTTATAAATATATATTTTCTTTAATTATAAAGATTCTTTAATTATAAAGATTATAATTATTTTTTTTTAAATTATATTTTCATTTATATATACATATATAGAATTTTCCGTTTGATATATATATATATAGAATTTATGCTTTGATAATTAACAAATCATTTAAATTTAATATATTACAAAAAATTCGAATTCGTTTATTATAATTAATAATTATAAATATATATACCGTATAATGTGCGGTTTAATTATTAATTAATTCATGCACGCATTAATGTGTACGGTATTTTTATATATATTAAAATGTTAACAAAACTTATATCCCATCAACCACATTTCAACGCATAAATGGTGAGAATAAAAAAATGGAGAAATATTTAATATAAAACATTATTACAAATTAATAAATAAATTAAATTGTTTATGATTTTAAGATATATAAATACATTTTTTGTTAGTTCATAAAAGAAAATTCAGAATTTATCAATTTTTTGGTTAAATTTTCCAATAATAAACAAACCTGAACAAATGGATTCCAAACAATCTGGCATTATTTACATATATCTGTATCGAAACGACATAATAGTTCCTTATTCACATTCCTACATATATCAATTATTTTTACATTATATTTATTATGACGTTAATTTTTTATATACTATGCATTTTTTTGACTACTCGTTTTTATTTTTATTTTTTTAAATATTTGTTATTTCCAATGTCAACGAAATCATTTATCATCCACTCTCTATATTAAATAGCTATACAAAAAATAAAAAAAAATTGTCAAACTCGATCGCAATGAAAATGATTCTATATTAGGTTCAAGATATACTCTATATTTAGCATATATCGAATGCAAAACTTTGCATATATATTATTAATTTGATTTTTTGTATATATATACCTATAAAGATTTGATTATTTAAAGATTTTGTTAGTGAATCAAAAAAAAAACAATTTAAAAAATTGAGTCTTAAATTATATAATTTTTAAAATTAATTTGGTTTGATTATTTTTGTTCTATAAAATTTGTAGAATTTTTGGTTATTTATATATTACTGCCACTAACACAGAACGGAATTTATTGATTAAAAAGAATATTATAATAAATTATTGTTCATAAAAAATTCGAATCAATTCGAATATAAATAGATATCTATATCGTTATTATGAATATTTTGTTTTTAAATATTCTAATAATAATATACAATTTTTTATAAAATTATCTATATATAAATATTAAATCTACCATTTGCATAATTACCATTTGCGTATATAGGATAAAATATATATATAGGCGACAGATCCCAATCACTTTAAAATTAAATCAAAATAAAAATATAGCAATGCATATATATAAATTATATAGAAAACGTTTATTTATATATATGTATTTAATAAAAAAACACCTTAACTTTGCATATATTGATTTATTAGCTTTGCAATTAATCACAAAAAATAAAATTGTTGTATATATAATAATATTTTATTTAATTATATAAATTTTGTTTTGTAATTATGGTATTATATAATATCAATTGTGAAAATATTTTAAAATGCTATTTAAATCCAGTCGCAATATACTATAAAAATAATCTTGAAAACATATTATATTTAAGTATACATATATTAAATTAATTGGAACTGAAAAGAAAATTAAATAAAAAATTCATTTTGGGTTTAAGAATGATTTATTATTATCAATCTCAATATTACCAGTTTATGGTTATTTAAAAAAAAAAATATATATATATTTTATCACAACTCAAATTAAATTATTTAATCAGAATTTAAAGATAATGCCTCTGGAGTTTGTCAGTAATTTTAGTAAAGGGATTATAAATAGTTTCCTGATTTGATTACCATTCTTTTTTGATTACTCATAATCAATTTAATGATGTATAAAATAAGATCTTACATTATAAATTCATGAATACCAGATTCTCATTTTAATTTAATTTAACCATTAACAAATATTATTTATGCGTATATTAACAAATTATATAAATTGAATAAAATACGCCAAAGGTAAAATGTTAATAAGCAAAAAAAAAAGGAAATATATTTGAGGTATTTATCTTATATACTATCTAATAAAAAGTTTATATAAAAAAACGCAAATGTGCTAATAATTTTTTTGTTCTTTAATATTTTAACAATATAAAGGTAAAAACTATACCGCATATAAGTATAAAAAAATGCATCTCCACATGAGAATAAATTAGAAACCTTAAAATATTCATTAAATTATTTGTTATAAATTAAATGAATTAATTTTTTTTGTGTGTTTGTACGAATGCTTGTTTTATATATTGCTTCTAAACATGCTATATATACTTTAAACTAACTTGACTCTATATCATAGTATACCTTTACATAAACACCACTCAAGAACATGTCTAATTAAATTTACTATTTTAAATAACCTTGACCAAATAAATTTCTATTATATTATTTGAATTAAAACAATTTTTGTTTTGGTTTTGGATTTTTAATTAAATTTAATCATGTTTATTTATTTTTTTTTTGATATAGTTCTTTTATTATATATAAATATTGTTTGTTGTTAAAGTTTATATAAATAAAATTAAATAATAGAACAACAAAAAATAAACGGAAAGAAATAAACGAGAGGCTTATATTTTTATATGGTGGAAGCATCACCTATATATATATATATAATGAATAATAAAAGCCAATGTTAAAAAAAATTTTTTTTTGCGATTTTGTATATTGAATTTTGAAATATATTTAGAATATATATATTTATAGAAAAATACATATGATAGATTTTTTGATTGACTTAGCGTGTGTGGTTTTTTTTTGTTGATTAATCACATTTTATAAATTTATAAATCACCAATTTTAATAGTATATAATTAAATTCATTGTTAAAAATATTCGAAATTTTAATTGTTTTATGTCAACCACAATAAACGATAGATATTATATTGGACTACATATTTATGTTATTTTATTTGTGCTCTAATTTATTTCAGGAGTGTAATTAACAATAATAAATTTGATATGGTAATAAGAAAACTAAAAAAAAAAACTTAACTTCATTGGTCGAATAGTGCACCATTTTTGAGGACAATTCATTAATTTCATATTTCAATACAATTGCGAATTAGTTCCTTTTTTTTTAATTTAAACAATTTATACTGTGCGTGAATATAAGAAAATAACAATAAAACCATTACATTGTAAATATAAATAATGAAAAAAAACTGAAATTAATTTCAAAAATTTATATTATTTTATTATATACATAAAACAAACATAACAAAATGTATATTATGGAAATACGAAAGGAAGTTAATATAGTGCTTAATTTAAATATATACAGGATATTTCACAATAAAAACTTTTAAATGTGATTGTAAAAATAATTACTGATATATATTTGAATAACGAATTGGAATAGAGAAGGATTATTAACATTAATATATATGAAATATTTTCAATATATACTGATTTATTTGTGAGATAATTGTAATTTATTATTATATATATTAAAGAATTTTGAATCAAATAAATATATGGAAGCAATACATTATTTTTGTATTCGTTTATTAAATTTATATTATATTTCTTTTAAATTCTATATATATTATACAATATATATATCTAAAAATGCATTCAATTGAAATTGTATGTTTTTTTCTATAATTAATATTCAAATTTCAGATTATTATGCAATCCATGTCCATGTTATATTTATAAATTACTTTTTTTTTAATTTTAACACATCATATATACAAAATAAATTATTAAAAATATATAATACATTGTAATATGTAAAAATTTTGAATGTTTTTTTTTAAAATATATATTATGTTGTTAATTATAATGTAATAAATTATATTAAATTAAAAAAATTGTAAGAAATTTTCAAATGATTTACAATTTTGACGATGAAATATGTTCACATTGCGAATTAAATATATATGGGCATTTTGGTATTCAATATTCAATATATGTAATGCTATTATAGTTTTTTATTATTAAATGCGTTTGTAATAAATTAATTTAATAACGCATATATTATAGAAATCGCGGTTATCATTCAATCAACAATATTATTAATAAATTAACTACGGTGGTATTAGATCAAATTCCCACAATTATTTCTATTTTAAATAAAAAAAACAAAAAAAAAGCAATTCTTTTCAATGAATCGGAATTACTTTGTTTATCGATATTCATTTCATGGGTAATTAAAATATACCCATACATTTTTAAGGATATATATGGATTTTTAATGTTTTTTGATTGTTACTTAATTTTTATTACTAAAATTGATGTGATTAAAATTTCATCTGGTTTTCACTAAAATTCGATAATCATTTACGAATTCATTTTTTCCTTGATGGAATGAAGAAATTCCACCTGTCTGAATTCCTCCAAAATATAATGATGAATCAGAAATATAATATATGTATATAATATCGTTTTCCATATATCTATGTACATTTAATAATCAAACGGATTAAAATATTGATAGTTTACAATTAATAATATGTTCTTACATATATATTAATACATTATTTAATTATTGTCATTTATATAATGTTAAAAAAAAATAAATAAATAAATACCTATTGCATTTCAATATGCAATTGAAATAAATAATAAATACCGATTGCATAGGTACACAGAATATATGTACGTGCATAGGTACACAGAATATATTGACACATCAAATCGCTATATATATATAGTTATGTACATAAAATATATAAGGAGATACATTAGGTGTTTATAATTAATATAAAATGTGTAAATTTATATAATTTGTTAAGTTAATGAAAGTATTAAATTAACAGGAAAATTATATATAAATAAATTTATTTATTATATTCTATAGACAATCTATATACAACAAATTACAAATCTTTTAACACTTAATAATCTGGTATATATATTTATTCATTTATACAATCGTGTTGTATATATACTCATACAAGTATTTTAGATTTTTTTTAAATAGAAAATAATTTAATTTATGAATGTAAAATATAAATTCATTTAAAATTATTATTTAATTGCTCTAATTTTTCTGGTAATACAATCATCGGACGTTTCTTGATTAAGTTAACTTTTTACTGTAATTATTCAAGTGGGTTCAAAAAAGGTTTATTAATTGCAATTTACTAAAACTTTATTGTGTCATTTTTACTGATTTTTTTGTTTGTTAGTTATCGAAAAATTTTGTTTTCCATTTAAATCTATAGACATAACGTTGTAAAATTTTTGTGAATTTTTTTGAATCGATCAATCAATTTAGCATTTTTTTTTAATATTTATTTTATCAATAATATTTTTTTTTATATATATAACATACATAAAATATTATATTATTTATAATAATTATATTATTATATTATGTTATATACATAAAATATGTTATTAAAATGCCGTTCCATTTTTTTTTGGTTGTTGTATATATAAAATCATATCATAAATCGTAAAACATTTGAAATAAAACGCACGTCAACGAATAATTTGCATATTCAAACAAAAACGAATTTTCCAATATTAAATGAAAAAGTTTTTCCCTCCTTTAAATAATAATAACTATATATGACTTTTTACATCAAGTAAAAAATCCTTTATAAAATAACATTGCGGAAACAAACTATATTTAAAGATATATATATATATAATATATACTAAAATAAAATAAATACATAAATATATATATATAATATATAATCAATAAAATTATTATTATATATATATAAAATTTAGTATTTACTATAATAAAAGTAAAAAAAAAGAAGAACTTATATAAAAGTAGCAAAAAAAAAAAAATAAACAAACTAACTCAGGAAAAGCGCAACAAATCTTTTTTTCTTTTTGAAAACTTAACAGAAAATTGTTGTAAATAACTAAATATGAAACGATTTGCATGCGAAACGAACCCTTCCTTTATTATGAATTTTTTTCCATTTTTTTGTTATAAATATTGTTTAGTTTATTATTTTTTGTTGCTATATAAAAATCCAATTGAGAAAAATTTTATTTTTATATCCTTTATAATATTATATAAGTGAGTTTACCCACCCATAACAAAGGTATAATATTTGATTTTTTTTTTAAATTTGATATGTATATGAATATTTATTTATATTTGAAATTTGTTGTCATATATCAAAATTTTGTTGAAAATCATGCAAGAGATTCAGTTGTGTCTGTTTTTCTGTGTTTGAAAATATAGTAATTTTGTGTGTTTTGTTCATATATAATAAAAATTAGTGACATTTTATTTATCAAAAAAAATAAAAAAAATAAAAACATATATAATAAGAAATTCTCAATAATGAATATTTGGACTGGAAAATTGTTACATGAAGTAAAATTTGGTCATGTAATCATAATTGGTGGCATTGTCAAACCAAATCCAATTAAGTAAGTCGATATAATTATTACTGGAAATTGTTAATATATTTTTTTTCTAAACGTTTCTAAAATTATGTTTCATATCAATTAAAATTTAATATTTCTATTTGGTTTATGAATATGTTTATAAATTCTCTCGCATATTTATTCAATAAAGAAATAACCTTTTTTAAAATTAAAACATAATTGCGATTATGAGCTCCGTAACATTTATTCAATTATATTGAGCTAAAAATCAAAAACGATTTTTGTTAGTTGCAATCCCTACATAAAAATGAATTTCATTTCAATTAGAAACATATTTATTGCGAAAAACTGTTTATAAACGATATTTTTATTTGTTTTTTTTTTTTAATTTAATGTTTGAATTTCATTAATTCAGAATATCCATAGATTTTTCACAAAATGAAGTAATCAATTATAAATCAAGTGATAATATAATATTACATTTAAGTGTACGTTTTATGGAAAAACAAATAATACGAAGTTCACATTTTCCAAATGTTGGTTGGTCAAATGATCAAATATCAAATAATTTATGTGGTAAATTGTTAAAGAATCCATTGAAGGCCGGTCAACAATTTACAATACGTTTAACAATTTTACAAGCAATTTATCAGGTGCATATAAATGAAGAACTTTATTGTACATACGATCAAAATGGTCCTGTAAATGATATAAATTATGTGCAAGTTAAACATGATTATGCATTAATTAATAATTTTCATCATCGTACATTATTTCCGCATGTATTTCCACCGTATCCATTATTATTGGATGTTCAAAAAAATCGAGACGAAGAAATTACATTCGATAATGAACAACAGAATGATGAACAATTACAATACATTATGCATTGTGATTTACCAATGCCATTAAAATCAGATAACTTAGTTATTATAAATGGTTATATATCTGGTTTAAAATCGGGTGAATTTGGTATTGATTTATTTAATAATAATACAAATGATGTTGGTGTATCACCAAAAATAGCAATGCGATTTAATCCAAATTATAATTTAAAACAAATTTTATTGAATGCTCAACGTCAAGATGATTTAAGGTAATCCAAAAAAAAAAATTGACTTTTATATAATTATCAGAGAAATGTATAAGTATTTTATATATATATATATATATATATATATTTAGATTTGATTCGGCTGATGAAGAAATATGCAATTCATTTCCCTTTAAAAGAGGAAAATTATTTTCAATTGGTATTTCATTACAACGAAATGCATTTCACATTTCCATAAATGGTGAATATTTAACATATTTTAATTTAAATTATGACGAACCAAATGATTTGGGTATGTTAAAATGTTGGACAAAAAATGGTATGCATTTAACAATAACATCTATTGAATATTATAAGAGTACATCATCTCAGCAGGTATTGTTTAAAAATGAAAATGATTAATCATTTAGCGGTACGATGGCACAATATATATTAATTGTAAGAGCACAGTCAATAATAATTTTGAATTCACTATATAGATAATTTAATAAAATTGTTTTATTGAAAATAAATTTCATTATTATTAGAAAACATTATTTATAAAAATTGATTATTCATCAATTTACATTCCAAACTTATTGTGATTTATATTGTGTCTGATTAATTTGTATATTTTTTTCAATATATTTTTGTTTAATTTGTTGAATGATTGAAATTATTTGAATTGATTGATTTACTAAAATTACCCTCTATAAACAATTACCTTTAAAAATATAAAGAAAATTGTTAAATTTGTGATCACGATTCAGGAATGTTGACCAATGGCAATTTGGTAATGAAAAAATAAAAAAAAATTAATAAAAATACTTATCGTTCAGAGGTTTTTAATGGGGTATAGGAAATTGGAATTTGAGAAATCTAAAACAGAATAATTTTAATAATAGATTTATTAAATTATTTATTATTTAAATTCCATTCGTTCACACAGGCACAGATATTTATTATGTTATGAAAATTATCGTCGTCAATAAAACTAATTAAATTCTCAACACAAGATGATTTGATAACCCCGAAATTATTCTAAAAAAATAAAAACAAATTAATGAATGAGTATAAAAACAAAAAAAACATCAAATTTTAATTGTGGTTTTGTATTGTGTTATTTTTTAAATATTAATAATTATATTTTATTTATTGAAAATTAATTTCATTCTTAAATTTAAATCGACATTTATATATTTATAATATAATTTTCATAGAAAATTTGAATTTTATTAATTACTATTTTGTATATTATATTATTATTTTATTTATATATATGCTTATTATTATTGTTTTTTTTGTTTTTAAATTTAATATTTTATATAAAATTGAATTTTTTATTATTAATTTTATATTTTTATTTTATCGCATTACATTATTTTATTACATTTTATATAGAGAAATAATAATTATTTATTTTTTTTTTAATTTTTAAAATTAATAATTTTCCCTTTTATTTATATATATATATATATAATAAATTTTGATTAACAATTTTTGTTTTTACATTTTCTAATTAATAATTAATTTTATTTTTTTCTGCGAAATTAAATGAAAGAAAATTTTTATTTTACATTTTTCTTCTTGCTCCCTTTGTTGATTTTTTCACTATTATTAATTCAAATATGTTTGTTTTATATTTTTTTTTTAAACATATATAATTTTTTATAATCGCTATATAAATATAATAATTAAATATAAACTATAATAATAATAATTTTTTAATTAATTTTAATAGTACAATTTTGATTTAAATCACATCCATACAGAGAAAAATTATATAAATTGCTGTTTGAACAAAACAAAATTATAATAAAAATCAACTCGTTTATGTGAACTTGAATTTATTAAAATTGCAATATTTGTTTAAAAAATATTTATGGGGGAAAAATTAGATTAAAAAAAAAAACTCGCAGACTATTTATTATTTCCCTGTGATATTTATTATTGTTTTTGTAATGTGTGGTGTATAATTTTCTTTTTATGTGCTGTTTTATTACTAATATTTTTTTTTTTTTAATATTTGTTTTATCAGATTAATAATATTTTTTATATATTTTTTTGAATATTTTACGAGAACATATAATTTCTTTTTGTGTGCTTTTTGAGTTAGTTATACTGCTTGTGAATGTGTATACAATAAAAATTAACCAGTTTTTTACTTTTGTTATTTTATATTGAGGTATTAATTAAAAATTAAGTGTAAAAAAAAATCTGTTTAAAAAAAAATTAATCATATATTATTTTTAAATAATGAATGAATTTTTAAAATTGATACAAAAATTGTGTATACCAAAAAAAAAATAAATAAATAAGGGGCATATAAACAATATATATTTGTATACATTTTGTATATCGATTATTTTCGATGTTGGTGGAGGTGTGGATCTTTGATGAAAATTATACAGTAAAAATTCATGATTCAATTTATTATTAATTTCGTATTTTCATGATTTTTTATTATAATTTTATTAAACAACTATTTGTGCAATTAAATTTAACCATTATACGAAAAAAAACCATTATTTAGAAATACCTTTTATTTTATTAAAAAAAAAAATAAAATAGGAAAAAAAATTGCTATAAAAATGCTTCTTGAAATCAGTCTCAAATAATTGTTGTTTTTATATTTTTATATCAATTTTTTTTTATTTATTTTTATTGCTGCGTATATTTATTTTTTTTTATATTTATGATGATTTATTTTATTAATTATTTTGATTGATTTTCATTTTATATAATGTTTTTTTTATATATTTATATTATTATTAATATTTTATTAATAATTTAAATAATATATATAAATTAATTTCATTGTATGTATTTGAGCTTATTTATGTAATTTTAAGGTAATCAAAATTCTTAATATTTACTTTTTTATTATAAATATTTCTATCGTACTATTGAAATGTTCGTTTTTGTTTTGTCCAGTATATATCGTATAGATATAATAATAAAACAAAATGCTGCTAAATTAAACAATTTAAATTGTTTTATTAATACAAAGAAATGTATAATTATTTTTTTGTTTTTAAATTATTCAAATTTGAATGAATGACTCTTATATTTTATGTTACATTAATTATTTATTATCACATTTATTTGATCGGGTATTTTTTTTTCATAGAAAATGCATATTTTATTGGAGCAATTCTAAAAGATAAAATATTTAAGGGAATTTGTTTTTTGATGATATTTAAATCGTATATGTGAGCAATAATAATGCAGTCAAAAATAAAAAGATTAGAATTTGTATAGAATTCTAAATTTGATTGTACCTCAAATTTTTTCTATGTAATCTTAATATTTACTGATTTACGAAAATATTTCAAAAACAACGATGTGAGATTGAATATGGATTGTATGGTAATCTTAAGAAATTAATATACTACTATATACACTTTATGTTCCGGTGGAAAGAAAGAATTAAAGAATTATTATATTTCATATAGAACATAAAATCGAAAAATAATTTAATTGTTCCAATAAAATAAAACGAAATGTTTATTAGATCAATAGATTACGACGATTTTTATTGTGTTGTTATACGCGATTTTACTTAATTGTTTACAAAATTTTACATTATTTAAAAATCTATTTTTTTTTCATATAAAATACTATATTGATAAAATTAATTATAACATTTATAATTAATTAAAAAATTCATACATTTCTATTCTCAAGATCGATATTATATTTTAATTATCCATCAACCTGTTTCCACAAATCTCGCACGATTCACGAACTTTGAAAAATGGTCACAATATCTATAAATGCATACTATTTACTATATATAGTTTAAATGAAAATTATATTATTATTGAAATTATCATGAAAATTGAACTTGAAAACAGAATGCGAAAATTACCTTCATTTAAAGTCAATTACATATGTCTAATTTTACAATATATAATTTCTATTTATTAATATCTATTAAAAATTTATTAATATATCACATCTTCTTATAATCAAAACCATTCTTGTGGATAAAACATTTGGGTTGAATTAGAAAATATATATATATATAGTGTAGAAAATAATTTGAAAAACGTGATAAAAAAAAGGTTCTAAAATCAACAATAAATTGATGGGGTGTAGGTGTGTGTGTTGTATATTGAGTTCAATTGAAAAGGGAATAATACATTTAATAATATAGATATAATTAAAATTTTCTTTTTCTACCACTAAAATTTGGCACAATTTTATAAAGTATTAAAATTTTGATTTATTTTCAATTATTTTTATATAGTTTTCTAAATAAAAAAAATAATTGTTTTTTCTAATAATCTTTAGATCAGTTTTTTGATTAATTGCTAACTTTTTTTTAAAACTGCTTTATTCATTAGAAACTGAAACAGAAAATGAAATTATATGGATGTTATTTCAAACTAATATATAAAATTGTTCACAAATGGGTGGATTGGGTGGATTGTATAATGTCTAATAAAGGATGAACATTGCAAATTCTGCGAAATATATATAATTATACTTTATCCGTAGGGTTTATTTTACTATCTATCATAGACTTATAATTTAACATTAGGATTTTGTAATAAAATGCATTAATTTCAATAAAGGGGGAATTTAAAGATTGATATTATTTTTCTGTTATAAAATATCAATATTAACTCGAATAAATTTTAGAATTTCATATTTTTTATTTAGGGTCGAAAGGATTTAGAACGGATAACGTTTATGAAATTATTTCCCTAATGTAAAAAATATATTTTTTTTATAGCACCAATTTACAAATAATTTAAAGAATATTATAATTAAATAATCACTTCATTACTATTATTATTATTATTAATATTTTGTTTCATATATTATATTATAGTTTGTTAAAGCCCTAAAAATTAATTTTCTTTTAAAACGTTTTATATATATATATATATATTATTTTTATAAATAGTGTATTAAATTACACTACACTTTACAATCAAGTGTTTAAGAAATAAAAAGTCACTTAATATTTAAATCTATATAATATTAATTAATTATTATAATTGTTTTATTTTTAAAGAATTGTCTAAAAAATAAAATAATTAAAAATTAATTTTTAGCCTGTAGCGAGACTAAACATTTTCTAAATGCGCATCCATTTTTTTTTTGCATCTATTCATTTTTATTTTTATTTTATTTGATTTTTGTTTTGTATTGAATTTATATTTTTATAATTAGTTTTTTTTTATATATATAAATAAAACAAATCGCATCGTAAAAAAAAATATATATAAATAAAAAAAATCTTATATATATATAAGTTTATATACTTACAATTCGGTTACAGCATAATTTGATTCATCATTTGGACTTAAATTATTATTCGTGGTAGTCGTTTTGGTATTATTTGTATTTATCAATGGAGATGATTGTAATTTTTGTATTGTTTCCACAATGGGGGTTTCAATTATTGATGATTTACCTTTATTGGTTGTAGTTGTAGATGATTGGGTTTTCAATCGTGCTTCTAATTGCAGAGATTCTTCTTGATTTTGCAGTTGTTTTTGTTGTGATAAAACGGGTGGAGGTGATTTAATTGGTGGCAATTTATCAATAATTTTTGGTATTGGTATTGCTTTTCCAGTATGTGCCGTTTTTAATGTTCTTTGCATTGTTCTATAAAAATAAAACGAATACAGAAAATATAAAATTAGAGTATAGCAAATAATTGTTTATTGCGATCAATAATAAAAATATTGTTTTTTTTTTACCTTGGTATTGGCATACTTTCATCAGATCGTCGTCCATCTCGATCTTGATACTCTTTTGGTATTTCCGGTAATGGACAATTTAATATTGATGGTTTTGCTGGATAATTTTTACTATCATATTTTCCTGATGGTCTCATTGTAGAACATTTATATATTTGTTTATCTCTTTCGTACATTGCACTGTCAATTGTATTTGAACTTGGTATTGTTTCGATTGAATCGTGTGCTGGATTATTTGGTTGTCGTTTTAATGTAGAACTTGAATTTGGTTGTGCATTTTGTTGTTGAGCATTTGGTGATTTTCGTAAAGTATTTGATGAATAAATGGGATTTGAATTTTGATGTGAATTTTGCTGTTGTTGCTTTTGTTGTTCATAATGTTGTTGTTGTTGATGATCTATGTTAATTATTGATTGTGATGGATCTAATGGATGTCGCATGTCTTCGCTACAGACAGGTGATTTTCAGTAAAAATCATTTGCTTCTAATGTTTTACATTGCTTGCTTAATGTGGCATATTTTCCATTATTAGGGCCTGCAAATAAAACTGTGAGTAAAATAAGTGAGAATTATTTATAAAATAGTTTGGAAGTATAAACCATATTGTAATTTAATAAATTAATGAATTACCATGTTTACCGCCACTATTACCACCACCACCGCCGCCGCCACCTCCGCCACCTCCGCCACCACCACCACCACCACTGCCAACCATACCGCCAACCGATATACCACCACTGCCATAATGTGATGGACTATGATTATGTGATGGTAATCGACCTAATGTATGAGTTCCCATTTGACGTGGATGTTGATGTTGTGCATTTAACATCATTTCATGTTGTTTATTTCTAGCCGCCGAATGTTGTAATGTATGTGATCCACTAATTGCTGGTGGCCTATTATAATTTGAATGAAGTAAATCATTATATATAATTTGTATATATGATAAAATTACAATTATACATCAATATAGCTTACCCATTATGATTTCTCGGTAATGTTCGAGACATTTGTAGATGATGCTGCTGTTGTTGTTGTAGATGTTGATGTTGTAATTGTTGTTGATGTTGTTGCTGCTGCTGCTGGTGTAGATGATGTGGTAATTGTTGTGGGTGATGATTATTATTATTATTATGTTGTGGTGGTTGATGGGCTACATACGAAGGTTGCATTACTTGTGAATAATCATTACGTTTTCTAATGTATATCCATGTATGAGAATCAACCCATACCATTACGGTTAATAGAACGGCCGCAATAAGGCTTGCAATTAACATTAACACCAATCCTAATAGGCCACAATCGCATAAACCCCGTGTGGCACGTAAATAACAATAATGAACGGCTTTACAATCGACCAATGTTGTTAATTGCGTCAATAAACGTTCACTTGTATTCAGATCAGCTGTTACAGCTCCCAATTTCGGTTGTAATCCAGATGATTTTAAATTAAATATAGCCAATGAAATTCTATTATAGATTAAATGAAAATCGTACACATATTTGGAAAATCGAAAAAGGGAATACATTTCCTATCAGAAATCGCACTTACCGTTGAACAATTGTCATTGCCGATCGGGCATTGTTAATGGCATTTTGTGATTCACGTAATCGTTGGGTAAAGGGATTCGCTGTAACTGTTTCACATTGTGTATAATACAATAGAACATCTGGTGGTAATTCACTTGGTGCTATCGACACCAAATATTCAGCCGGATCAATACATAAATCACCGACGGCCACCGATGTCGATAGATATAATCCAGACATTAACCATGAACCAGTTACAGCCAATAGACCACATACACTGAACAAAATTAATGCACATCGTGAATGTCGGGCGACACCAACCAACAATACAGCACATAGCACAAGTAAAAATGCTAATACAGCTACCGTTCCTGGCCATCTTATCAATTCATATTGATCACCTTTCTGAAATTTCAATACAAAATTTGATATTTTATATAAATTTCTATATTTATAATTGGATCGCATTAAGAAAGTTGCATATATACTTACCGATAAAAATGCTGACATACTGATACCCATCAATGGTCGTCGTATATCACCGGCCGCATTATTCGCAGCCGTAACATTACCTTGTACGATATTCAATGATTTTAAAAGTTGTTCAAGAGCTGTTTGATTAGACGTTGCCTCATCAAAAATATCCGCCAATTCAACTAATTGTGGACGAATTTTATTTGATAATGTATTCTCTAATGTTGTTGTATGATTACGTACAGTCGATATAATATTATCAACTTTTCTACCGGCTGTCAGTACATCTAACAGACCATTATGTAAATCATCATTACCATATAAACCTATATATTTATATATATTTTATTACCATCGCATCGCATCAAAACCATAATGCATTAAAGAAAAATGCATTTATGCCAAAAAATCATAAAGAAAAAAAAATAAATGGAATAAAAATGCATACAAAACAAAAATCAATAAATATGTCTTGATCTACTGATTGTATATATATATATATATAAATTTCATTCATATACGACAACGGATATACTATATATATATATATTTATACGTATATATTACCTAAACCAATGGCTGCGCAACATAGTACAGTTACAACTGATAATGTCACCTTAAGACTAGTTATTGAATGAGCCGGTCTTGCCTTTCGATCACAACATCTTGTTAATAAATATAATAAAAGACCCAAAAGGGAAATTATTAATAAGGCAGCCGGAGCCGATCCTAATATACCTAAGCTCTAAAAAAACAAACAAACAAACAAACGAATAATTCATTTAATTTCTGTTTTCTGCATTCACCCTCTATATATTGTTTCAATATAGATTTTATTACAATTATACCTCTAAATAAATTTCATCATTTGGTCTAAATGTACTATTTGTTCGATGAAATGTTATATTATAATGTGGTAATGCATGTAATATTTTTGCAATAAATGGTACTCGATATTGATCATCAATTGGATCCATTATTATTGTATTGTGTTGTAATTTTTTTTCTTTAAATTATGATTTAATGAATGACACAATAAAACACACAAATATATTAAAATTATTAACCAAAATAATATTATTCTTTGTAGCACCACATAGTTTTTATACTATACGATTTGATTAACCAGAAAATGTTTTTTTTTATTATACGAAAAGAAAAAGTGAATAAGACAACTAAAACCGAGTATACAAAAATGTTGACCAATACTATTTATAATATAATATTCATCATGATAACCACCCCATTGTCATGATTACCCGCACAGTGCATAGGACAAATAAATATTTTTTTATATTTTCAAAGCATCACAAACAAAAAGGAAAAAAGGATTAATCATCCGATTTTCAATCAAGCCGCTCTATATTTATATATATATATATATAATTACAATATGTATACGTATATACAATTAATATATGAAAGAAAATTTATTCCACTTAAAAATTGTTGGTTTTTATTTTTTTGTATATTAGATAAAGAAAAATTTCTTTTTATTTTATTTTATTTTTTTTTTATTATCTATATACAATTTTTTAACTTTTCCGATTCATTCAATTTTCTACTTGGGTGTGTGTGTGTTTGTATGCGTATTTTTTAGGTCATTGTGTTAAAATCAATATATAACAAACACCCAACCCTTATATGAATCCATCATATATATATATATGTATGTATATTTATAGTGAGTGTATGCGAAATAAATTGAACATATTTTATAAGAAACCCATTTTTATTTCTTTTAAATTTTAACTAAAAACAAATTATTTATTTAAAATTAATTTTATAGTTTTATTATTTTATTCATAAAACAAATATTTTAAATATTTCTTTTTCAAAATACAAAGCGAACGCGAACCATATAATTACACATTATTATTTAAGAGACCGCGAAATATACGTGAAATTTTACACACAACATACAACCCTTATATAAATTTTACAACTGAAATGATAATAAAATTTTTTTTTTTAATATACGGTCACACCCTTGTTAAATAATTCTCTTTATTTATTACAAAAATGATGGGAAATTTTTAATAGCAACATAAGAAAGTATGTTACTTGTATTATATATATAAATGCATTATTTTTTACCCTTAGATTTTCCCAGTTTTTTCCACCATTATTATTTTCTTTTTTGTAAATTGATAGTTTTCATATTATCAAAGTTTTTCCAATATGTATAGTATATTATAGAAGTTTGATAAGATAATATATAAATTTGTTTCGTTTTATAAATAGAGGGTGCAATTGAAAAAAAAGATTTTGGAAAATAAAAATAACTTTGAATTCTATAAATCATACACCCGAATTGTTATGGATTTATGATAATAAAAATAATAGGATTCTGTGGGGTAGTGCGAAAAATTCTTTTTTCCCCGGAAATTTAGTCTCTTTATATTTACTTTATTAATATATGTTTGAACCTTCAAATCAATAGTAGCTATAACGCATATATCTATATTTAATAATCAATTTTTTAACCTAAATGAAAACTTTCTGATAAATTGAAAAAATCCGATTACTATCGAACTAATTATTATTTTGATATTTTTGCTGCTTTTCAAAAGATTCTATAATAAATTTGCACAGATATTCATTTATCATTAAAATAAATAAATAACATATTTTTATAATCAGTTGACAACAATCACAATAATACACAGTTCAGAGTTCAAAACAATATCACCGCTTGGACTTTTAGATAAAGAATTTTATTTTTATTATTTTTACAAACTTTTATTAAAAATGAATACAATTAAAAATATTCAACAAAAAATGATTCAAATATAAAATGAAATTAATACAAAAAATAAGTGTATATAGGAACAAGACAACTTAACTTCTAAATAATGAATAATGAATATTATATGCGATGGTGTGTAATAATAAATTAATCCATTTTTAATAAATATTTGTGGGTTTTGGGGAAATTACACTATAACATAATGTTATTTGCATTCGTATTTCTAATAATAGTTTAATTTTGTGAATTTCATTAATCATTGTCAGTTAAATCTGTTGCATTTTCGTGCTTTAAAAAAAGCAATAGTAATAAAGGTATTGATTAAATTGAAAATGAAATGATTATAGCATTCGTTGATGATGAATTTGCCCAATAACATGACCAGAAAATTTGTTATCGTACAGTATATTTATAATACTTATAGATCATATACGAACTAAAGAAAGTTAAAACAGTAATTAATATATACGAAATGTTTTAAAAAATCCATATATATATATATATGTAAAAGATAGTATAGATTTTGGTGGCAAATACAATTAATTAACAATTTTGAATTGAAAAAAATTATAAAATTAATATTAGAAAAAAGCTACAAAAATTTGAATTAACTTTATCCGGTCAACAATATGATCATTTTCTCAATATATGTTTAAAGAAAACTCATCCGAGGGAAATATTTTATTTAATATTGAATTTATTAACATTTTGAATATGAAGTTTTTGAAAAGTTAATAAAAATTGCTATTTTCTATATAACTATAATTTATTAAGATTTATTCATGTTATTTCGCGAACCATTTCAATTTTATTTCACCCAGACTTTGAAACACTCTATAACATACATTTACCTAAAGAATTCGATAATTTTTTTAATTCATCCCAATGTTTTTTCAAAATAAATCTGTTTTATCATTAACATTCCCAGGGATCTTTATTATATTTTATTAGAATTAATAGAAATTCATAAATTGAGTTAGTAAAATACAAACAAATAGAATTTTAAATGTGCTCTGGGTCGATCTAAAGTTTCTAAAAGAATTTTTTACAACAAATAAAATAAAATAATTGGTTTTTGTTTTTGTTTTTTTAATTCATTTTTTATTAATATATAATTTAATGAAATTTTTTTGTTTTTTTTTTTAAATAATATATTTTTAAATTAAATTTTCCTTTTTTCTTTTCCATTTCTTTTATAAATTAAATACATTTCTTAGAATTTTTTTCTCATTTTAAATATTACTTTTGTAATTAAATGCCTTTTATCAATGGATTTTTTTTTCTTCCTTTAAATACATATATAAATTTCCATTAATTAAATATTATTATTTTTCATATTTTTGTTTTTAATTTTATTTTAAATATAACACAAAAATTGTAATTTCCAATATAAATCTTGTTCATTTTTTTTTATTATCAATAAAAAATATTTTTCCATTAATAATTTAATAAATAGTATAGTTTTTTAGTTTAGAATTTATTTATTTATTTTGTATGAAACATTTATATGATTTATTATTATATTTTTTGTTTATCGAAATAAAAATTGTTTGGCAAATTATTTATTAAAGCCACATATATATATATATATATATTTGTAATAAGTATTTTTTAGACTGGATTTATTTTTTTATTTATTATATATATTTATTTAATTTTTTTTATATAAATTTAGAAATCAATAGAAATAGATATATTTATTTTATATATATATATATGTATATATATAAAATAAAAAAAATTGTGTAATTCATTAAATGGGGATTCTCATATTATATATATATAGAAAAATAAAATAAAATAAAAATAATAATACATGATATATATATAAGAGACATATACTAAAAATAAAATAATTTGTTTTGTAATAATTCTACATTTAAATAAATTCAAAATGTTGTCTTTGTCAAATATATAATTTTTTATTATATTTTTCTTTTTTTTTTATACAAATTTTTATTTATAAAAAAAAATTGTTCACAATATTTAAACTTTTTTTTCTTTTTTAATAATTAAATTAATTTTGTTGTTGTTGTTGTTGATTTTGTGTGTTTTGATTTGAATTGAAAATGTTGTAATTTTGATTTATTGCATGAACGTTATGCTAAATTTTTAAATAATACAACAAAATAAAAAATTTAATCCATTTGTATTTTTTTTATTTTCATATTTATTATTATTAAAATCATTTTCATTATTCGTATTATTTTCTTTTAAACAATTAATCGTTGAATCGTTGTACATTCCAATGTTACCACCATAATTGCCTGAAATAGAATGAGCATCCAGATCCAAATCTAAATCCAAATCATAATCATCATAGTCATTGTAGAGGATATTTAAATATTCCGTATAATTTGCCTTATCTCATAATTGATTATCATTTTCATCGATTCTGAAATGAGTTAAATTAAAATTTAAAATTTATTATTTTAACATGAATAGAAAATTGTTATCTATATTTATGTAAAAATAAACAAATTTTGTATTTAAAAATTGTTTTAAAGCTGCAGCGACAGCTATCTTAATAATTTTGTTTGTTTGTTTTTTTATTTTAATGGAATATTTTTGCTTAAAGCTAAACCAAATTAAAATTCCTAATCTAACTAAATAGTTTTTTTTTTAAATGCGCGATATAAGCAATAATAATAAAATCAACTAATTTAAAACATAATAAATAACAGAATAAAATATTAATAATAATAAAAAAAAATATAACCCATAACCATACAATAAAAATTCGATAGATAAACTTAAAATTTTTTTTTGAAACTAAAATTAATTAAACCCCTTTTTTTTAATATTTTTGTCAATTTCTCTTTCATTTAATTTGTTTTTTTTTTTCAATAATTCTATTATAATTAATTTTGTATTTCTTATTTTAAAAATCTCTATAATTTCATTTCTGTTTCAATAATAAAAAAAATAACAATAATTTCTTTCTAATTTTTTTTCTATGTTAGAAATAGAACAAGAAAAACAAAAAAAATAGAATAAATAATAAATCTATAAAAAATATAAACATGATCACTATTTGATCGTATACTATTTTTTTAAGTTTTACTTTAATTTTTTTTTTTTTTGGCTTTTTCTTTCGGTAATTAATTATTGCTTACCTTTTTGATTTTTTTAAATTATATATGTTTTATTAGATTTTTAATTAGAATTTTTCACTCTTTTAACAAAAAAAAAAAGAAACTGAAATTTTATATTTTTATCTTTTATGTAATAGAAGAAAAAATTTTTTAAAATATTAAAAAAATTATAGAATATTTTTTTTTCATTTTATTTAATTATTAATTAATTAAATTTTATTTATTTCATTTATGTTTTCTTATAAATCTACATTGTAATAAATATTTTATAATTATTTATATAACCTATATAGTATATATATATAAAGAATTAAATTTTATATAATATAATCGATATATTAATGAAAATTTAATTTTTTCATTTAACTTTATAATATTTTAATTTTTATTAATACAAGTAATTGATTATTTGGTTTATATTTTATTTATTAGATTTTATGCAAATCTCTGAAAAATTTTTAATCGTCATATATTGTTATTTTTTTTTATTGAATAAATGTTTTAGTATTTTGTAAATTAAAGTCTTGAGAATAATTTTTAATTGTAAAATTGTAAAATTATTATTTTTAAATATATATTTCGTAATTTAGAATGTGTTTACTTCTAATTTTTTCATATATTTTTATTATAAACCTTTCACGAAAAATTAAGATTTAAAATAAAATGTTTAACAAATTATAATAATTTAAAGGATATAAAAAAAACACAAACATTAGTGTATTTCAATGAGCATTGAAAATTAATCATTTGGAAAAAAATTAAATATTTTTCATTTGGCTTAACGTTTTCATAAATTCATAAAACTCTGAATTCTTCTTATAAAAATTACAATTACAATTCTTTAACAAAAATTACAATGATTTTTTGTACACATTTGAATGCATTATTAAATCAATAGAATGATTTGCGTATGAATGAATGAATTTAGCGATAAATGGAAGAATTTGTAGCAATCATTTTCTGCAATTTTATATGGTAAAGTCTTATTTTAAAGAAAATTCTTAGCTTAAATAAATCTATAATTAATCGATTTTATTTAGTAACTAAATAGGGATTTTTATAATAAAAGAAATAAAAATGATATCACACACTATGAATACTTTCTTCGCAAATTCTCTCTAAAAACCTATTTTTATCGTAATAAAAATTTTCATTTCTTACAGTTTTGCTTTCCAAAAAACAAATATTATATCAATCACCTTTTCTTTAACTATATAATTAAGGGAATTTTAATAAAAATTTTTTATTTGAAAATGCCTAATATTTTTCATTAAATTAACAATTAAATGAATATAATTTCTTAAAAAATTCATTTATAACTTTTAATAATACTTGTAAGTTTTTATCGTCGTCCATCGTGTAAACATTCATTTATAATTTTTTTTATTTAACATTACAATAATAATAAATACAACAGTAATTATATTATATTTTTTTCACACTTATTTTATTCGTATTAAATAATATATAAATATTAAAAATTTATTACTTTTAGGCTTTATATTTTTATTTATATATTAATTGATTTTTGATTTTTATAATTAGTAAACATATAAAATATTTGAAAATAATAATTAAATAAAATAATTGATTTTTTTTTTCAAGGAAAATAATAGAAAAAGAAAAAACATTTTAGTATGGGAAATTTTTCACAGCCCTATATAAAATTCTATTATTCTACCGTCGTATAGAGTATTTTTAATTTAATTAATTTTTAATTGGGAAAGGGGATGGGGCGAAGGCTTTGTTATGGTTAATTTCGAAAGTGAAACCAATTTTTTAGTTTATTTTTTAGAAAATTTCTTTATATAAATTATATTAAATATCTGTGTTGTTTTGTTTTGATTTTTTTATTATATTCTTTGGTATTCACAAACATTATTTTGAAATATTTTGTTTTTTAATTACCAAACCATATTAACAATATGAATTTAAGTTGAAATTGTAAATATGAGATAATTATTGCCTTCAATTCAAATTCATATATGAGAATTAATTTGAAAAGATCATAATTTAAATTTAAACGTTTCTTGTTTTTTTTATTTACAAATTAATTTCATTTGTCATATTCCAATTTCTTTTTTAACAAAAAAATCATAAAATTTATTTAAAATAACCAAAAAAAAAACTCACCTTATTGATAAATATATCGTTAATTTTCTATTAAATTGACTTGATTTTAATTTAAATTGCTAAAACTGTCGGCAATTTTAATACACACCTATCCAATCTACACACATACCATACATACTTATAAATATTTATAATTATTTATAATTATATATTAATTATAAATATTTATATATATATATATATATTTAGAATTATATATATATATATATATTTATGTTTAAATATTTATTTATAAAGCAATCACTATATATATTTATTAAAAAATATACAGCCTTATAAATTACCATCATCAATAAATAATTATTGTGGTGGTTGTCGTATTAATTTTAATAAAAAATTGTTTGTTGATTTTTGTATGTATATTTTATATTATTGGGAGTCTTCTTTTTAATTTTTTTTCATTTTGATTTTGTGTGGTGCAAACATTTTTTTTTATATATTATTATTGTAAAAAAAAAAATTAAAATAATATGTAATAAATTCAATAGAGAAAACCAAAATAAATAAGATTTTTCATGGTTTATTTTTTTTAATTTTTTTGCAATTTAATACATAAAAAAACTTAAAATTTGATTCACACAACAAAAAAAAATAAATAAAATGAAAAAAATAATGGACAAAAAAATGATTGAAATGAACAAATGAATAATTAAACAAAAAAAAACCACAACAACATAAAAGAATAAGAAATAAAAGCCCATCACCAAATAAAAATAAAAATAAAATGAATTTTTTTTTATTTAAACAAATATATTTATACTAATATATTTTAATTTTATTTTATTTAAAAAATATATTTTAAAATAATTTATCATTTTGATAATCGATTTACAGTTTATTTATTTTTTTGGATTTTCGTTTTATTGTACAAAATAAATTAATAATAATAATAATAGAAAAACTCACATGCAATCAATAGACAAATTACAAACAAAATCATAATAATACTAAAATAATATATAATAATAATAATATCGAGACAAATAAAAATATTTACAAAAAAAATATTTTTAATTTTACTTAATTACGTGTATGGTTTTTTTTTTATTTGTTGAACTTAAAAATTATTTTAATAGCAATTAACAACAACAAAAAAAATCCCATATTTTTAATTCACCCCACAAAAACCCCCACCAACAAATGCAATAGCCATATTTAATTTTGTTTTTTTTTTAAATAAACATAAAAAAAACAATTAAAGCATTTCTCTTTAGCAAACAAATAAAAAAATAATGAAAATATTATGAAAATGAAAAATTAAATAATTTTGTTTTTTTTTCTAATCAATTCATAAAAGAAAATAATTTTTTTTTCCTTTTATTTTGTCAATATAATTTTTGTTAGAAATAAATAATAAAAATTCTACTATTAATAAAATTCCCGAAATAATTTATGTAAATAATACAAAACAAAAAAAAATATATAGCAAAATCAAATCAATTACTTTATCATATTTTTCGGTATTTGTTTGCCAAAAATTATTTATTGATAATAATTTTGAATAAAAAATAAAACCAAGATGAAATGAATAATGAAAGGTAAAAAACAAAAAAAAAAAAATATAAATAATTTTAGTTTAAAAAAAAAAATCCCTACACCACGCAAGCTGAGAAAACCCCCATTACTCGTCAGCCAAGATCTTGTTGTGCTTCAGATCGATAAATGGCTGCACGATAACTATACCTGTTTGTTGGTTGATTCAACGATGACGATGAATTAATTACACCACCATTATTGTTTCCCATACCACGAATATTATTGTGGCCACCACCACCACCACCATGACCACCGGCACTAGGACCATCATTATTGTAATTTGAAATGTTAGACGGCATTGGTGTTGGTATTGCAGCCGGTGATGATGAGTTTCCACTTATTGTTAAATTTAATTGCTGATAAGATTGAATTGTTGGTAATGCACCAGCTATTGTATTTTGATCATCATCTAATAATTCACTATTATTATAATCTGATAATTGTTGTTCGGCTAAATCCATACGTGATGTTAATATATTTACATAGGTCCTGTACCGTTTTAACTGTAATTTGTTTGTTTTTTATATGTAATTTTGGTTAAGAAATACTTTTCAGATTTTTAGGTAATGGATGATGTTGAGTTTAGGAATTGAAATATATACAAGTTGTATTTTTTTATGTTAGACGAGTGTTGGTTTAGAAGTATTCGTTTAGCTTAGGTTCAAGTTAGTCATTATTTTTGTAAGAAAAGAATTTTGTACAGAGGAATGATAAGTTTTTAGGAATGTTAGGGTTAAGAATTGATTGTAATTCAATTTTATATCTTTATTTAAATCAATTTTTTCCTTTTTGAATAACTTACCTCATATTGCAAATAATTTTCTTTTTCCCTGTAATTTTGCAATGGTAAACCTTTTGTTGGTATTGGACCATTTTTATGACTTGTTAATGCCGCTTGATATTGTAATACTTTTTCATCATGTCTTTCCAATTGTTCTCGCTAAACATTTGACAAAAAAAAAATAGTAGTAATATTAAACAAAAACAATTCAATTCAATTCTAAAATTAAACGATAGAAATTTCGGTTATTAATAAAAATAATAAACAAAACTAACCACCAATAATTTTGTATGTGTACTAGGTAATAATGGTCTTTGAAAACGTTTTTGGCTACCGACACCACCTTCCAATGGTGGTGCTGAAAATGATGCACATACAAAATTTATTGTATCAATCCATGATTGTAATTCTTTGGAATCACTTGTTTGAAATAAATATTCAGATTGATCGGCTGTTTGTAAACGAAATACATGTTGTTTTTTTGTATAATCAGCCGCTTTTGTGGCCAATGCATGATGTATTCTAATTGCATTATGCACATTATCCGACATCTATTACAAAATAACAAAATAAAAAATAATAATAACAAATGTGATTTATAGATTAAAGACAGATAACTATAAGTTATAAAACAAAAATTAATATATTTACTTGATTTTTTCTAAATCCATGTTCATCTTTGTGCAAATATAAAACCAAATCACGTAATGTACAATAAAACATTTTCCATGAACGTTTTCCAAATGGAGCTGAAAAGAAACCACAACAACCTGCTTCATTAGTGTATATCACAATAATTTCAAAGATATACTTAGTTTTATTTTATTTTTATGTTAAATGGTTAAAACATTTTTTTTTTATTTTTGATGAACACAATTCACATATAATACGAAAAACAAACATAAATAAATGTTGGGACAAGAAGAGACGAAACATTATTTTGCATATTTCCATTATGTAAATTATAGAAAAGCACATGAAGATAATATAATTATGGTGATGATCATGAACAATAATGCGATGGCAGCATTCACAGATATTATATATGCTTTTTTTTTGTGAATTTTATATATAAAACACACATAAAAAAAGACAAAATAATAACTCACTCTTTTTATAATTGGAATCATAGCAGCATTTTCTCATCACATATCCTTTTTTATATTCAATAGCTGCGGAATTTTGTGGTGTGTCGAGGAATGGATTTGGACCAACTGGTGGTCCTTGAATACTATTTTCGGTACGTGATTTTTGATCCGACATATCATCGTCACTGGAAATGCAAAACCAATTTTAATTTTAATTATTTCATATTAAATTAAATCTGTTTTTATGGAATTTAAATTTCACTTACAGTGCCCATTCCAATGGATGACTTTTAATTGCTTGATATAGTTGTTTTAATACATCTTTAGGAAAATTTTCACCATCATTTAATTCTGTTAAATTATCTATAAATTCATTGCATGTCATTTTTCTACCTATATTTTGACCATGTAAATCGGTATTCAAAAGCATTATGGCACACGTTAAAGTATGTACAGCATCTGTAAAAGTTTTTTTTAAATAAAAATATTAGATTAAATATAAAGTTTTTAAGTGATAAGCTAAGTAAAATACATAGTATTAATATAAAATACCTTGTGAATTGAATGTGCCTGGATTACAATCTAAATAACGCTTTGAAAAATGTACTAAAACACGTTCACGTTCTTGTGTTTCACCGGATAATGAAAATTGTTGTAAAAATTGTCTTAAAGCTTCGTCCAATGTTAATTTATCAAAATCAAAATATTTTAAATATTCGTCAGCTACAACACGACTAAAATCATTGCTGTAGAATAGAATATATTCACATTAATTGCAATTACACAAAACATAAAAATTAGATATTAGAACTCTAATATACAAACTTTTTACTGAGATGTCTAGACACATCACTTTTTTTGAAACCATCTAAACCATATAAACGTTTTGCTAATCGTACAGCTGATGGAATATCTACCGCTTTCGGTGAATAATGATAGGAATGTAATGATTCAACATCACTACCATCATCGGACACCGGTGGTGATGATTCTCTGCCATCTAAATTATTGCTACTTCCACCACCACCACTACCACTACCACCTAATATCACCGTTGGTGTATCTTCTGTCAATGTTGCTAATTCGTCTTCAGAATCTTTTAATTCACTATAACCATCATGATTATTATTATTATAACTATTACTATTATTATTATTTAATAATTCTGGTCCCTTAACTTTAATTATTATTTTATGATCACTATCATCATTATTATTATTATTATTATTATTATTGTGTTGATGATGCCGATGATATTGTTGCTTTTGTTGTTGTCCACTTTCTGACACTAATATTGTTGAATCAGAATCACTTGGATCACTAATTGCAATACCATTAATATCACGTGAACTTAATAAATTATCATCGTCTTGATAATCAGGACTTGATATATTTGATACGGCTTCTGAAACACTATGATCACCGCCATTTAATGGACATGATAAATTTTGATAAGCACCTGTATTTGAATCATTGAAACTACCATGTCGACCACCACCACCACCACTTGTACCAGATGTAATTGTGCTGCCTCCTCCACCACCACCACCAATATGACCACCACCAGCAATACCATAAGAATTGGTAGCACCAATTTTTGAACTTGAATTTGAAGACATTATGGAACTTGAAACCGATGTTGGTGATACAGGACTATCTGATCGTTGTGGTGATGAACTTATTGAACTAGAATGTGAATGCGAATTTGATGATGATGAAGTTGAAGATGATGCGGTAGTAGTCGTCGTTGTTGTGGTGGTTGTTGTTATTGTCGTTGTTTCAATTGGTGCATTAAATGTCCATACAATACGATCTCTTTTACAAAATTCCTACAAAATTACAAATTTAATATCAATTAATTTCAAATTAATGAGTTATTGTAAACTAATGTGTTTTTCTTTATCACGAAAAATACAAAACAACTAATAATAAGAGTATATTTTCCTATACTGTATATCTATAATAATAGCATTAACAGAATTCAGGATTAGAAAAAAAAATACAAAATTATTATTTACAAAATTTTAACACATATAAAATATTTTAAACAATTGGATGATAGAGAAATAATGAATTATGTGTGAAATACATAAGATATATGAATTGCAAGGATTAACACAAAATCAATGAATAGAAAAACCCACTAAAAAAACCAATAAACCAAACACAAACCTGTGATGGTGAATCATCAGAATCTGGTCGTGTATCTAATAATGTATTAAGAGAGCTATTTACATCTTCATCCATATCAATTTGTACAACGGCACCCATAATATCCCTTTGTGTATGTTGTAAATGATCTTCTGATCGACTTGTACGAAAACCAGCTGCATCATTTCTTTTTGAAATACCATTATGAAAATGAGATGATGATTGTTGAGATTGTTGTTGCTGCTGTTGTTGTTGTTGTTGTTGCTGTTGTTGTGGTTGTTGTTGACTTCTTCTACTTACAATATCATGTGTACTAGACTCAGGACTTGTCGGCACTGAATTTGATGTATCCTTATGTTTTAATGTGCTTAGTGCTTCAATAATTGGTGTTGATAATGAGGTGGGTGATGTAGGTACAGAAAAACATCCATCTGGTGAACTAACATTATCACTACGAACGGTTGACGATGACGAAGATGATATTGGTTTATGATGATGATAATGTTGATGTGGATTGTGATGGTGATAATGTGGATGATTTGTTTGATAACATGATTGATGATTATGTTCATCATATTCATAATTATTATTACTATTATTTACACTAGTACTATTATTTATATTATCAACAACATCACCGCCAACATCACCATCATCGACATTTATTGGTTTTATTAATTTCTTTCGTTGTTGTTGTTGTTGTTGATTCAGTGTGGAATGCGACGATGACGATGAAGACGATACACATCCACTATTGTCATTAGTTAAATCCCCACTAAAATCACCACCAGCACTACTACCACCCGATTCTAAATCATTGTTAATCACATAATCGCTATTATTATTATTGTTTTTCTTAAAATCACTATTTGTTGTTGTCGATGACGACTGAGAAGGACATTGTGGTGATGATGTTGTGGTCATTGTCAATTGCGCTGTTGTTGTTGTGGTTGTTGATACCGCTGTGGTCGACATCATTGTCGTTGATTTTTCTATTGATTCTTTACCATCAACTGTAACACCACCACCACCACCACCACTACCCCCTATTGATCGTTTTAATGAATTTATGGAATCACTACTTTCCGAATAGCTAGGCGATGACGAAGGACTTGATTCACCTTTTGCAACCGGTGCTATTTTACCTTTACTACGACGATTACTACTATTTCGTGTTAATGAATCAAATAAGCTATCAACCTGTTAATGAATATAAAATTGACATAGAAACAAACAAAAAGAAAAAAAAAACAAGAGAAAAAAATGGAATGGAAAACTTGATATAATGAAAATTTAACAATGAATAATGGATATATTAGAAATTAGGTATTGCGCTTTTTTTTCGATGAGTTTTGTAAATGAGTTTTGTAAAATGAATAGAATTTTCTTAATGGTTTAATTGTATAGAATATACAAAAAAAAACAAACCGGTAAAAGTATTTATCAAAAATGGATAGAATTTCCATTTCGTATTTATAATTAATTTCTATATATGAATTTAAAAACCGAGTATAAAATTTCCCACGTAGGTTTTCCCTGAGATCAACAAGTGAATTAAGAAGGCAAAATTGTTACCAAACTTCTTAAAATACGTAACCGAGTTTAAAATAAAAAAATCGTATGTTAACTTACAGAATATGTTTTGGATATTAGAAAACTGTGAGCCCAGAACATTTCCAAAGAATATTATAATTTAATTATATAAAATATTAAAAATGTGTGTGTGTGTGTGTGTGTGAATAGAAAGATATTCATATAATGACTTTACCGTTCACCATCTGTTCTTTACAAACTTAAAATCAAATGCAAAATTATAGGGAAAACAATTCTACATTCATCATATATAATCTTTACCAAATAAATGCCATAAACATATTTTTAAAAAGTTTGTTTATATATAAAATTAAAGAGAAATTTTTTTAGGATATTTGAAAATGATAAGATTTTGATATGATGAAAAAAACTAATTATATTAATAATTTTTGTTATATTTTGAAAATTATGAATATGATTTCTCTATACACGGCACAAAGTAATGAGGTACACAATAATCTATAAGTTACTAAAGTGTTTAAATAATATTTATTTATATATATATGGCATTAATTTTAAACTCACACACAATTCTATAGTATTATTTAGCGCTTTAAAACATATTATATACACATATTATTATAAATAAATATAAACTAATACAAAAAAAATAATGAACAAAATATAGCAAAAATATATACATAATTAACACCTCTATATATTTATATATATGTATTAATAAGTCATCAAAAAATATCCTTACCTTTTTAGTATGCGTTGGCAAAAGTCCAGAACTTTGTTGTGTTCTTGAGAGATTCAACATAAGATCACCGGTCATCATGTACGTTTCAAACCGTGCTTTTTTGCTTGGTTCATTTGTTGTTATTGTCGATGTATTATTTATATTATTATTATTATTACTATTAAAATTATTTATCGTCGAATTATTATTATTATTATTATTATTATTATTTGTTCCGTTCGATGTGATCGGTGGTAATCGATGTGATGTGGGAGGTGATAATTTTGATTTTTGACCAAATGGTGATTGTGGACAACTTTTTGTTGTTGTTGTTGTCATTGGTGTATGAATTGGACTTTTTACAATTGTTGGAATGCGTGATGGTCGACATAATTGAATTGGTTCAGATGTTGTCAAACGATGACCTGAATTTGATGATGTTATGTTGTTATTATTATTATTATTATTATTACTTCCGAATAATGAGTTACGACCACTAGTCGGTGATATTTGTTGTTGAGAATGATTTGAATGTATCGGTGATAAACGTTTTGGTGATGTTGGTGGCGATGTTGTTTTTTGTTGAGATAAATTTAAATGCCAACTGTTTGATGTTCCGGACGATGATTTGGTCGGTGACTTTGGCGACGGTGGATCAGAATACTGAGATTGACTTGATTGTGTTAAATAATTTCGTACACGTGCTTTTATTTTTGGATCTAATATTTTAATTTTTTTTTTTTGTTTTGAAATAAAAGTGAAGGGTTTATTGTACATAAAATGTATAGAGAAAAATTTAGAATCTAAATATATATAGCTAAATATTTATAATTATAATTGCATTTAATATACAAAAGCTTATAGTATACTGAATTCATAATGAAAATTTTTTACGGATCAATACAATTTAAGTGAGGATTTTTTTCGTTATTAAAACTAAGAAATTAATTTAGCAGTTGTTTGTATAGCCATAATCCGTTGTTTTTCATTATGAATTCGGTAAAAACATCTTAAAAACTATAATTTATCAAGCAATAACTTTTGTTTTTATGTACAATATTGCACATGCAATTCGATCACTATTATTAATTGGGTTTTACACGCATATATATTGGACTTAACTATATAAATCATATTTATCGGATTTCATTTAACCAAAAAGTAATTTAAAGGATTGTATGTATCTATCTAAATAAATATAATTTATATTTCATTCGCAAGATTGACATGAAATTAAAAACGATTAAAAATTAAAAGATATATAATTGATTAATTGTTTTATTTATTGATAAAACAATAATTAAACAAGATTATTATTGCATTCAAAGTATTTATATAGATAAAAATATAAAAATAATAATACATTAAATATTTATTGCATTCATTTAAATTCAAAGTAATTATATTTGCATTCAATTATCACAATATATTATATACTAATATATAAATAGCAATCGATAAATATTAATTAATATATCTGTCTCTCAATATATATATAAATGTATAAATATATTAATTAAATATGTGAAATATATATATATATATATATAGTATATAAATTACACCTTTCATAATAATAATAATAATTTCAATTAAATGATGTAATTGCAAAACTATTTATAAAGAAAAAAATACTGTTTTTAATAATTGCATAATATCATTATAAAACGCAATAATATCAGAGTTAAAATTCTATATACCACTTATTTTGTTATATACAAATTATTTTCCATTAAATTTTCATTTTCAATTTTTTTTTTTTTTGGTTTTATAAAACCCTCAGTTTGTTACCCTCACATTTCAGGTGCAATTTCAACATTGTATATTAAAAAGAGGTATAATATAAAAAGGTATATTTATACATATACTTAGAATAGATGCGCATATATGGATATAATTCTGAAAAATTATTTTTAAGCTTATTTTTTTAGTTGAGTTAATGCAATTATTTTTATTTCTATATAACTATATTATTTTTACTTTTTTTTTAACATATATCATATGCATAAAGTGTTAATAAAATGGTTTATTTGTTTTCCCTGTAAAACATTTGCTTGAACAAATTCAAATTATAAAAAAAAATTCAAATTATATATATTTCAAAATTGGTTGTGTTTGTTTTGGGTAAAATGGGTAAACAGTCATTTACGAAATTATATGTAAATGTGTTTTTTCTATATTTTTTAGTATCTCTAATAATTGCTAGAATTTCTATTCTTCCATATGAGAGAATCTAATGATTATCTATTTTCAAACATATTAAACTTTTGAATGCAATATAAAAGATTACGATGAAAAATTTTGTTTTTTTTTAAGGAAATATTTATACTGTTAAAACTATAGCTAAAATTTGAATACTTCTTGAAAATTTACAAATAATTTATAGAGTAAATATGAAAATCTAATATCAGCCCTAAAAAAATCTATCTATAACAAATGCATTACTTTTTACTTTTTACTATATAGTTTCATTAACAGCACCTACTTAACAAACAGAATAGCTTTTTTTTTTTGTTAATCGTTAGCACATTTGTATAAAAATGTCAATTGAATTTTGTCTACAACTGTAAAATGTATAATATATCATAAATTATATAAATATAAATATAATAATAATGAAAAAATAAATATATATGGAGTGTGTGCTTTTGTCGAGATAATGTAATGAGAAAAATTATTATTTTAAGTAATGAATCATTTACATATGGTATATTTAAAAGTATATATATATAAAACATTTATAAAAGGAAAAAATAATAAAAAGAAAATGTATATGGAAAATGTGACCTAATTTTTCTATATAGATATATAATTTTTCCAAGAGACGTATAATATCAAAAAATAGAAAATTGTTTTAAACACATATTATATATATTCATATATATATATATATATATATATATATATATATATATAATTATACTATGCTTAATTGGACATTTGAGATAATTTCTTATGTGTGTAATGTATACATTACAAATTACTATGTATATAAATGAGATATAGATCCGCATATAGAAAACATTTGAATGAATAGAATTTCAATTATAGCATAAAATTGTTAATTATATATGTAATAATTTTTACGTTTATAATGATGCTGAGTGTGAATTTTTATCTTAAGCTATTTTTAGTTTTTTTTATTTAAAGAAACTAAAATTGTATTTGCCCATATTTAAATTAATTTGTTTTAATATGAGAGAGAATATTCAAAGGGATCATCTAAAGAAGAAATATACTTTTCGATATATGAAAGTTGTAATATCTTGACAAAATACATATTGAAGTATACAAAACACATATGAAAAATTGAATAAAATCTTAATAAGTGGCATTTGAAAGAAACTTATTTTGCATTATTAACAAACATAATTTTCTGGACAAACAAATTTTGGATAATTAATAATATTTATAAATTGGATAATGATGGGAGAAATGTTTTAAAAAATGTTTGTTTTTTTTTAGAAAATATAAAATAAATGAACATTTTTAAAAATTCCATTTAAAAGATATATTTCATGCATATAAATTGATTATAGTTTAGTTAATGATGCGATTAATAAATTAGATTATTCTTACCGTATATTTATATGTGAATTTAATTAAAAAAAACCAATTCTATATAGACATTTATTTTAATTATTATTTGTTTTAAGAACAAGAAAATATTCTTTAGCCATTATTATTGTGATTACTTAAAGAATGATAAGAAAAGCAATTTCAAGTACAAAAAAAAAAACTAAAAAAAAGTTTTTTTGCAATTAAAAATGTCACGGACTGATAATCTATCTATATATATAATAAAAATAGGCTTATAACACCCATCCACACACACACACATAAATATTAATTAATAATTTAAAAAAAAATAACGAAAACCTCATCATACAAAAAAATAAAATAAGAAAAGTAAAAAAAACACAATATATATATTATATACTAACCTCGTTTTAATTCTAATGTTACCGGATCCTGGGAAAGACGTAAACATTTCAAAACTGTAAAATAAAATACAAAAATTAAATAGTAAAAATTAAATAGTTATATATTTTTTAAAATATATATATACGTAATATACGTTGTATCAAGTACAATCTATATATATATATATATATATAAATATATAAAAATGCAATAAATATTTGTAATCAATTGAAATATGTATATAAAACTACGATTGCAACCCATTGTGCTAAAGTATGTATATATGAGAACTTATTGAGTGTAATTTAATTTTTTAAACATAAACGATCTACTAAACAATTATTAACAACAAGAGAATATATAATTTATTGTATAAAATTGTAAAACATATATTGTTTTTAATTTGTAGATAGAAAGTTCATAAGTTCATGACGTGAGCAATATAAGATTATTACAATTTTTTAAGAATGCATTTAAAATAATTGTAAATATAATTTCGATTCACCATAAATATGAAACGTATAAACTTACCATTTTTTTGCACCTCATATCGATAGAAATGGGTATAAAATATCAAGAATATGTGGTTGATAATAGAAAGATAATTGATAAATACTAGTATAAATATGATGGATTAACCATGCGAAAAAATTCAATAAACATTTATGAAATCGCTATAAGATTTGATTTTGACAGACAGATATGTAAATATAGGACTAGAATAGAAAATATGAAACCGTTGGTGTGGTATTTAAAACATATTAAGGTAAAGTTCCTTAACCAAAATCCTATATATATTTGGAATCTATCCGTAATTATATTCAAAGCCAACGAATTTTTCCACATCCCATATTCATCTATTATTAGATGCATAATGTTGAAATGAAATGTAAATTCTTTTTTAAAAACCATTTAAACAATATTAATATAATATATTTAAATGAAATTTTGGTTTAAAGAAAAATAAAACCATACTTTTTTTTTTATAGAAATTTTTCATGTTTTTTGTGTACTGTGAATCCAATATATTGTATATATAATACAATATGTATTTTATTTTTTTTTTATATTTTATATATAAACACACGGGATAAGATTACAATATCGCGTTCACTTCACACATAATTTAAAATATAATAATGAAATTCAATTTTAAAATACAATTGATATTATACTCTGATATCATTTTGGATGGATTTGTTATTGTTTTTTATATTTTGTATATATAAGTACACATTATTATTTTGAAAAAATTTCTAAATATAATGTCGGCCGCCGCGCTATTTCGTCTTTCATAATTCATCATTTATAATAATATACAATAACATCATCGTATATATAGTACACTTACAAAGTTAGTTTTTGAACTTCTTCTCATCATACATATATAACATAGTTTATTAAAAAAAAAAACGATACAATTTTGTAATGAAAACACAATCGTGATTGTTTTTAATATATGCGTTTATAAATAATTCTTCTATAAATATAAAATGCGTTACATATACTTTATAATTTTTATTTATAAACGTTGAATCAGATTTGAGACAACCAATTGGATGTTATTAGATAGTAAAGTAATATATTTAAAATTTGGATT
The DNA here is from genome assembly GCA_958336335.1 of Dilophus febrilis. Lineage (NCBI taxonomy): Eukaryota > Metazoa > Arthropoda > Insecta > Diptera > Bibionidae > Dilophus > Dilophus febrilis. The sequence continues at coordinate 33,481,234 of OY284468.1, read as the reverse complement.
TTTTTTTGTTTTTTTTTTTTTTTTGATGAATAATGGAAATTTAATGATAATTTTTTTTTGGTTTTGGTAGATAATAAAATTAATTGTTTTATTATAGTTAATTATCGCGGGGAAAGTATATATTTGACATTATTGAGTTTTGTTTTTTTTTTTCAAATCAAATGCATAGATTTTCATTTGTCAAATAATATTGTCAATTGTCATGTATGATTTATTATCTTTTTATATAATAATCTTGATCAGTTAAAAGAGGATACTCAACAGATTGCATGTAATAAAATACGTATTGCTAAAGTATTTTTTTTATAATATCATTTCGAATTTGTTGAATATTTAAAGGTAAAAATACAACAAAACTTTTCAAATATATCTTTTTAAAGTATATATTTTTATAAATAAAAACAATATCACCATACGCAGATATTAATAATGTATTAAACGACAGATATATATATTTAGAATTACCAAAAATACAGGTTTTAAAAATAATATGTAAATATCCAAATAAAGAAATATTTTTAAAAAAATGTGCCAATAATCAAAAATATAGTTAAAATATGGTAAAATCTATAAAATTCGAATAAAATCCATATACAAAAACATTATGTTCATCAGTTTATCTTGTCAATAAATAAATGACTTTTAAACAACAGATGGGATAAAAAAAACCCCGATAAAAATAGTATCAAAATATATTTTTGTATATAAAAAAAATGTAAATATAAACAAAACAATTCTTATTGATTATCTATATAAAGATATATTTATATTTTTTCTTTAAATGTATACTACTAAAGTATTTATTTTATATCAAAAAAAATTTCATTTTATATATTATAAATTAGCAATAAAAAAATGTTTTTTTTTTGTATTTTAACTTGTAAATATAAAAAAAACATGTATATATTTTTAGAATTAAAATAAACATATATAATATATTATAAATAAGGTATTTATATTTGAATATAGTGTATATTGAAATATGTGCAAATTATTTTGAAAAATAATTAAGTTAAGCCTGAAGGGGTTTTTTAATGGCTTTTAGGCTTCATTTATTTTTATAAGAACTGTATATATATTTGTATGACTTCGTTGTATGGTTGATAAAATCTTCCCATTTCAAATTTTGACAATTTATATAAGAGAAAATTACTTAACAAATTGTGTACTACATAAATATTATTTATCTTTACGTTTATTTACAATTACTTTATTCGAAATTTTTCTCGCTGTATACGCATAAAATACAAAATACAAATGTCATTATTTACCTTATGTTGTTTTGTCGACTGTATATATATATTATGTGTTAAATTGAGGTGTGAAAAATAAAAAATTTTTAAATCAAAATCCAAATTCAAAAGATAGAAAAAAAAATTAGCAAATGTTTATATATATGTATATTTAAATTTTTGTAAAAGAATGGCGGAGCGACGATGGCAGCAGAAGCGCAGCGGGGTAAAATAAATATATTCCAAGTATAATAAAAATATTTTAAACAAAAAAAAATAAATTAAAACCAATTCAACACAAAAATGTAAAATTGAAATATAAATTAATATGAAAAACAAAAAAAAAACGAAATATACAAACTCAAATTGCAATTTTAAAAATAAACAGAAAATAAACAAACAAAAGAAAAAAAAATTAACATTAAAACATCTTTTATGTTTATACTAATTAAAAAAAAAAAATAATTTGTTTACTAAATTTTCTATATATTTAAATTTTATACAAAAGAAATTCATATATAGAAAATGTATGCGTTTTTATGGTTGTATTTTTCTTCATTTATTTTACTAATTAAATTTACCTTCTTTTGTTGTAAAGCGATGTACATCTGTTCCGTTAACCTTGACGATAACATCACCCGCTTCAACCTGTAATTAAAAAATATAAAATAATTAAGAAATGTTTTTCTTTCATTTTGGGAATAATATATATGTATATAAAACATCAAAAAACAACTAAATATTTTTTGTTTTAAATATATAATAAGATAAGATATAATACAGTTCAAGTATAATTGTTTTCAAAATACAATTTAACAAAATATAATCAAATATAAATGTTAATGGTATATTTTCACCTTTCTTGGTTTATGTTATTCGTAAAAGGTTAAGGTAATTCAATTCAATAAATTGATTAATATTTACATATATTTTTTTTATTAACACAATAGAAAAATAAACACAAAATTAATTTAATTTTTTCTTTTTATTTTCATTAAATATAAATATCATAACAATTTTCAGACAAAACATTTAGTTATTGTATATTATTAATTATCAAGTGCATTAGATAAGATAAGATTAAACACATAGAGAGTTTGATTAGTATGGTTACGAAAAGCAATTTTGATTTTATTATCAATTTTTTATTTCGTGTATTTATTTTTTTTTTTTAATTTTTTATTCACCTGGAAAATTACTTATTAAGTGATTAAAAAGTGAAAATGTTCAAATGAAAGTAATAAAATTATTCGTTATATAATAATTTTTACATATAAGAATTATTCTGAGAAAAGTCATTGAATCAGTATTCAGTGATTTAAAAAAAAATGTATGAGGTAATTGTACAAACGTTTTGAGTTCGATTAAAAGAACTTTTTTATACACTTAAACTTTTACAAACATAAATATTTAACTAAAAAAATAGTTTATCATCGATAAAAAATTTTCACAAAACAAAAAAATCCAAAATTTTTTCTTTACATTAAAAACACTTTCAACTTTTTTTATATATATATATATTACAAAAGTAAAAAACAATAAGATAATTAAAATTAATTCTTTTTAATTATACTTTTGAAAACGGAAAAAATTAAAATATGCGTTTCCCTTACAAAATATTATCTTTTTCTAAATCAAATAGATTATTTTTGATAAATAAAAACATTTAATTCATCTCACATTTATTAAATAAATAAATATATGCATTTTTGTTTTTGTATTTTAAAATTGTATACATATAGTTGTTGAAATAAAACAATAATATAAAGTGTATATTTAATTTACCATATAATATTCATGTGTTAGTATTTCTTATAAAAATTCCGTAACCGGTAAAATTGAGAAATATTCGAATATTTTATAGAAATTTCAGGTAATTGCAACATATAACTAGTAATATTATATATATTTATAATATTATTATTGTTAATGATTATGCATTTTTTAATCGTGTTACATTATACAACTGTGTATAGTGTATTAATTTCGATAGAACGTAATTTCAGTTTTTTAATACATGCATTTTACCACATAAATAAATTATTATTGTAATAATTATTAATGATGAAAAAATAATTAATTTCTAAACGATGATTAACAAACAGGAAAACATATTAATTTAATTTAATATTTATTATTATTGAATATAAATCTATCAAAATGATGATGATATTGATTATAAACAGTGATTTATCTATCATACATGTTTATCAAATAAATATATGAAGTATTATAATAACTATAAGGTGATATCTGTTTGTATTTCCTAATTGCAAATTTTAATATATCCAGCGCGCTATCCGAATTAGTAATCACTCAAATGATCTGACTTAGGATGAAATGGTATTTCGAAATAAGAAAGAGGTTTATTATTGTTCAGATTATTGCGGGCAATTAAAAATAAGTTTATTACATTTTATCAAAAAAGTAGATACATTTTTGTAATTATTAAAAACATATTTATGGATGAGGAAGAAGTTCACATGTATATTTATAATCAATGTTATTACATAAATAAAAAAAAACATATATGTATTAATCATCAAATTAATTCATGGAATAATTTGATATAATTGAATTAATTATTGTATTTAGGTGTTTTATATTTACCTATAACGTGATTAAAATAACAATATGAATTATTTACTTTTTTATTTAAATTTAAATTAAATTCATTTCAATTAATGTAAATATTATTATATTTTTTATATGCGAAAACACATATATATGCATATGATTGATATAAAAGAGTATAAAAGGTCATCATTGTAAATATTGTATTGAAAGAATTCACTATACTATATATATAGATTTTGTGTGACCTTACACTATTCATTATTATTTATTGTTTATTACAATCAGTATATAAAAAAACAAAAGCCTAATTGTTATTTTAATCGACAACATTTTTAAATCTGTCAATTTTTTTCTTTTTTTTTGATTGTTATTTTATTTTAATGTTATTTTAATCGACAACATTTTTAAATCTGTCAATTTTTTTCTTTTTTTTTGATTGTTGTTAATGAGATTTATTTTTTAATATTATTTTATATGTATAAAGTGCATTAAAGCTGGAAAATATCAAGGAGTATGCATATTCGTATGAATAAATTACTAAAAATGTATGTGCTATAAAAATTACACTGAATAAATTATTTAAAATAATTTTTTGATTTATAAACATGGACATTCTGATGTAAGATCAATGACAGTCCGTAAAATTAATGAAAAACATTATTATACCAAATATTAGAAATTGAAATATAAATTAGAAAATCGTCTAAATTTTTAACAAAAATTTTTAAGTTTATAATAATCAGAAAACTTTATAATAAACATAAATATCCTTAGAGGAGATATACAAATAAAATTGTTTATAAAGCTTTTTTTTTATAACAGATTTAAATTTAAATTCAATTAATTTAGTTACAAAATTTCTGGTTTTTTATATTAAAATTATTATGCATTTACCAACATTAATATTTATTCATAGTTAGAGATTACGTAAGATATATTAAATACTTTCACTTGATGTAAAAACTGGCTAATTCGTAAGCAATAATAAGAAGAAGAAGAAGGAAAAAACAAAGTAATTAAATAATATTTTTACTATTCATTTTTTTTTCTGAATCAGCTTAAATTAAAAAAAAATATTTACGCATAAAATTATAAAATTTTAAAAACATAATTATTTTTGTTATATCTAAAAAAATCTATTTATTTTGTATTGATTTTGAAAAGGTAATGCACAAATTGATTTATTTATGGCTGATTAAGTTTTTGTTTATCGAATTTACCATTCCAGAGCACACACACCGATTGAAAATATTTATATAATTATAAAAGTACACAAAAACGATTAGTTGAAATTATTAATACTTTCCATTTTAGTGTAATGTTTAATTTATTTGCTTTTATAATCTTTTTAAATTCATGATTACGATTCAATTGACTTTTAATGATTATAATATACGAAAAAAAAATGTGATTTATTTTTTTTTTGTTACTTTACTTTCATTTATATACATATAATTATAAACATGTAATTATAAATTTATAATCTTTATTATAAATTGTTTATTGTTTTATTTTTGTACATTTAATGGGTTTTGTCAACAAAGCAAATTAAAAATTTTTGTAAATATATAATTTTTATTATGTATTTTTAGGAGGTATTTCACATAATATTTCTGTAATTATATACGATTTAATCTTCTACTCTATATCTAATATACACAATTTTTTTCTTTTCATACATGCGTAAATAAAAGTCAAACTTTTTTAATAGTATTTATGTTTTATAATGATAAAATAATTTAAGATGGATTTTTTTTTGGTAAATTATTTGATAAAAAAGTGAATTCTAAAATTTCTTTGATGTGTGATTTTTCTAAAAATAAAGTTTTTCAGTAAATAAAATAAAAAATTTGCTATATTTGACCTATTCAATTTCTGTTGAATACTATAATAATTTATGTTTTGTATTTCAGTGTATCTATAACTCGTAATCTGTAAATCGTAAAACGTAAAACATTTAACTACTGCAAGAATTTGTATTTACCCATACCCAACGATTATAAACAATAAATAATAATTAACATTTAAAATTAATATACAATTACATGATTATTTATTTGTGTATAAATAATTTTTAAACATGATAATTCAAAAATAACATAAAATATTATATGCAATTAATTTATTTAATCCAGAAAAAAATATCACTATGCACCACACCTTTCAATGAATTAACTAAATTAATGCGGTTCTTTTTGTTTTTTTTTTTGCAAAACACATATCAAAATATATTTATATATATGTATATGGTTAACATTAACAAATTGTAATTTATATTACAAACATAAATCCTTTCTAAATGTTGTCTTGCTATTATATTATTTTAGTGTTGCAAAGAAAATGAAGTAAATGTAAAATATTTTCAGTTGTTCTAAATTCGTTTTTCTTTTGATTCGTTTCTAAAATATAGAACTATTTTGAATAGAAGAAATATTAAAATTTTGTAGTAACATTTTAACTTGAAATATTTTTTATTATGCTATATTGGTAACAAATTTTACAAAAAAAGAAAAAAATCAATATATAATTACACTTTTAAAACATTGCGTTCAAATATCAATACATTTTTATATATAGCAGATATACATAAGAACTTTCTTTTAAAATTAGAATGTATTTGCATATATTATAAATTTGTTAAAATGTTAATGAATTATAAAAGTTAGACAGTTATATACATATATATAGAAAAGAATATAATTTCTGAATACATTATATATAAGTAAATAATTTTAATCATATGCACCGCATATAGAGTCTATCAAAATGTATAATATTCAAATATGGTATTTATCTATGAATCTAAATATATGTATATATAAAGTTATATAAAGATTTAGATAACTTTTATCATATATATATATACATAATTTATAAGAACAATTACATAAATGTAATATATACTTATACGCATATATATGCATGATATAATATACATGTAAAATTTATTGTAAGTGATTGATTTATATAAAACATGTAACATACATAAAATATATACAGTCTGTGTTCAAATACATATATTTATACAGAAAGTCAGTCTATTATATATGTATGTTTAATATTTTAGTAATTTATTACTCGAGTTTTGTTAAAATTATGCATATAATAATATAAATATTTAAAAAGTGCGCATAATTTCAATTGAAATATTTTTTACGAAAAGATCTTTATGATATAAAATTTTTTTTTGAATTCATGCTTTAAAAGTTTTTTCCAATATTTGCGTTCTAATTTATTATGGAAATTGCATTTTTTAAGAAATCTAATCAGTATACGATTTAATCAAATAGGATATAATCTTTAAAAAAAAAACAAATATGTTTTTTTAAAAAAGTGACTAATTCACGTATACAATTGGGGATTTTAAAAGGTTTCGATAATACGCTTTGTAATGTCAATAACATATCCATTATGATTTTTTAATATTTAAATATTTTATTTCTATATATATCGTCTGATGTAATATAAAATAAGACTGAATGATGACAATCCATGGAGAATTGCCTGTATATATGATATGATATATATATATAATATAGAAATAAAACGATAAACTTTTTTTTTTTTTAACTATATACAAAATTTGTGTTTATATTTTGTTTTTTTACATAATTTTTATAAATATACATACACTTATATAATTAAGGTTACCAACCTTTTTTGTTGTTACTTATTGCCACTCCACCATTTTTAATGTATATATATATATCAAAAAGAACTATATAACAAGGTACATTTATATTTAGTTTAAGAAGTAAATTTAAGTATAAGTTTATTTTTTTCTTTTGTAAATTGACTATTTTTATAAATTTTTAAATATTATACATACATTACACTTAACATACAAACAAAAATGGATTTAAAATGGTATAGGATGGTGACAATATATATATTTATATTAATTCTATGATAATGTGAACAAAACTCTATGTAAAATAAAATTTCTTTTATAAAAAATACATATTTTCACAAGTGTAAAAAAAAAGTAAGAAAAAAATTGGATGAATAATTTCGTACATTCATACTGTTATATATAATGGTATTTATTTGTATATTACTCTCTGTTGTGAATTACAGTGTTTTTATGTAATACAAGGGGATAATAACTTCTAAAAAAAAAAAAAATAGAAGTAAAAATAAAAGTATAAAAAAAAACCCCATAAAAGTGACGGGTTATATATTTAATTTACTATTTGTGTATAATTTTCTTTTATAAAAGAAAAAAAAATGCTGAAAGCATTACAAGTTGATTTTCTTTTTTAAAACATATTATTTATATTTATTTTTTTTTGTTTTAATTATTTGGCTTCATAAAAATATATTTTGAATTTTCTATATTTTTTAATATAAATGACAAAGATTTTTTACTTTTTAATTGTATACACACAATATAATTTATTGTTTGTTTTCAAAATCGGTATGTTTTATTTACAAAATTGTGAAACAAGATTATAAAACTCATTACAAAAATCATTACAATCCTTGCCAATTTGTAGCGTAGTAAAGGATAATTCGTAAGAAATTCCTTAACTTTTCATTAAACCGTCATAAGCACCGAACGAAATAAAATCACACAAATATAATATGATGAATTTAAAAATATAAAACTGGAAATGATTATAGGATTATTAGAAAAAAATTAAAGTAGATTTCCTTACATCTAGTCTGTATTGAATCAACCAAACTCGTATACAAACTAACTAAATTTTCCTGATTCCTCATAACAAATATCATGAATATATAATATATTTGAAATTTCTGTTGTTAAAACAAAAAAAAAAATACAAAATTTAGCATATTTCATTTAAGTTGATTTTAGCCGCACATAAAATATCATCAATTATTTCGATTTATTTGAGATAAAAATAAATTTTATTTTAACAAAAAATTTATATTTATAGTGTTATATTTTCCAAAAATAAAAAAAAATCAACATCGGAAATTTAATTAGTAAACGTCATAAAATCATTGAAAATTGATGAGGGTAGGTTTTTCTCATATATAAATTTATTTATCTTGTTGTTCATTTTATGATTGAGATATAATCTATATATATGTATGTAAATGTAGCCATTATGAAATTTTGGTTTTGTATATTTTTACTTATAAAATTTACAGTGGTTTATTTATTTTGTTGAATCTCGGAAATTATATATAGCCCCTTTTAATAATTTTGATAAAATTTTGAAAATCAATATATAATGAACTCTAATATAATGAAAATATCACATCTTGAATCAATTTTTTACTAATCACAATTAAAATGTTTGTGTATAAAAAAATATCGATTATGATATCTGATTTTGACCGTAAGTTGTTGGATGTATATTCTTAATATATAGAAATGAAAATCAATAAACATTTATCCAAAATTTCACATCATAAAATAATTATAAAAATTAGGTTTAATTTAAATCAAATATTTTAATATTTAATTGCGTATATATGAGAGAGTATAATGAATAAAATTTCCAATTTAACTTGAACAGTCAATTATAAAAATAAAAAATATGACATCAATAATCATTTATATATAAACATATCACCAATTTTATTGAAAATGTTTTGAATATATATTCTTTTTTTTTAAAAAATATTAAAACATTTATTTTATATAAACTTGATCATTTAAAATAATATATACAAAGATTTATCGATGCATATAAAAAGAAAAATTTTATTCCAGATTTTACATTATATTATATATAGTTTAGTATCAAAGATGTATTTTTTATATTTTTTTGAGATCAATATAATAAAAGAAAAAAAAATAAAAAGGCTTATATGTGAAAAAGATTTATATTTTTCAATTATATATATATACGTATTTATATACATATAGATAAAATAAATATTTTCTATTGAAAATATTGCGGGAGAAAATGCAGAAAATAAAGAAATAATATTTTTCTTATATTTATTTTTCTATATATGTGTTATATGTTATGTATATAAAATTGAAAAATTATTATTTGTTTAGCGAATTTTCTTTTCGTTTCGTTTTAGATATATTACCAGTATTATATCTTTATACATATGTATATATAAAAATAAAAATCAAGGATGAAAACCGTGTTGGATATGGATTTAAAATAGAATTTTTTTTTTATTTTATTTTTAAAAAAACATAATTTTCTTTTTATTTATCCATCTATATATGTATATATATTTTATTTTGTTTAACATTGATCATTTTTTGTTTATTTTATCATATATTATTTTGTATATGTACGAATAATACATATACTTTATAATAATGTTTATATAAATAATAAATATACATATATACATATATCTTAATATAAAGATTTTATTTTATCCATATAAAAAATATACTATAAATTGAGGTTTAAAAAAATATTTTCCATTAAAAATGTTTTCTTCTTATAATATAATATAATATATATAAAATATCTATTCGTACGTCAAAGATTATAAAGATTTGCTGTATATGCTTTATAACAATTGATGCTGTTTTCAAATTTACTAAAAATGCGATATTGATAAATTAATTTAATTATATTGTAAAAAAAAAACACTGTTTTTTTTATACAATTAATTTGTAAATCATGTTATTGTAAATGTATTAAGATTTTGAATTTATATATATAAACATTACGTAAAATAATGCGGACTAAATGTTAGAGTTTTTTTTTACGCAGCCATAACAGAATGATAAAGATTTTAAATTATCAACATATTATTTTGTAAAATTTTGAGATATAAATATTTATTAATTTTTTTTTATTTTTGATATTAACTTACAATTTATGTATTGGGAATAAATGATAATAAAAATAAAAAGTAATATACTTATTTTTATGAAAATATATAATAAATTTTCGAATTTTAATGGATAAATTTAAAATATATATTTTTCTATATAACCATTAATGTAAATGCACTTGAAAAGAATTGATTTTTAAATGTGTCAGAATGAATATTTTTAACATTTCCCGTCATTATACTCACATCTTTATAAGATTAAATCTCATTCATTTCGTTATAAATATAAAATAGATAAAAATATATTTAGATTTAGAACGATATATTTATCAAAGGGGTTATATAATTCAATACATTATATATATATATATATATATATATATATATAGATAGATGTGTACATTGTCATCGCATCGTTTAGTTATATAGAAATTGTTGTTTCTTTGAAACACATCTTTAATAAACAAACAACCAAACAAAAAACACATATTTTAAATGTATATATGCGAAATCCAAATTTATATATCTAAAATAAAATACACGTAATACATATACTATATATATTATATATTTTTAAAGCTATAAACATTGTATATATAAAAATTAAAGTAATAAAATACCAAATGCTTTACTTTTTTTTATATTATATATATATATATACGTATATATATATATATATATACGTATAAATACCGAATTGAACATTTGAGTATTAGATAAACAAATAATAAATATATTTATATATAAATAAATTGTTGTTTAGATTCTCAAAATCAAATGAAAATGCTATAATTCCTCTTAACACAAAAATATTAAGAAAATATATTCTATTTATATCAACAAATAAATATATGAGTAAAGATATGAAAAATTTAAATGCTCGTCAATTTATTATAATTATTATTAGTCAAACTTCACTTTCGTCATATTTCTTCCGTGTCTACTACCGTGAAATTATCTGTATTTTTGTTATATGCAAAATAGATAATGAACTTTGAATATATAATAAAAACTAAATTAAAACTATATTCGTTCATATGTTTTGATAAAAATAAAAAAAAAATTGTATTATAGATAACATAAATAAATATGTTAAATATAATAATACATAAACACAAACGACAAGCGACAATTTATATATTTTCTATCATTATTTTATTTATATACATATCATAAACACATTTGAATTTTCCCATTGCAGACAATAAGAAATCCTTAAAAATTTGATAAATATCAGTATATATATACATAAATAAATATATTTATATAGTATGATTTGATATAGGTTAGGTGTATTTCTTGTATATTATCATAAATTACTATACAATATAATATATACGATTCATGTTGGTGATAACCGTACAAAATTTTCACTATTTTATATAATAAAACCGCATGCGAAAATATATATATATAGTAAATGATGATTAATCGTATTTTAATATGTGAAATATGTGTATGATGTGATGTGAAAAACGAATGAAAATGTAGAATTTTTTTTGAACAATGTACAAATAAATATATGATTATTTTTTTTTTAAATATATATTTAAAACGTCTAAAGTTTCGCGTGAGTGATCTTGCTTTCATTTATACAACAAACATAAAAATAAAAAAACAAAAACCAAAATACAAAACACACTCTACTGAACTACATATTCAATTTAGAGTGTATATATAAATAATACGTTTAATTATAAATTAATATACACATTTTATTGATCATGTTCCCATTTATCATCATTGTTTTTCATCATATATATTTATTATACATCTCACCACCACAGACAGACACGTTAAATGAATATTTATAGTTAAAATGATATCGAAACATACAAATAAAATGTTAAACAAAATCTGCTATTTGTTATCTGTACGATAATTATAATACTTTTATTTTTTATTTTATGGTGCGGTGTACGGTCTTAATTTCTCGTATAAATATATAATAAAATATACGATTTTCGTACATCGGCAAAAATATATATTGATCATTAAAATGAAATAAAGAAAATTGTTTATGAAAATTGTATTTTTAATTTTGTTATCACATTTATATATATACATACGGACGGTATGGTATTGTATTAATGTTTTTTTTTTTCAATTAATATCGCATATATAAAAAGTAATTTTAATAAAAAAAAAATTAAAATCTTCATTTGTATATACACATTTATATATTGAATTTTTTTTTATCTATCTATATATAACAAGCATAGCAACTAAATAATTATATTTATTTTTATTTTCAGGTAAAGTTTTTGTCATTTAAATGACACATATGTGTATCTGTATTGAAATATATATATATGTTGATAAATGATAAAATATAAAATAAAATAGATAAATTTTTTCATACAAAGTAAAAAAAAAATGACAAAAATATGAGTATTTGGTTTGATAAAAATCCATAATGATAAATTTTGTTTTTTATTTATGTGTATAGATCTTTTTGCATATTAATTCCGCATAATCTGATTGTACTTATAAAAATATATATTTTTGTTTATTTAGTACGGTGCGAATCTGTCTGTGTATGTTTAAAATAGTTAAAAAAAACCGTAAACAATCTTTTATTAAAATATATCTATATATGAAGTGATTCAAAATAATAAAATATGTCTTATGTCGCTTGTACCCAGATTTTTTGTATAAACATTCTAAACATTACCATTGAATTTTATGAACATTTAGATAATCTCATATCTGTTTGTTAAATGCGTCCTTCTAGGAAATATAAATGCATTTTTATAAGTACAATAATTTCTATGGAATATATTTAATATCAGTTAAACTTTCTTCGTATAGAAATTTATTCATTTTATGAATAAAAAAAAACAACATTTTAATTATATTAAAAAATAAATATAAAAAAAAACAAACAATTTTTGGAATACACAATAAATAGATATGATTAATATTTTACAAATAAACAACCCAAAATTTAAATTTCGATAAGCACATTATGAATAATGCTCTGGCACGACAGATACAATATTTTCATGCATTTTTAATTATTGACATAGACCAATTATAAAAATGGTCAGTAAATTTTTTGTTATTTGGCATTTTAAACTGTAAGCAAACAGCGGACTTTTTTTAATTTTCCAAACAAAATTAATTATTGATGATATTTAATGGATTATTATTTGATTGTAAGGAAAAAAAATCATATTAATTAAAACCATATTAAGATTAAAATCTATTTTTTACATTATTATCATATCAATAATGAAAGGAAACAAATTAATTTCTTATATAACCAATGAGATTAACACGAAAACTTTGTATATTTAGTATAGTAATGTTTAAGGGCTTTGAATTTAATAATTTATGTTTCATAGGAAACATTTAGGATTGGAAAATCAATAATATAAAGTTATTGATAATAAAAATAACTAACGAACATCGTAAACAAAAAAATTGTACGATACAGTCTAGTATTTAAGATATTTCAATGTATAATAAAAATAAGTATAAATACAATTCTAAAATGGTGCTTAATTTTTATATCATTTTATATATTTAATATATTTTTATGTTATTATATTACTAAATATCCATAATGCATTCCATTGACGTAACAACATAAATATACATATTTATATATATAGCATTAATCGTAATAAATACAGGTATTTTATTTAAAAAAAAAAATAGCTTAACACAAACAACAGGATGACATCAAATATATATATATACCTATATATATAAAATAAAAATATTTTTATATCTAGAGATTATATACACAAATCTTCATCTTTATAAATGGCAAAATATAAATAACTACATAATAATATATTTTCTTTTAAAATACTTATGTAAAATCGTAAAATATTATATATATATATATATACGCAACAACAATACGGATTCGTATTTTCGATTGTATAGACATTTAACAAAAAAATAAAAAAGCGAAATATCTAACAAAGAAATAATTTTTTTTTATTTGGGGTTTTAATGCCGTCGTGTTTCATTTCGATGCATACATGGAATTTAATATATCTTCTCTTATTGTATACTTTTTTAAATACACAATCAGACACAATAATAACATTCAGATTGAATACCAAGGTTTGATAAATAAATATTTATGTATATACATATTATATTTAACAAAATATATATGAGATGGTACTACTAGTATATACATAAAGTTGAATGAAAAAATAAAATAATAACAATTTTTCCATTTAATAAACAAAATAATATTTGATTTAACCAAACAATAAATTTCAGATGAATAAATAAATAATATATGCTTATATATGTATAGTATATTTTATATATTAAAATATCCTCTAATAATAAATATTAATTAAAAAAAAACATTCATATTCATGATAGAAAAAAGAAAACGTATACATACAAATCATACCCCAAAAAAATTATTATTATGGATTATGTATTATATATATAGAATGTTTATATATGGTAAAAATTAAAATTATTTAAATATATTTCATTGTCACTATTATTATTATTGCTCCTATTATAAATATACATACAGCAATATACATTGATCATATAATATATAGTCAAATGTTTAAAATCTAAAATTCATGGTCGTATTTTTCATTTCAACAATACCAAAAAAACGATTAAATAATTTAATATTTATTAGTCTTTTAGACAAAATTACTATAATAATCCATTAATAAAATTAGGATTTTGTTAGTTTTGAATATACAAAAAAAAAAAGATTTAAAAATACTACTGCAAGATTTTTAAAGAAAAATATATATTTATGAAAAAAATAATATTATTATACTGAAAAAATTCACAATGGCCATTCATTTACAAGTGTATTGATGAAAAATAATTAAAAATGGAAAAAATCATCATGCATATGACACGTGCCTATATTTTTCTTATAACTTTTTTTTTTTGCCAATATGATTGTGATTTTTATATAAGAAAATTCCGTCTTTATTTATATATATAGAACGAATTATTTCGATTTTGGATATATTAAATGAGTATAAAACAATAAAAAAAACCAATATTTAATTACCATTCGAACACAAAATGAAGAACAATCCAACATTTTTGATAATTATATTTCTTTTCAGTAAATAGGTGAATATATAAAAATGATACCACCGAATTTTTGTCACAAACACTGATGAATTATATTATATTGATTGTATAAAATTTTCCTTATAGAATTATCTGTTGTTATATATATATATTTATAGTTAAAAATGTGAACTTTTATTTATAACCATATTATTGATGAATATAAGAATGAAAAACACATGGCTTTAATAAACCGCACTGTAAAATGGTTTTCGATATTATTATTATAATTTTTTTATTTTTATATATATGGAAAATATCACATTAATGTGTATAAAAATAAATTGAAAATGAAAGAAAAAACCCAATCACTGATGGATACTTGTTTTTCTTTTTTTGGTTTATGATAATATTTTCATTTTTTTCCAGAACCATAGAACTTTGTTATTCCTCAATAATTACATATAGCACATAAACTTTTATCTCCTTTCTTTACTTTTTGGAAAATTTTTTTTCTTTAAACACATATCTTTTTATATTATTATTTCTTTAACACAAATATTATACAATATTTTATTTTTTTCTATTTCAATATGATCTCGGAAACACGCTGTAAATTTAACAGCTGTTTTTTTTTTCTTTATTACGAATTGGTTACGACTTGCACGGCAACAGTGAATTGAAAATATACCGCACGTTAATAATATATAGAAAAAAAACAACAAGTCACAAATAAGAAAAGTATAAATTAATTGAAAGAAATAAAAATAAAGTATTTAAAAGAAAAAAAAATGTAAAGTATTAAAAACGAAACATCATCAACGACGACGCACCTCAACGATACACCACGACGATAAACAAACTCATACTGAGAAAATTAAATATAGAACAACTCTAGTATATTTTTTTTTTAAAATAAAATGAAATATAAAAAAATTTTGTAAAGTACTCGATTCGTATATATATATATATATATATTTACAAATAATATAATAATAATAATAATAATAACAAATAAATACCACTTATCTATACACAGACATTTTTTTATTTTATATTATAAATATATATATTGAATACAACAGCAAAAGCATTACGACGTACATTGACAACGAAATGGTAATTTATTTATTTTTTTTCGTAACTAACATACAGAAGAAAAATAAAAAAAAATGAAAGATAAAAAATTAATTTTATTATTATTCATTTTTTTTTATTCATTTGCTGTTTGTGTTATATTATACAATAAAATACACAATACCAACCATATAACGTCTATTTCGATTATATTCTTGTTGTTTACTCTCTATATAACATTTATAGATCTATAATAGATACCTCTATAATCTATAACACCGCGAAAAAATAACGAAAAACAACGTAATAATGGAGTTCAGATGTGGATTGTTTTTCTTTTAATTTGGATGCTGCTGGTACACACAATCATCCAACCAACCAACCAACAAACCAACAAACCAACAACCATATTATTTATATATATATATATATAAATATATATATAAGATTTTACAATATGGAGATGAAAAAACTATACATATGTATATACAGAAAACGGTTATATTTATGTGCAACTTAATGTTAAATGAAATGTTGCCAAACAACTCTATGTATACATAAAGAAAAATCATAAAAAAAATTTCATCTATGTATGATTTTATAAATATAACATTAATGACGTCGCCGCATATACAAACTATGGTATATCTTATAAGAGGTTCGTGTTTTAAGTTATCAACATTAAAATATTGATTTGGAATAAACAATCTTTATGGAACAGCATCTCTGCTGACTGCAATCTTATCTATACTATTCCAAATAATTTCTCGATATCTTCATTATTATTTGTATATTTACTATACACGTCTGATCAATTTTTTGTATTTACTATGTTTTATTATATATGATCAATATTTGAAAAATATTTGAATTTGAAAATTTGAAAATTGTGTGGAATAAATTTTCTATATTCCAAGATATCAATAAGTACCGAATAAATTTTTTTTATTGATGTTTTTTTTGTTTGAAATGAATTATTTGTATAAAATTCAAAATATTAAATTTATGTGAAATTAATTACATATTGTTTTTATAAAGTTGATTATTATTTCGAATTATAAAATCTTAACACACAATCGAAATTCAATTATTCAATCAATCAATAAATCAATTTAAATAAAATACATTCCATCAAATCAAATCATATAACAATAACAAACATTTTTATACTATAAAAATTTAATTAAAAAACAACAAACATATAAAGTGAACATATTTTAATCGGTCTGTACTGTATCATTATATTTTTTTGATTTGCTTTACTTTGATACATTCAAAACATACATATGTGTAATATTTTTTATTTATCAGAGCTGCGCTTAAATTTAACTTTCGATCGTCACGTATAATATCATTTTCACATATGTATACTGAATCAAAAAAAAAAAACCAAACACATGAAAATGTTAAATGTAAATATTTTCTATTGAACACTTTTTTTTTTTTAAATAGTACATTTCACAATTTTAACTTACAAATAAAGATATACTTTTTTTTTATATAGAATATAGAAATAGTGAAACGTATATTTATTTCAAGTGGTATATATTATACAAAATAAATCATTAACGTATAGTTATAATAATAATAATAATAATAATGATTAAATATGTATGATAATAAGCGTGGCTTTTCTTCAATGTGATTACCAAAGATGATGAGTGTATGTATAATTGTATATATACGTTTAGTACTCGAGAATACGAAATCATAACTATATATACAATAAATTTTCAATTATATTCAAAATATATGATGTTGTGTTCGCGTTTTTATCAAAATAAAACATATATATATACTTATGATGATCATACTCACAAATATACCCACAAATTATAATTGTAATGATTATAATTTTGTTGTTAACGAACTTAAAATTTGATTTCGATCGATATTTAATTCCCATTGAAATTTCAATTCATTATGTCATAATTAAAATGTTATTTATAATACTTTTTTTTTATTTTGTATTGAAAAATAATATATATTATTATGATATGTTTATCAAATTATTTAGTTGTATTGTTTTTGGAACTGCGATAATAAATTATTATGTATAGATAAATAATAATAAAAACATATAAAATACTTTTTTATATAGATTATTTTTTTTACTGCGTAACATTTTATATTATAATTGCATTTTGAAAGTCTATTTACTTTATTTAAGATTATTATAAAATATAATTATTAAAAAAAAAATTATATAATTACTAAAAAAAAAACAATATAATTACCATAAAAAATATAATTGAAAATAATTGATTTTAAAAACAAATGATAAATGAAATGCGTTATGAATATTCAAGGAATGTATTTTTAAATTTCAATCACATTAAAACTTTTACTTTGCTGGGTATGTAATAAAACTAATTTGTATAGTTCTGATATATGAACATTTTGAATCATAAATACGAAAATAATTTAAAAAAATATATATCATATAGAAGCGGTCATTGTCATTTTGAGATATAAACTGCGTATTTTACACGCGTTTTCATCATATATTCATTTTAATATATCATATAATAATAAAAAGAAAATTATTTATTGTGAAAAACTTTCTATACTTTCTATAAACAAGAACAAACATCTCTCTAAAAGAAAATTTTAATTTCGGAAAAATAAAATTATTTCAAATTTTGATCTGTTGTTTATCGTTCGTCACATGACGAGATAATTGTTTTATTGAAAAATTATTGAAAAACTTAAACTATATCATTTTGTAATATTCATGAAAATATTTTTAAAATAGAAAAACAACAATGTTAAATTGAAATAAAAATATATCTATATAGTAATATTATTGTTTATAAAAATTCCATTTTCTTTAAAGAGTACATAACATACCGAAATAATAATAGTAAAAAAAATAATAATTTTAAAAAGATTATTCACCTGACCCGAAAATATACATAAATTATGTTAATTACAAAAGCAAAAAAGACTTTTTTTAAGAAACACGAAAAACTCCATATTGCAAGTATATTAAATGAATGTTGGGAAAAAAAATTCAAGAATATTCAAGGGTGACTATAAAAATTTTCTATATCAAGACAACGAAGATTTTCACAAAATAGAAATATTCTACTTTCACAGCATCAAACCCATAGATTGAAAAAAAATTAATTTTCTATTTTGCTATACACTTAATTGAGGAAAAATCCAAATAATTTGCATAAACAAATTTTTTGAAAATGTAAATCTATAAAAATTATTACTCATTTCATTCACTCATTACGTATCCATCCATATACAATAATAATAATGTATATATTTTAAGAAAATAAACTTAAAGTAGGTATATTATTATTATTATTATTTTTGTTATGATTATTCATATTTTATCATATTATTTTTTATTTATTATTATTGTGTGCCTCATTTGCTAGCTGTATATCAGTACGTAACGTATGTATTATATTTATATAATTGTATTTGTTTATCTTCGTTTTAACATACATACGGATATATAATTTAATTCATATTTTTTTCAGTATAATAAAATTAAAATATTTCAAATATATGTATTTATACAGAGTAATTTTGTATATATATATATAAAAAATATACAAAATATCTGTTGTTTTTCTTTTGCGCGACAAACAAACAGTTTTCTTTGAATTACGTGTCGTTTGCCAATTTATTTTTTGATGTACTCGCATCGTATTTAATGAATGTTGATGAAATAAAAAAAATACAATAAAATAATTTGCTGAACGTAATAATTATTTATTTATTGTGTTTTGCTGTAACTTTAATTACTTATTATTTATCTTATTATTATTATTATTACCAATTACAGAGTTTTCATTACCGAGTATATACAACTGACTTAATGGCAAATTACATATAGATATAAAAAATAGATTTCCATTAAATATTTTTCTACACAAATTATTTGTAAGTGTATTAAAAAAAAAATAAGATAATAATTTAAGACAAAAAAAAAATTATGATTATTTTTGACTTAATATATAAACAGGAAATGTTTTATATGCTGTTGTTTTGTTTGTACATATATATATATATGTATAGTATAGAGAATAATTTGTAAAAATTTGAAATTGTACATTAAAATAATATATTATAAACGTTATACGCATTCAAAAAATATATTTAGCCTTGCAATCATTATATATTATTCATAAAGAAATTATAATTGATTATACAGATAAATGATTTATCTTGCAAGGTCTTTTCATATGTCAAATCAGGGATCTTTTCTTAAGATAAATACACAATAAATCTTTCACTATATAATATTGAAATAATATATTAAATTTTTATGAATCGAATTAATACAAAAAATGTTTTAAATGTTGATCATAAAATAGAAAATATCATTTTTTTATTAATACTTTTAATGCATTACTATTAGAAATTGTAAAGAATAAATAATTAACTCATTTAAACTATATAGTGCAGAATATATTAATCCTATATGATAATTATATATGATAAGTCTCGATAATTAAAATATATAAATTCAACCAATTCAACTTAACATTATTTAGTTATTCGCCCTCAATATAATATTGATGAGACATTCATTTCGAGATTGTACTCGTTGATGAAGAAAATCAAAGACATATCAATAATATGCAAAAGCCAAAGATAAAGAAAAATAAAAAAGTATGTGAAATTCTTTTGCTTTAAATACGAGAAATATTTTATAAAGCATCAATAACAGAATAATCTTGTATATATATAGTTAGTTATATAAAAAAAAATTCCATAATTTTCCCATGAAAAACTGCGTGAATATCATTTTCCATAAAGTATCAGTAATTTGATTTATAATTTAAAGGTCACAGATAAAAATACAATATACATATACTTATACAATAAACACAAAGAGGCATATAATCCAGATATATAATAAAAGCAAAATGTTAATAATTATAATATATATATATATATATATATGTTGTATATATATTGTTTGCCTATATGTTTGATAAACAAACAAAATGAAAATGTTTTCATTTGGATTATATTTACATAAATACTAAAATAGGATATATTATTTTACTTATTATATATACGAGTAGTATTTCTATAAATAAAACTATAAATATATATATATGTAACTAAATAATAAATACTTGAGTATATATTATAGAACATATATATATTCATTAAATTTAATTAAATTGTATATATTGTTATTCTATAAATATATATGTATATATATGATTGCATATCGCCATATACTATAAATTGTAATAGAAAAAAAAACAGTCGTATTTATATACATTAATTCAACTTAACGTTGACATAACTAATTAGGTAATCTATCTTATATGCAATATATAAATATAATGTAAAAAATAATAATAATCACGTATTTCATTATATATAGATTTATTTTTCAGTAAATTTACTATGTATTATTATTTAATCACACATATAATGATATTTAATTATATGGTGAAAGATAAATGTATATTAACAAAAGGGTTTTAATATAAATGTTGACTTGGTTGATATATACACAAATGTTTAATAAATCAAAAATTGATGATCGACTCTGGTTGAAAACGATTTTTTTTAATTCCTATATCAGTATTTTTATAGTTTTTTTAATGAGTTTTAAAGGAATATATAACTATATTCATAGTTTATTCATACAATAAATATTGATTATTTATAAGTGTCATTATTATTATTATTGTTGTTATTTTTATTATTATTATCATTATTTTTTTATTATTATTATAATCATTATCGAATATATACGTTTTATTTATCACCTTCAAAACACACGTGTATAATATTTATTTATTTCATAAACAAAATACGCAAATAAATAAAAATCTAATAATATTCTCATCTATATGCATTTTTTATTTTTTTTTAATAAATACTTTTGATACATTCGCATTTCATTTTACAAAATAATCAATTAATTCCTATGTGTAGTACTGTTGGATATACAAATGATTTATCCAACGACAATCAAACAATTCCATTTATGGTAAACTTTTAGATTATCATATACATACAATACGCAAATGTTCATATATAAAACTGTATTATATATATATATATATATATAACTGCCTTGTCCTACATCTGCATATACATATACTATTTATAACGACGTAACGATAATATACTAATAATAATAATTGAATTTATATTACTTATTGTAAAAATTAAATTACCTCAATCAAAGCAAGTAAAAATTAAAAAAAAAACCATTAATAAAAGTTTTTTTTCTCTTATAAAAATTTAGTACCACAAATTTTTCTAAATATTTATTTTAGAAATTTTTAAAATTATACTATTCTTGTACAATCGAAAAAAATACACATTTTAGATATTTCCTATATACCTCATCTATCTGTTGGGCTACATACAGTTTAAATGTTATATATACACTTAAAATAACATCATTCAAAATAATCTAATCAAATTTGTTTGTTGTTAATTAAATATTTTGTTTATATGCTTAACAAACATGACATTCAAATTGTATTATGTAAATTGTACAGAACTGAAATTTGTAAAGAATTTAATTTTAATGTGTAGAAGAACAAAAGGAAAGTATACAATATTCAGGTATAATAGTCATGAAAGAAAAAATCCCTGATAGAAAATTGAGTTTTTTTGTTCTTTTAAGCATGTCTAGAAGATAATCTAACATTTCAATTTGAAAATTCAATAAAATTAATCGAACATTATATTTGAATACCCACTGCATTAAAGATGTTTATTTACAAAACTATACTCCACCACGTTATATATATTTTTATTTCATTCACAATTGCAATTATTATCGGAATATACTAATTTTAATATAAATAACAACATTATAATGATAATAATTATATATAATTAAGTTGTTTCTTATATATATACACATATGCATTAAAATTCATATATGAATAAAAGTATGTATTATTGCTGTATAGCCATATTAAAAATTAAAATATAACAAACCATAAACTATATAATATAATAAAATTTAATCTGCAATAATTTAATATTATCATATTTTAAAAGTATAAGATAATAACAATATATAAATGAAATTAACCACATTTTTCTATATCTTTATAATTTTTTTTAAGATACTTTAATTATAATAATGATGTATATAAAAATGAACCGGAAATTTGTTTGACAATTATAATATCATGCGATGATGAGAGATTTTAGTTGAATAGAGGTGACGTGTAATAAAAAAAAAATAAAAACAATAATTTAAATCTAGACTATATATTATACAAAATATAAAATGAAAAATTTTTATAAAATTTAAGCCATTGTGAATATTTCTCTATTAAACATTTACTATCGAAAAGATTTCTGCGGATAAAATTGTATATGAAAAGAAATTTTTCTTTTGTATTATTTGATCACTTTCCTTTTGGTATTTAAAATTTATATTATTGCATTTTTCTTTACTATACAATTATAATATAATATAATTTTTTTTATCATCATTAACAATATATAGTACAACGCGGTCAGTCATGAATATTGTTGTATAGTTTGTGGTGCTGTAATCATATAATTACATAGTATCAATATTTGTTTTAATATGCAATATATATCTATATGAAATGACATTGCATGATAATGCGATAACATATAAATTAATGAATACAACAAACAAATACACACACATACTATGTATATATATATATATATATATAAAAAAATTGTAACACATTTTTTTTTAATTAATAATTGTGTAAAGAAATATCATGTACGTTACGTTATATATATATATTTATTAACATGTTGTTAACATGAAATCGAGATTATTTGTTTAATAGTTATGCTGTTTTACTTTATACGAATACATTTTTTTTGTTATACAAATGAATACACAAACATATATAAATAATGTATAATTTTGTTATGTACCATTTATTTGTTTATTTTATGTATTACCGCACAGTTATTATAAGTATATTCAATGTATTACATATATACGTATAGTATACGACGGGAAGGATAGATATACGAAAGGGAAAAATGTTTGTTTTTATTATGTGTGAAAAATTGTATTTTCCACTCCAAATAAGAAATCTAACAAAATACAAACAAATCATGCATGACTTCATATGTGTTATATAGAAATAATGTATTTGGACGTATATTTTTTTTTAATTATATATTTTTGTATAAAACTCATATATGTTTATAACAAATAAGTTTACGATAAAGTTGTTTCTAAATTGTAACTCAAATCTATAAAATATTTTCTCTAATTGATAACTTAATCTGAATAAATTCATGGATAGATTTCAAAGAATTATTCCAAAAATTGATGTATTACTTTTGTAACTTAATATAACTCCGTAAATCGTAATACAAAATATTATAATTACGAATGTAATATTTTATTTAAATAGAAATGATATCTGATTAAAATTTGATTTATTTAATTGTTATGCTAAAACTTTTAAATATAACTTTCGAAATCATCACATTTTATTTTAGGATATTTGATACAAAATATTTATAAATATATAAAACCAAAATCAATATTTATTGATATGCTTGTAAAATTGATATAATTCCGCGTATATAGATTAACTTTTAAATACGATAAAAATGAGATATTATTAAAAAATATGATTTACAATAAATATTTCTTTGAAGAACATTTATATATATATATATATATATATCAAAAAGGTCAAATCATTATTTTTAAAATCTAAAAATACTTTTAACGTAAAAAATTCATATATATATACCCTAAGGGATATAAAACGTAAAATAATTAATATCAAAAAAAATAACATAAATACATAGATAATTGAAAATTTCAAAACAATTGGGTGGTAAATTTTAAAATAATATTTTTATTACCGTGCGTCTATCTTAAAATCATTCATTTTTAAAATTTTAATCGGATGTTTTTGGTCGGTATACTAAAATTTTAAATATATATATTTTTGTGTGGGGTGATATAAATAGCATTAATTTCCCGGACAATTATATCACTTAATTTATTCTTTTATGTATATATAATATTGCAAATCATTTTCGGAAGAGCTTAATTATAAATAAAATAAAATATCCTTTTGAAATGTTAAAAGTTATAAATTTAAATTTTAATGAATTACTTTTTCTATATATATATAGTATAGAGACATAAATAATCGTTTAATAAGTATAGCTGATATCTTGATTATTTTCCACTTTTATATATATTATTATATACGCTACGCACATCAAATATTTGATATAAAAGAAGAATGTGCGTAAGTTCAATCCTTTCATAATTTATTTGTTGATGCATTATAAATAATGGTTTTTGTTTTTGTATACAGAGATGTGATGTTATTTCTATATAAGTTCTATCATATTTTTTTGGAAACAAAATCAATTAAATTCATCATTCGGATAACCTGTTTTTAAAACCATTAAATCAAATTACTAAGTTCTAAAACAATAGGTTTTTCTTTTTGGTAAATATTTTACTTATATTGATTTTTATTTTACATATGCATATACATAATTGATTAAATATAGCTTAAACCAATTGACATGATTTAATTGTGCCAGTTTATATTTTTTATTAAATATTCCGCGTTCATTTTATAGCGGACGCTATAATAATCAGAATAATTTAGAAAATCAGCATATAGAATGAATGATCAAATCTCAAATAATCAAAGAAATTATGAAAGAAGAAATATAATCTGACCTAAAATTAAAATTGCATTGTATAATATAGATTTTATGTTTTGTTTTATCTTCATATATTTATCGATCGATATACATATATATATATAATAGAATTTTATGAAATGGATATAAAGTATTTAAGAAATTGAATCTATATATACATATATATTTTAATTGAAAAAGAAAAAAAACATACAACATCCATTATCTATATGTACGTTACGTATATATATATCTTTATATAACATACATGTTGTGTATCATTGTCATTGACAAGTAATCTTAAGAAAAATTTGTCCTATATAAAATAATTTTTCATATTTTCATATTCATATAAAAATAATATTATATTGTATAAATACTTTTTTTTTTATATAATAATAAATAACAAAATGTGGAAAAAAAAAGTCAGTTTGTTTATAAAGAAAACAAAACGTATAGAGTATATATTACAAAGAAAAGCACACAAGAGCAACAAAAGACACAACAAAAAAAAAGGAACAAAACAAAAACCAAAAAAAATAAAACTTTTGGAAAATATTTCAAATTTGTATGATGACAAATAATTTTTTCATCCTCTATGTGTGCGTATGTGAATGTGATGTGGAAAGTTTTCTATTATTTGTTTGTTTGTTTATTATCCAAATAAACAACATCAGATTATAATAATATGAAAAATTGTTGAGTGATTTAATTCTATATAACTTTTAATTTTTGTATGATAAAGAAAATAAAATTATTTTGCCATTATCCGTATATTTAATTTATTTTTATATAATTTACATGATTAAACCACATCAACACCGTGGTAAAACTGACCGATAGCCGAATAAAATAAACTTAAATTTTAATAATTTACATGGTCCATTTTTTTTCTTCTTTTATATTGTCATTCATTAAATATGTAATGAATATCCGAGTCTCAAATAAATAAAAAAAAAATAAATAATAATAATAATAATAATATGAAGATTAAAGGTATGTTTATTATCATCAGTCAGTATAATATGATACATTATTATTATTATAGAAACCCCCCATAATCCATATTGTGATTTCATTGAGATAATATAAAAGAACCAACAACTATTATGATGACGACAAATGTATCCATGAAAAATAAATAGAAAAAAAAAAGACACATAATAAAGTTGAATGTTTGCACTTGACACAAAATACAACATGAAAATTATTCGAACTATGAAATATATAATATTTTGATCTAAAAATAACTATTTTTTTTTTGTAAATTTTTTTATATAGTAAATTCAATAAGATATTAAACTAAAAAAAAATATGAATATAGAAAATACTGCATATTTATAATCTTCTGACATTATCTATTATATCACAATAGCTATATATGCTAAATGGTATGAACCTCTGTATAGATCATTATATATTATAGCATTTTATAATACAAAAGAGCGATATTCCTTTTTAAACTTCTATACCGTTTGTTTGATTATTGATTATTCTATGTATACGGAAAAATATTTTTATGCTTATATATTTTTCATAATAATAATCACTATTATTATTATTGTAATTATACATTTTGTAATATGAGAATTGTTGTATTGTTATACATATTATATGAAATTCATCCATTGATTTATATAATACATATTGTACTTCTTAACCGCATATAGTTTTATTAAAATATATCCCATGAATCGCGTATTCATGACGGTATGCGCATTATTAAGTATATTATTAGAAATGAAAAATTAAATTGAATTCAATAAATCAATTAACGATGCAACGATTTGATGATTTGCCCATTTTAAAATATTTTTATTTGTTTTTTAATGCATATTTTAAGAAAAATCTGTTTTTGAAATTTTGAAAAATGAAAAATTGCCCAGAGAATATTTTTATTACTTCAACTTTATTATTACAACTTCAGTGTTTTCCATTTTTTTTTTAATAATATAATCTTTATTTAATAATTTATAATATAATATAAAAAATAGTAAAAATTGATTTGGTTTAAGTCATTCAATAAAATTTTCCACATATAATTTATGATGAAAAAAGTATAATAAAATTTTATATCAATGTTACATCTAAAAATATATAAAATAAATGATGATTTTGGTTTTTTTTTGTATTACATACGAATACGATACACGCATAATAAGTTACAGGAAAAAATATATCATTAATCGATTGCTATTTATTACATACACTTTTGTATGATATATTGGCAAATTGAAAACTATAAACGTATATTGTATATATATCTATATATTGATATTAGACGAGATATAACAATGACATATTGATGATAGAAAATATATGTAAATAGTTTTTGCGTATATAATGTGTCTAAAAAGCATACATATATAGATAAGTAAATATATAAAGAAAGATTGATAGCAGAAAGCTCAACAGATAATAATAATAATAAAAAATGCTTAATATATTATACATAGGTTTAGAAACATAACAGGAATTTATAAATTGTATATGTTTTGTTATTTTTCTGATATGGATAAAGAGATGTATATATAGTTTTTTTATTGATGGATAAAACAAAAAACGTATAGATAGATATAGTAGTACATTTATGTACATAAAAGATTAATTAATTTTTGAAACAAACAGAACAAAACAGATGGTTTTATTTATTTACTTTTTATATATATATATATATATATTTGAATCCTTTACATTTTTTCCCATATATATTTCTATCATATATTTCATAAGGATAGAATTTCGAATATAAACAAAAAAAATTCTATAATTTTATTCTTTTTTCTGTATATAAATGATCTGAACGGATTTTGTATGATATTTATCAGATTAACATATAAAATTAATCAATTGACAAATTTGTTTATTGTATACTATATAATTAACCCATTTATATATAATAAAAAAAATTAATAATGAAACATTTTTTTTCATTAATCAAGTTGTGTATTCACATTTGTTTTAATCAATTTTAATTATATTATTCAAATTATTATTACTTTTTTATTGATCTAACGTAAAATAGCTGTACATAGTTTTAATATATTATTCATATAAAATAAAATTTGTCCGCGGGGTTATTAATTTAAAAACAATATAGATATATAGGGTTAAAATAAGGAAATTTATTGGTTTTTATTATTAAAAAAAAATAAAAATATAATAAATTATTTTAAATAAATATTGTTGCGTATAATTTTGTTTCGCATTTATTCATATTGCAATAAAAGTAATCAATTTCGTGTTATCAATTCAATATATATATATATTATATGCATTCCATATATATGAATATTTTAATTAAACCAATTAAAAAATTTGTTTTTTAAATTAAAATCGTGTCATTCAGATATCGTCTGAATCACGTTTTTGTGATTGTTTTTTTTTTATTTACCACTTTTCATATTGACACAAACACATTTTAAATAAATAATTTTTTTATAATCGAGTTCCAATATATATATATATATATACAGCTGTGAGACTATTTTATATATGCTTGCGTAATAATTGAAAGGAAAAACTATCAATAATATAAAATAGAGTTTTCTATACCATTTTTACCCTTAATAATTTGTTTGTTTAATTTTTAATTTTTGTAAAAAATCAAATTTTCCGAAAAGTTAAATAATAAAAAAATAAAAACAACATTTGAATTTTTGATTAATTAATTAGATTTTAAACTTTATATAAAATTTCATCTAAAACGTTTTTCAGTTTAATGCAAAACGTAAAATAATATAATACCAAAAAGGTACAAAATAAAAATGTTATATTAACGATTTAAAAAAAAAAAATATAGAAAATATATGATTAAAAAATGAATTTTTCCAAAACCGCATATAGTTTCTGACAAAAAGAAAACCAATCTGTTAGTGTGTAGTATCAATAGTATATAGAAAGAAAATGGATTTTCATTATATGTTTTGGTTTTTCGTGTGTATATTAAGGGGAATTAATATAAAATTTGCATAAACCCACCAAATATATCAATTACATTTAAAACCACGTATTTAGGCGTATATTTTTTCTGTTTTAAAAAAAAAAATACACACACTCGGAATAATATTGAATATATTATAAATTTAAAAATTAAAATAAAAAAAAACTATATATATTTTCTAAAATATTTCTCAGATTAAAAAAAAAAAGATTGACCGATATAGATTTGTTTATACATTAATAAATTCAACATTAAATATAATTGATTGATTGCTATATTAATTTTATAACACATATATACTTAAATGAAATTCAAATTAACACCTTCATAAATATATAATTTTTAAAACAAATATAAAAAGTAAATTGTTTTTTTATTTACAAAATATTTTTTTGTTTTATTTACATAAGAAAATATATGTTTGTGTTTTTTTTTTATTTTAATACAAATATTAATCGAGACCATCCCAAAAATTTCATATCATATACAACAAAAAAAAAAATTAGAATTTCCTTACTAATTTAAAATACGCGTTATTGTATATAATATAATAATTTTTTTTGTAGTAGGAACTTACTCATCATCACATAAGTATATATATAAAATTTAATTCAAAAACAAAATAAATTCAAAAAAAAAAACATATGGAATATATAGTACATAATATACCTAAATTTATTTTTATTATTACTAAATTAGTAATTTGTGTATATTTTTTATTTGTATAACAATAAACAAACACGTAATAATATTAATAATAATATTGTTATAATAAAAAATCCTATGAAAATAAAAAAAAACAAATGGTAACAACAATATTTAATTTGTATGTATGTTATATATGATAGATAACATTTTGAACGTAAATGTACATTGTTTGTATCGTGTCAAGTGGTAATATGGGGCAGTCAGTATAGTAGTCAAATTATTTCTTGTATCTATATACTATATATATAATACTACATATATTTATTTTATATATTTATTTAAGCAATCAAATTTATTTTAATGATAATAAATTAAATATGAATCTTCTACATATGATTTTGGTTTATTCAACAAATAATTCAATATATAATATCTCGTATATGTGATATATTATTATTTCGTTTGTTTATTTTGTTTTTGTACCATAAATAATTAAAATTTAGATATTGCTATATGAATTCCACGAGCATAATAAAACAAACCTTTTAACACAACGCCATATTTGTGTTAACATAATGTTATATATAAAATAAGGAGAAACAAATCTAATAATAATAATAATCATGATTCAAAGAGATTAAAAGAAAATTAATCTAATTTGTTATAAAAAATATATAAGGAATTACAAACAATAATGAAAATTGTTTGCTAATGTTTATCTTAATACATTTAAATGGAATTTCATTTAATATACATATTGTAAATTTCATTTTAGCTGAAATTGACATATATTATTTATTAAACATACTCAAAGATATCGACAGAAATAATTTAACAACGATGTCATCTGAATCTTCTACATGCGAAATTTTGGTTAAGATAAAGCACGCAGCACAAAAATCTATAGCCAAAATAACAAATATGAAAGGATGAAAGCTTGCAGTAAAAATGAATATTAAATGAAAATATTTAAAGGAATTTAGGACAAATATTTCTGTAAAAATTTTGTTTACATTTATTTTTATTTAAATATAATTTATAAATGCGATGAATTTATAATATAATTTATTAAAATTAATTGGTAAAAATATTTTTCAAGATAATAATTTTAATATATGTAATAAAAGAGGATAAATTTATATATTCATTAAGCATATATATATAAATAAAGGTATGCTATAGATATATATGCAGATAAAATAACTCTATGAATATATTTCAGATACATTATATATGTGGTATTATATAATTTAATTTATGTGCACTTTAAATTGTTTATACAAAAAAAAAAAGTTTTAGTGTACATTGAACGCATATATGATAGATAAAATATATATATTAAACAGTATGCAGGTGCACAGACTAAAAACAAATAAACATTAAATCGTTTCCGTTTTTTTTTTTTAAATTATTACCTACATTATGCATTTTAATTAAAAATATGAGAAGAATTTTAATTGATATTTTGTTGTGATTAGAAAAAGAATAATGATAAATGAAAAAAAATATAATGAAACTATACTCTAAAAACCCTTTATGTATGTTATTGGAAAGTTACATTAATTAAAAAACAAACACTCATCAATGACATATATTTATTTATTTTTGTATGTTAAGTGGGTTTTATCGCATCATCTCTCATATTGTTTTCTTTAATAAATGGTTCGTTTGCTACAAAATATGTCAATAACAATAATATTCTTATACCGGAATGCATTCGATATTGTTTATTCAAATAAAATACTTGTAAATAAGTATAACATAAAAAAATATCCTTTTTCTATTTTTCTTAATAATATGAATGAGTTTCTGTATAATTTACCTTATTCATATATACATAACATAGGTATATAAATTACATATATATATATATAGAATACATTTCATATATATCTGTTTGTATATATAAAATTTAAATCGATATTTTATTTAATGTATTGATTTCGTTTCGTCCCTTTTTTGTACTCCATTCTCATTCATCCCCATCCCCAATTTCTATCCATATGTACATATGTATATTGTATATATAATGTATTTAGAAAAAGTATTTAAACAGCAAAATATAAAAACAAAAAAAAATAAATAAGCTTTTATGTAACGAACAAAAATTGTTTCGTTATATAAAAGATGAATGCGAAAAACATTATTTTTTTTTTAATTATAATAAAACCACTTACTTCATATTTTATTAAGTGTATATTCACATCGTTGACGAATCGCAGTGTCTGAATATGAATGATCTTCTTTTTTTTTAGCTTAAAGTTACTGTTTTTTGTTGTAAATAAACGAAATTATATATTTCAGTATGCGTTAATTATCTTAATCTTTGTTGTTTTTTTTTTTTAAATTTAATTTATGATAATCATATGATTGTTCTAATAAATATATTTATTACATCTTTTTTTTTATATAGATATTAAACATATGACATATGATAAACAATATAAATAACTTTATGATTTATACATGGAACGTAAACACTCTCAAAAACAAAAATAATCAAACCACCCAATCTTTTCATTTCCGTGAGTTAAACAATCGATCAATATATATATATATATTGTTGTATATTATATATATTATACCAAGAAATAATTTATATTACAAAAATGAAAATATTCACATGCAATAAAATGAAAACAAAATATATAAACGAGAAAGGAAAATCATGGGAAAATCACTTCTTTATAGTTTCCTTTAATATTGTATATTTATTTATATATATATATATATTTGGTTTTGTTTGTCTGTACAATTTAATTTTCTTAATTTTTTCACATATACAACTCAAACAATATGGTTCTTATCAAATAAATTACAAAAAAAAAGTCACATATAAATAAACATAAAATGTGACTTGAATACTTTACACGATCTTAATTAAAAAACAAAATTAATTAAAAAGAACTAACTAAATAAAAAAATTCACAATAAATCCTTTTCACTACAATATACATCAATAAATCACTTGGTATGTATGTATGTTTTAAGGATATTAAAAAAGATATACATTTCTCTTTTAAAGTCAAAAAATTTTAATTGAAAATTTTACTTCGCAAAATATAGGAAGAATATACGTTCAACAGAAAAAAAAACACAGACATAATATATTTAAAAAGTACAACACCAAACAAAATTGTAATCAAATAAATTTATTAAAACAAAAACCGCAGAGTGACAGCAAACTAAGTGGATTTTGTAATGTTGTAAAATTTAATTTTAAATAGATAACTTAAATATTATATACTACAAAACTAACTAATATATATATTATTATGACTTCTCTTCACTTTTTTATACACTTCTCCACTTTAGAAAATATATCAACTATACTACTATTTTCCGTTTATTATTATCGGGTTGCTAAATCTATTCAGCAAAAAATTAAACGCACACACAATTATATTGCCATATTACTCTGTGCCTGTATATATATATATATAGTTCTATACATTAGTTATAAGTATATTCCATATATTAAAGAAAATTTTTGTGAAAAGAAAAACACATTTTCTGTTATGGTTCGTTTGCAACAACATCATTTAACCTACTAAAATTTATATGAAAAAAACTGAAAATGGGAGACCAACAACAGCAGAAATTTTTGTATTTTATATATACATATAATCCCATTATATATAGTGTATAGTAGCAGCAACTGGCATATCATGCATATAAACAGTATTATATTATATTATATATACCTCTTGCGAACAACATAAATGTTCATCGCGTTTCATATTCGGTTCATTCATACATTTAAAAAACATGTATAAATATATAATAAATTGAACATGGAATGGAGAGTTATATATATAGTTTCAGTCAGATATACTGTATAGTTGTAGAAAATATTGCAAATTTCAAATCGCAGACATGTATTTTTGTGTGGGTAATCAAACAAGGAATAATGATCCTTAATTTTAAAACGTTTTCAACCTTCAATGTATTTTTTTTTAATTAATTATTTTGAAGATTCTTTAATTCTGAATTTAAAGATTTCATATAAATGACAAACTCTGGGTTTTTTTTTCTAAAAAATTTTATAAACAGTACTTATTTAATTATCCTTTATATAGATATGTATATATTATAAAATTTTTCCAACAGAATGTCCCAAATTTTATAAAATCTATCAATGATATAAAATTCATTTTTTCGGAATAAAAAAAGTCTCACATTGAAAAAGAGAATTTCAATATAATTTTTCTGAATAAACGTATTGGTTTTAAAAATTTTTCTTCTGTGAAAACTAAAAAAATTGTCCTAGAATTAAATTACCACACATTTTTGTCTTTCTATCGCAGTCATTCTACAAAATATAATCATTAATCCAAAATGGACTTCGTTCAACAGTATATATACAAAAATATATTTGATACATTAATTAAGGGTGGCTGATTCAAAAACTTACTAATATAACTGACAAAAATGTTTAAAGTACACCAATAAAATATACGATGGATATATAATTTATTTTGGTACATTATCGTAAAAAGATCCGTATTTTTCTCTTCTATAGATTGTATATAAAATCTACTTATTTCATTAAAAATCATATATAACATCGCATATATTTATATAGAGCTAAAGATTGTCATATATATATATATAATATATATTAAAAAAGCAAAAATAAAATGATAATAGAAAAAAGTATATGTATATACTATATGATAAGATGACACATGTAAAAGGTATAACATATAATAATAAATTTAGAGACATTGTGAAGTATCTATCTATATAGAAATGGATGTATAAGTGAGTATAAATATGAAATGTATTCTATATTCATATTTTGTTATATTTATAATTTTGCAATGGTTTTTTTGTGTGTGTATATTCTACTTTTTTATTCAATTATAAAAAAAAAAAAGAAAATATGTGAAAAGGGTATTGTATATATTATATTATTCTATTTTATACAAAACCTTTTTTTCTTCTGTATTTTGTTTTTTTTTTTCATTCTTTTGATATTTATACATATATACATATGTACTTATTAAAAATTATTGATTCTTTACAGTACACTACACTTCTAATTTTAACTGTATAAAGTGGAGGAGTATAAAAAATGTTTACATGCATACGAACCAAACATATATATGTGTATCGTATCGTAAATACATGGAATAATTTGATGAAATATAATAATATTTATGCATATAGCTCTATAGTAATTTATTCTATAGATTTGAATTGTATATATAAGTAAAAAAGCGGTTATTATATTAGAAATAAAACCAACACAAAAATTCTGTGCTATTTTGAACTTAAATATAATATTATATATATATATGTATATAGCAACACTTCATGAATATGCATATGAATTTTGTATAATTTGTATATAAAACATAACATTTACAAAGATAGATCAACAAAAATAAATATAAATTTTTGTATATTTGCATCAACAAAATTCATTTTATTCTCAATTTATGTACATGTTATATATATAAGATTCATTAAAATCATAGACATTTATAATCCGAAATTCAACGATAACATTCTGAATATATTTATATATATATATATCTGACGTAAACAACTATATAAAAAATTCAGTCAGTTTATATATATACTATATAAAAAATATGATTATTAATAGAAATGAAAAAAAAAAAATTTTTATATTGCATATTGCAAAAAAAGGTATATATAGAAAATAATAAATATATAATATTCTCTCTTAAACTGATTAAACATATTCTTATA
This sequence comes from Dilophus febrilis, assembly GCA_958336335.1. Classification (NCBI taxonomy): domain Eukaryota; kingdom Metazoa; phylum Arthropoda; class Insecta; order Diptera; family Bibionidae; genus Dilophus; species Dilophus febrilis. Next base: position 33,444,646 of record OY284468.1, on the reverse strand, counting down.
TTTTAATATTTTTGTGTTTTTTAATTTTCTTAATATCATATATTTTCTTAAAAGAAAAAAAAGATATTCATTTTCTTAAAAGGTTTTCTTTTCTCTTGGTTTATTCTTTATTTTTTTTATTTTTTTGTTATCGCATTTACTATACCAAATTTATTATACACATATGAAAATGTATTTTTATACATATAAGATATAAATTTTAATATAGCATGATGTGACGCTATAAAAGATAAAATTTATTTGGATCTATATATATCGTTATACACATTTTATTTGTGATAGAAATGTATTTTATATATGGAGAAGGACCACACATTTATTTTTATATTATTATTATATAATAGAATTGATATGGGCAAAAATAGAAATGAAAATACTATACCATTTTAATTTTATTAAATTGTATATTATTACATAATAATAATAATAATAATGCGAAATGACAATTTAGTCAGGTTAAAATTACCTGTATTCGTTACATATATAGTAGTTTATATGAAAAAATCGACAAAATATAAATATATATTATTATAAAAATAGATACATTTATGATAAAGTTTTATAAAACTAAAAATGGGATATAATCCCTCTTTAAAATATATATAGAAACAAATTTAAAGAGATTAAAACCACAAAATGTGATTTACTAGTGTAAGTAAAAAAAAATAAATATAAATGTTGAAAAAATTGATTTGATGTTAAAATATACAATTCAAATAATGACATAAAAATAATAAATATTTACATCATGAATACAAATTATTTTTTCTATAATTATCAAAACGATGCGAGATGAACAAATTTTTATAGCATATTTATTATTTTTAAGATCTTTTATTTTTTTTATTGCTTTTTATTATAAAAACTATTTCATATATGTACATATGTATTTAATATACTTGAAAAATGTAAATTTTTCATATTGTTCTTCCTCACAGTAATAATATTTTTATTTTTATTTTCAAAAGAAACACGCAATTCATAACATAAAAATATGATTTATTTATACCACAATTAAATTCGTGACAGAAATAAAAAATTATTTGAAATTCAACGATTGAGTATTTATTCTATTGACGATATCTTTTCAGATATGTATTAAGATATGCATTCGGATCGTTTGAGTTGAAGTAAAATTGTATTTGTTTTCCATCTTGTATAGAAATAGATATTTTTTTTACATAGCTCTATTGATCTGGGTTGTAGAAAATCTGCATCGTTCTCAAATGGATGTGTAGTACCATAAATGTATAACAGAAATATAATGTTATTTTATTGTATTGTAAATTTGTTTCATTTATTTCCATAAAACTAAATCTGTTTGAATTTTAATTTAAAGTCAAGAGTGTGTTTTTGAAAACTCTGTGCCGAAATGAATTTGCCCCGAATAAATGTGAAATGAATTTTTACAATATATATTTTTTGTTTATATATCCTATATATGACGGGATGTTCCATTTTCTTGTCATGAGCTTTAATTGTTTATCTATGAGAAAATCATATAGTAATGTAATAAATCAACTAATCACTATATATATTTTTCAATATATTTATTTTTCTTATAGGAAAATATTTCATTATATCATATAAAATGTGTACAAACGTTAAAATTTTAAATATAAAATTGAAAATATCTATATAAGAAAACATATGCACATAAGCCCGTTAATAACAATTTACATAATTTAATTCTTATATTTATACCATTCTTTATTATGCTATAAATAAACAAATAGAACTTAATATATATATATGTATATATATGGTAGAAAAAATTATTTAAGAGTTGTTTCTTTACGATACTGTGTCCTTAAATTAGGATACACTTTTACAGGCATCACAACAAAAATATGTTAGAAAAAATATTGAGCAATTCGTAAGATTAATAAATATATTTTTTTTATTGTTTTTTCTATTTTTTAACGTGTGTTTTATTTTATGATAATAAATAATAATATAGGAATATTTTTATTCAATAATATTATTTCTAATCCAAAATAATAATAATTATTTCGCTCGTCTAACATCTTTTGAATCATATTGTAAATTTTATTAATATAATCATAATATACCACGGGTGAATTCTTATATATGAATCCCATATCGACACAAAACACAAAAAAAAAAACAAAACAAAATAAGGTCAAATTAAATTATTATATATCATAATGTTTATTTATTAAATATTTTATGATGCGAAAATCGGGATATTATTATTTTGAGCTTTCGGGATTATATTATAATAAAATATATACTTCTTTTTCGCATTAATTTTTATATTTATCCAACATAAAAAAACCATATATTTTTATTTTTCATTTAAAGTAAATCTGTTTTGTGTTTGTCTAAATACTTATTATTATATATATACGTATACTTTGGGTTATAGATCGTTAAATTTATGCAACAAAACATAAATCAAATTAATAATAATAAGTAAATATATGTTTAAGACATCCATATATATAGTATATATATAATAATAATAATAAAGTTCATGTAAAATGGGGTGTTTATCAACTTTTGTAATTAGGTCATCTATATGGATCTATATGGATTCAATATAATTATGCATAAAATATAATAAATATAAATTATATGTGTCGGATAAATCATATGTCGTGGCCGATGATATTCTATTACATATTTACACTTGAATGAAAATGATCTGTTCTGTGAAAAGGATTCATTTAAAAGAAAAATATGGGTATATTTTTAAAATCAAAGCAATGTAATTCTATGAATGATATGTGTATAATTGACCTCAATTTATTTAAATGGAATAATTTTATCAATACCACTTTATGTACTGTTTTCAACTATAAAATCCTTTTATACATATCCGAACTGAGTGAGATACAGCACATATTTTTGTAATATGTTACATTAACTTTAATCAACGTTTATTATTTTAATGTTATACACCGCACCGTGTATAAATATACATTTTAATTATAGTTGATATTTATAAAAGTACTTGTCTTTTATAACCACTTCTATCATTCAAAAAGTTAATGTCCACTTTTATTCATCATACAAAATATCAAACAAAAATAAACAATGTGTGTGTGTAATATAATAAAAAAAAACCATATTATTTTTTTCTGTCCATACCACAACATTGTTAAAGTAATGAAAAACTAAATTTGATAAAGAAAAATAAACAAATTGTCAAATGTTTTTGTTATGTATATACTACGGATACTGTTTACGAAAGATGATGATGGCATATGGTATTAAAAAAAAAAAATAAAGAAAAAGAAGTGTAATATGGTATTTGTTTTCATAAGAAAAGTAGCAATTTATAAAGCATATACATTAATAATATCATCATCGCGTCAGTCTTATTCAGATATAAAACACTAAAAATAATAATAATAATAATAATTTTATAATGAAAATATCTAACTTCTTATTACACCATATATACTCAATAGTCTATACAATACTTATCATAATGTTACTAAAATAAAATTATATATATCTTGTATGTTCTGTTTTTTTATTTATTTTAGTTTGAAGATTTTTTTTTTTTGAGTCAGAATAAATTGATGATAAAGTTTTGTTATTTTTTCGTATATATATTATTATTATTATCAATACTAATAATAATAATAATAATAATAAATATAATAATAATACTAGTATTAAATTTAAAGTGAACCAACAACAAAAAAAAGTTTGTATCTCAAATATAGGTACTCATATACTGGATAAATTATATTCTATATAGATATAGATGTATAAAACTTATTTATTTTTATTATTTATTATGAGTCGTTTCCAAATAGTATATAATACAAAACATATATAAATTTTCTTTGGTATATATATATATAATAATCGTATATACAATATTTCTATATTACGAAACTAATATAACCAACCGCACATATATGGTAAATAATATTACTTTAGGAAAAATATGTAATATCAATATAAGAAAACTTATCTAGCAAAAAAAAATTGTATTTGGAATTCCATTGAAATTCCCCTTATTATATTATATTACATTCAATATTTATCGATTGAATAAATTCGATATATAAATAAAATTTTATTTATAAATAAATACTATAAGATATATATATAATATAAATTTGAAAAATTTTCAACTAATGTATAATCTTTCGTATAAATTAAAGCTATTCTTAAACGATACTGCAATTTTGGTTTTTGTTATTACTGCAAGTGGAAATTATTTGATTTTACAGAAATTAAATGGTACAATCTAAAAAATTTTTTATAATTCTATTGTATGATTATAAAAATAATGTGAAAAAGATAAACATCGATCATAAACCAAATACAATTCTCCCAAAATTTGCCATAAATATCAAAATACATTAATAAAGTTCCAATATAAGACCCAATTATGAAAATATGGATTGTAAGGAAGTGTATCAGCCGAAAAAAACCAATTATCTATATATGAAATTAAGATGCGAACCTTTGTCATTATTTTCTTCAAATAATATAAAATTTCGAATACATTTAACAGTCACTGAAAACTGAATGTTTATAAATTTATTATTATGGTTTTAATCTTAAATGTTAAAAATGTTAACACTACATATATTAAATGCATTCTTATCTTCAATGCATATATATAGATATCAAAATATATAACAATTATTTTTTTGATGCTTTTTGATGATAAACAACATTTAATGGATTTTAATTTTGTATATACAAATGTATAACATAAAAACAATATCTTAAGTGTGCAAAAAAACAAACAAACAAAAAATGAATTAAGTGAAAAAATTTTAATTTAAAATAAATATTATTTTTTGGATTTACTTTTGCTAAACACAAAAAAAAATATAAAGATATGAATGATGACTATAACGAAAAATTATTACGTACATTCTCGATCATAAATATTCGAACAATATTAAGAATAACATATAACAGGTCATTTATGGAAAAAGATGCAGAAAAAAAATTTAAATTTTTATATTAGCCATTTAAAGATGATTAATATGTTTCAGATGTTTGTATTGATAAATGTTTAAGATTTGCATTAATTGTCGCAGCATCGCTGCCTAATATTAATTATAAATGAATCCGTAATTTTTATACACGCACTAATACTTTTAAGGTTCAATGTAAATAGACTTTGTGAGTAATATAGATTATATAATGAAAAAAAATATAAAATTTTATGTATTTCTTATAAAATATATTTATATCTCTTGTATAATCCATATATTTATAATTTCTTTTTGAATTTCAAGTAATCAAAAGATTTATTATAAAACAAAAAAATTAGTATTTTTTCCAAGATATTATATCAAAAAATTCGTTTTATTCACACAGATAAATATATAAATGCTGTCTGTCTGATAGAATAAATGTTTGTTGTTTTTAAAAGATTATAAAAAACAAAAAAGTAAATATTAATTATTAAATTACATTCGAATTCTGTGTCTAATGAAAATTTTATTTTGTATAAATGTGTAATGCGAAAATATAAAAATTGAAGTATTTGCTAATTAATTTTTATAGTAATTTTTATTTTTTTCATCCAAACTTATTGTTAAAACAGATAAAAATCAATTAAATATTATCAGAAACAAAACAATAATTTTTCGGAAAATCAGATAAAATAAAAAAAGTATTTTTATAGCAATTAGAAAATAGTTTATAAAATACATTATCCAGAAATATCGAATGATATTTTTCTTATATAATATTTATAATTATTGAAAATTACATCTGTATATTATATACTATATATAGAAATAAAACAATGTGAAAATTATTAAATTCTATATTTAGAAATGTATATGTAACGTAATAATAATGTAACATTTTCTATTATAGAATATCGATATATTATATATCTTTGAAATACTTCCCACAGTCCTATACAGTACAGTACAGTCTTACAAATAATATAATATATTATAGTAAATCATTGAAATATAATAATAACAAAAACATTGCTATATTTATATATATATATACATATATATATAATAATGATTATAATTAAACAATTTCCAAAAATAGTCAACAATAGAAAAGCTTTTTTTGGAATGTAATCAATTTTCTTTTAATAACAATAATCTATTGAATTTAGATAAATGGAACGCAATATACAGATATTATACAAATATGTGAATGTATAATTTATAAGATAAAATAAATTTTATGTTATAAATATAGAAAATATCTTTATATAGAAAATAAATACATAATAAATCATATCAACTGCATTGCCAATATATTATTTATTATACATAAAAACATTTTTTTCTTATGGAAAGAAATAAAATAATGTATAAAAAAAAAGTGTGTAAGTAAATTTTATATATTGAATAATTGAGGAAAAAGTAATACAGATGATATATCTTTATATTTTACTTTCTATTTTTAGAATTTCTTATTTTTTCAATCTATTTTCTATAAATAGCAATTGAATGTTTTGGAAAAGTTTTCCTTTTAAATATATATATAATTAAATGCGATTTGATGATAAAATGCATATGAAATTGAAAATGCAATTAAATTTTTTTCGTTTTTCGAGATTAATGCGAGAGGAGTAGAAATATCCAAATATCATTAAAAATCCATTAATTTATTTTACTTTATTTGCACAATTAAATGCGTTTTAAACACTTGATCTATAAATATATTTAAATAAAAATTATACTAAATGGATAGGTTTAACTTGTAAAATTACAAATTAATTATAAAATTACAAAAAAAAAAAACCATGAAAAAGATTAAACTCTGACGCCATTCATTTTTTTTAATCACAATTCATTTTTTAGAGTGGGTGTGAGATTAACATTTTATTAATATTTCTATACAATGTCCACTATTAATCAAAAAACAAATGATTAATATAGTGGACATTGTATAGAAAATATAACAATATGATGATTTTTAATTTTATTATTGATGTTGTATTTTAGTATCACAATAAAAAAAAAAGAATAAATTATATAATAAACGCAAGTTCTTAATGATTTTTGTTTAATATAAAATTCAGTAAATGTTGATTTATGAAATAATTACTATATAGGATTATGGTGATTGAATGATAGATTTTTTATCGATCATGTTGCTGAACATTATAAATCAATTAATATTTTTAATATCCTTTATCCTTTAATCGATCGATCAATAATATATTTCAGTTAAAATCATGGGATGTCATAAATTTTAAACATGAATAATGGAAAATAATGCAAAAAAAAAACCAGTAAAAAATTATTTAAACGATATCTTAATTAGATTATGAATATCAAATTTGAATATATTTAAGGGTGCAAATAAGAAGCATTAACCGCATATATTAAAATAAAATAAAATAGATCTCGTGCAAAAAATGCAAAATAAAAATAATATATCTAAATATAGAAGTAAAAACAATATAATAAAATTCTAGGTTTAATTTTAATATAAATGCCATATTTATATATTTGAACTAAACCATTTCATACACCATATTTATTTATATACCTATATAAAATTTTTAATATATATATATATATAAGTATAATGTTTTATTTATATATCATATTATACATATATATTGTATGTTACGACTTGCATACGTAATTTTTTATAGTATTATCGTATATATTTATTTATTATAATACACAAAATAAAATCTACATTTTATATATATACATATATATTATTATATGTATCTGCATTTATGATCTATGAGAAAAAAAAAATAAATAAATGAAACTATCCATCCATTCAAATTTTAGCACATGTTAGTATTTGTATATATATATATATATATATGTATTTATATGAGTAATGTTCACTTGATGTTATCAAAAATTTATATACATGGTTTGTTTTTTTTTGTATATACATAAAACGGCAAAAGTCGAATCAAACATAAATAATAATAATAGTATAAAAAAAAAGCGGAAGTATGCAAATTGACACATATTTTTTTATTAGAATTTCCATTACTTTTAGTTTGACGTGTTCATATAGTGTTTTTTTTTATTAAAAAAAAAACAGATCCAATATTTATACTACTGGATGAATTACAATAAAAAAATTTTTTTAAACCTTCGAGTAATATTATTATTATTATTAATGTCGTAGCTATAGCTCCAATGAGAATTTATTTAGATACATTTATAAATTATTCTATACAATAAAATACCGGTAAAAAAAATATTTGACATATATTTAAACTTTAAATTAAAAGAAAGAAATAAAATTTATGTGTATAGGAGGATAAAATAAAATAAAAACAAAATTATCATACAAAATTATACTATTATGTATATGGAAACAGATAAAAATGAAAATTGTATATATATATATAATTTATAATACTTCTTTACGAGTTATATTATCATTTTTTTGTTTTGTATATATTATACATATATTATATTGACATCGTTATCATTCTTTAGTCTATACACATATGAATGAATGTATATATATGTATAATTTACAAAAGTAATATAGTAAATATATGGATACAAATGATAAAATATGCTTGCATTGTTTTGCATTTCACTAAATTAAACACGATTTCATTAAATATATATATATATTTTTTTTAATAGCAAATAGAAAATTTTACAAATGAATAATAAAATATTATATTTTATATTTTATTTCTGATTACATATGCAAATTGAATTTTTAACTAATTTACAGTCGCCAATAGATCATAGATTATAATAAAGGAATATCTATTTGTTATCTGATCTTTGGTTATCTCTGTAATTATTCTAATATTCTAATTTTCAAAATGAAAAATTCAACCAAAAATATCTTAATATATTCTGAATTGAAAAAATACCAAATTTTCCCAATTCTGATAAAAATTATATATTATTAATCTGATATTAATCTGATGAATATATGATGAGCATTTCATTGAAACCCATATGAAAATTTAAAAATATATTTACGTAAATTAATTTTGATTTTCAATATCATTTTATATTTTATATTAGATTGAAACAATTTTTAAAAATAAATAATATTTAAGAATTCAATAATCATAATATTATTATTTGAACGAAATATCAACATTATACCTATATATACATAATATTATTTAAATTATACAGAATTCGTATATATTTAAAAAAAAAACTATAATCAAGCAAAAATAAATTCAATAAATTTTATTACTAAAAGTAAAAAAAATTACAAATGTATATTTACATTACATTTATTATATAAATACTTTACATACAATATATATACAGAAAACATTATCGCATTTACTATACAGGGTGAGTTTTTTAACGTGAGACAATGGGATATCTCGGAAACTACTCGTTTTTAAGAAAAATGTTTCAGACAAAAGTTGTTCAGTGGCTAGGGGGACATAAGATGGTGGTATGTTTTGACCTTGGGTCAAGGTCACATAGGAGATATGACGTAAAACATACTTTTTTTAAATGGAAACCCCTATTTATCGATACGGATTCTTATTCTACATCAAAAAATAAGACTATTTTGTATCCGAACATTTTTGGATTAGGCCCCAACTTTGGCCGTAAATTGGATTTGAATTTAGTAAAAACAAAAATAAATTTAATCATTTTAATTAAATATCCATTTATAATTTGGCATGAATGTTAGTATTTAAACAATTAATATTTAAATCAACATTATTAAATTAACCATTATTGGATTAAATGTTCAAAGTGATGACCATTAACTTCCATACATTTCGTTATTCTTGTAATGAAACCGTCTATTGAATGTGAAACAGTTTCTGGATCTATTGAAAGGCAAGCATTACTAATGCTCTGTTTCATATTTTCTGGTGTTGTTGGCATCTCTTGATAAACTTTTTCTTTGAGGTATCCCCATAAAAAAAAATCTAACGGTGTCAGGTCCGGCGATCTTACAGGCCATTGAACTGTACCTCTTCTCCCAATCCAACGCCCGTTGTAAACACGATCCAATACTTCTCGTGCCAATGACGAATAATGCGCTGGTGCACCATCATGCTGATACCACATGGTTAACCTCAATTCCAACGGCAATTCTTCAAGCAATAGTGGTAATTGCTCATTAAGGAAATTTCTATATTTTTCACCATTTAATGTGCCTTCAATAAAAAACGGTCCAATTATTTTATGACCTATAACCCCGCACCAAACGTTTACAGTCCATTTTCGCTGCTGTTCCACTGTCCTTAGCCAGTAAGGATTTTCAGTCGCCCAGTAATGCATATTATGACGATTTACAACTCCGTTATGCGTAAAACTGGATTCATCCGTAAATAATACGCGGTGGAAAAAAAAATTGTTGGCTCTAAGTTGTCTTTGAGCCCATTCACAAAATATCATCCTATTTGCATAATCATTACCATGAAGCTGTTGATGCAGTGCAACATGGTACGGGTGGAATTTGTAGCGTTGTAAAATATGGATTATGCTGGTTTGACTAATTCCAGAATCGGATGCTATTTGCCGAGAACTTACGTGTGGATCGTGATTAACCGCAGCCAAAATGGATATTGAATTGTTTGCGCCTGTGATGGTTGGATTGCGTTTTCTTTTTGTCTTACCAACATTGCCATTCGACGTAAACTGTTTTATTACACGGTAAAACGTTGCTCGTGCGGGTTGATTTTGCATCGGAAACCGTTGTTGGTACAATTGAATGGCTGCCTATAAATGGATATTTAATTAAAATGATTAAATTAATTTTTGTTTTTACTAAATTCAAATCCAATTTACGGCCAAAGTTGTGGCCTAATCCAAAAATGTTCGGATACAAAATAGTCTTATTTTTTGATGTAGAATAAGAATCCGTATCGATAAATAGGGGTTTCCATTTAAAAAAAGTATGTTTTACGTCATATCTCCTATGTGACCTTTACCCAAGGTCAAAACATACAACCATCTTATGTCCCCCTAGCCACTGAACAACTTTTGTCTGAAACATTTTTCTTAAAAACGCGTAGTTTCCGAGATATCCCATTGTCTCACGTTAAAAAACTCACCCTGTATAGTAATGTATTTGCAAAAATACAACGTAAATAAACTCATAGATTTGTTTTAACACAATGCCTGAAAATAATAATTCAAGTTTAAAATAATTTTAACGATATAAATTATTAATAAAAAAATTATTGTTTACAATATATATAGTAATAAAATTTATTTATAAACGAGTGCATATGTGCATATTAGATTTGAGATTATTATTAAACTTCACAATTCGATCGTTTAATGTATGTATGGAAAATAGAAATAGCACATAAAATTACGTATCGATTTTGAAAAATTATTATTATTATTATTATTATTATTATTATTGTAAAAATATAATTAATGTAATATCGGAAAAATTTATTATATTACTTTAAATCGCTTCCATAAATAATGTGACCTATATTAATTATTGATTTAAGATATACATTTTAAAACATCATCCATTCCAAAGTAAGTTCCGTATTAAAGACAATTTCCTTTTTATAACTCAAAGGATTAGTTATGTTTGAATTATACAAAGCATTTAAAAGGTGATAAAACCTAACTGAAATGTACTATTATGAATTATTCATTTTTACTTTTAAATAATCTCTAAATATGTGTATAGAGACAGATCATTTTTTATATATATTATATGTATTTCAAGTCGCATGCATATCGAATATATATTTCCATTAAATTTGTATATAATATAAATAATATACTTGCATTCGGTATGCAATTGAATTATATATATATATAGTATTATGAAATAGTTTTCTACATCTATTTTAAAAATGTTTAACCTCTATTATGATGATGAAGTAATAAAAAAAAAATATTGATAATTTTATTCATTTTTTTATGTATTTACAACACACAACTCACATATATCCTATATATATAAATCAAATTGCGTGCGAATGTCAACTAAATTATGTTTTTTATTTATATATTTAACATATTGTTATTAATATATTATTCAATATTATTAGATTATTTTTTTATGTGTACAATATACTTTTTAAGCCAAAGTATTATTATATTTACTTGTTACAATAATAAATAACAAATCAGTGGGTTCACACTACTATATACAAATATGTACACTTAATTTATTAATTATATATTTTATAGATTTAAATTGTATTTTATTTTATATTAGAATCAATGCATTGAATAAATAAATACGGAAGATATTTTAATTTCATATACAGTTATACTTTTCTATTTTCAAAAATTTGTTTATTTATTAATATTTATGAATCGACCAAAAAATCGATCGATTTTAAAATCTTATTATTATGAATCATGTGTGTGTTTTATTATCAAAATGGAATAATCATTTTTTCACAAGATCAATTTTATAACCGTCAATCTTATGATTAAAGTCCAACAATAATATTAATGCAATAATCATTGTTAAATTCCATAGGTAATTTTTTTAATTGGTTTTTAATCATCCTCATTTATTGAAATCGTTAAAAAATCTATAATTATATAGATATTATACAAGATCATATATAGTAATTTACAGACATAGGTTATTTATAAAAAAAAAAAAAATAAAATATTTTATTAAGATTACACATAGAGTTCAATTATATAAATGTTTGTATATTGAAGAATGAATATTGAAGAATGACAAGTGAATGTTCGATCGATCGTTCGTTCGCATTCCTTTCGATTTCAATAATATTATATTTAAATAAATATAAAACAAAAAAAAATATATTTATTTTTCATTGATGACATTTAATGGATATGATGAATTAGCAAATTATATATAAAATATAATGTAATTTTCATTGAACTATTTAAAAATCAATATTTTATGTTTCACTTATATTTGTGAGATTATCGTACATCTATCTATGTGCATAATACATTGTGAGAAAGTACATAAAATTTATAAAATATATTATTATTATTATATAATGACACAAATTTTATCTATATAAATATTTATGCATAATATAACATTTATACATTATAATATCAATGATTATGACGTTGATGTTGACGACGGACGACAATGACATCGTCGCTATATATAAATTATATCAATAAGCACTTAATTCTTTCTCTTATATTATACATATATTTATATGATGGTATATGATATATTATATTGAATGTGTTGCTGTTATACATTCAGATATATTTTTTATCTATTTTCTTAATGTTTTCTTCTATTATATGTTTTCTATATTAAATATATAATTATTTTTTTCCTGTACGATTTTTTTTTTTGGTTTATTCAATTCATTCAAATTTATATATATATATATATATATGTGACATGTATACATAATGTTGATTACAGTAAATCATTATCTATAGATTTATTGTCAAAATACATTTCATCAATAATAAAATGGAAGAAGTTTTTTGTAAAAAAAAAATATAAAGTTTTAAGAATTAGAATTGGTGGAATGTTTTTCTAATTTTAATTTTGTGAATACCACCATTGATAGTTATGTTATAGAATCAATTGCATTTGTATAAATAAAAAAAAGCTACATTTATGGAGTAATCTTTAAAGAATTTGAAACAATTCGATTGTGTCCAATATTCTATCCAATATACATCGCAATTTACTGTATTTACCACACTCATATTTCATTCAGATTTACATTAGAACATTTATAATATTTATATGCATATTGGATTATACGGAAAGAATAAAAAAAAAAACAAATCATATTCTATATAGAAAATTGAAAATGACGTTGCAAATATATAATACATTGTAATAATATATCGATATAATATTATAAATAAATGATTAAAGTATAAAATAATATAACATAATTTTCCTTACATCGATTATTTATTTATTTTTTTTTCCGTATTAATACGAATAAATATTCTTTGGTGGTTTCAATTCATTTTTTTATTTATGGGAAAAATGAAATTAAAACATTGATTTGAATGAGAATAATAGAAGAAAAAAAACAAACCTCAAATCAATCATTAATAGAAAAAGAAAAAAAAAGAAGAAATATCAATTATCATCAATATAATTAATATTAACAGATTTTATTTATAAATCATATATGGTATATTGAACATATTTATTACTTAATCTCATCGATTCACATCAATAATGTGTATATCTATAATTAAAAAAATACTATGATAATATATTCCGTTTTTAAAACAATTGTTTATTTTTTTTCTTACGAAATTATTATGATTTTCAATTTTATTTAAAAAGCAAAACAATTTTGTTTGTACCGTGAGATATGGAATTTGTAGAAAACGTAAATGAGGTTATTAAGATATTTTTAACCTTCTTTTGTTAAGTTGATCATCAATAGAGAGACAGTTCAACTGTTGAACTTTTGGTTTTTTTTTTCAAGCATTTGTTATACCTAAATAATTGAGGATTTCCACACAAATTTTTGTAATATTCAATTGATTAGAATGCATTCTTAGAAATTGACATATCATTTCAAGTCAGATACATTAACAAATCAAACGGAAATGTTCAGCAACTCATCAGCCAATATCTCAAATGATCCATTATAAATATATTATCTTCTACTAAAATATTAAAACCGTTGAATGATCCTAACGATAGAACGTATTATATATATAAATAAAATGATGATTATGTCATTTGATTTATTTCTTACATTTAAAATACACCATATAATTATATTTCATTTTACGAAATATATTCGAGTTTTATTTTTTTTTAATTTTATTTCTTCATTAGTTTATCAAAGAAAAAAATTAATTTTTGTTGCTTTTTGATTTTTGTATGGCAAATATGGAATGTGTAAATATTATAATTATTAATAATATATATATAAAAATGCAATATATATAATATAATACAAATATTAAACGTTGGTCTTTGGTTGAAGTTGTGTGTATATTTACATAAGTATATAAAAAATAAATTATAAATATTTTTGTTTTTTGCTGAATGATATAATTTCTAATTAAATGAACAAATATTTTTTGCGAAAAATTTATTAATCTATAAATAGTAATGAATTCTTTTTTTTTTTTTCGTTTTTTATTTTGTTTGCATATTTAATATGTCTTAAAATATGTATGTAAATTCAAATTTACTACAAAAAAATAATAACAGATGTTATGTGCAAATTTATTGATAAAGAGAGCGAAACGTTGTTATATTATATGTATGGATGTTGTGTATAGAAGAATTAGTTAGTGTATTATATTATATATTATGGTTAATATATATTTAAGTTTATAATAATATTTAATATAACAATTTTGTTTATATTATTTAAAAGAGTTATGCGTTATGTATATATATATTATATATATATATATATATATATATTTTAAGAAAATTATTTACCATTTCAATAAAATTTGAATAGTCTTATTAGCATTACTCATTCACATTAGTAATTGGAGTTTTAATTGAATCATCACATCATAAATAACGACATTTTCAAACCGATTTCGAATTATATGCTGTATTAACTATATACATAATTGGCAAATTCTCACAAAAATGATTTACCTTTTATAATTGTATTCGTGTTTTGTACCGAAAATAAATTATGATTAAGTACCGCATAAGATTATAGAGCAATCAGTAACATTATAACTTCTACCATTAGATTATTTACCATAGTCATATATAAGTGAAACCAGAAGTAGTTAATGAAATGTGAATGTTATGCAAAATTCGTTTATGTATCGTTTGTTATATTATGAATATTTTAATTTTAACTTAATATTATTTCTTTTAAATTTACGTGAACTTATTTATATTTAATTATAATTAAAAAATAAAATAAGAACGTCAACAATCGTATATATGGTATAGAACTATAGAGTTAACTAGACTGCAAAAAGCCTATTTATTACATTTTACACATTTTTCTATTATCGTAAAAGTATAAAATTACATTTTCTTAATTATAACTGATAACATGTAAGAATAAAACGAAATATAATGTTACACTTACAATCAATAACAAATTAGTAATACAATAAAGTGAAGAAAAAAAATGCATCAAATGTAAGTAAATACATAAAACGAAAAACACTTGATCGATTATCTTATCTTTTTTTTATCACCGACCGTGTGTCATTGTCGTCGTTGTCATTACAATCATCAAATCATCAAATCATCATTATCGTCGTCGTCGTCGTCGTAAAAGTCGTTGTAATATTTTATACCAGACTATGTGCATAATAGAAATTATTATAACACAAAATCATTTCTTAAATTAAATGTAATGTTTATTTTTCGTTCAAATTTCAATTTAGCAGAAAATTAAATTCAGCCTTTAAAATATTTAAATAATTACACCAACTTAAAAATAAAAACTATTAAATAATTCCATTATTTAATTTATGATTGAAAACAAAAAAATACAAATAATAATAACAATACAAAATATATATGCATAATTATTTTCAGATGAATAGAAAACGAAACAGAGAAGAGAAGAGGGCGTAGTCCCCCATAACAAAAAAAGTATGGTTTTCATATATACAATAAATATATATTATATTATTTATTAATTGTATAAATTTTAAGGTTTAAAATTAAATTAAAAAACAAAAAACCCCAATATCCTCATTATAAAATTTGAATACCATACGGTTTTTTTTTATACAAAATTAAAATAAAAAAAAATTATGCATTAATAAAAAAAAGGGGTACATACATTTGTTGTTGTTTGGTTTTTAATTTGGAATGCGAACGTATGAGTTTATTTTTTATATATGCATATAAATTTTTTTCGAATGATTATATTAAATACGCATACATTCTTAAAATTATAAGCATTGCATCAAAATAATAAAAAAAATATAATATTTATTTAATGATGCGATATATATATATATATATATATATATATTATGTGTGCATTAGTGTGCATTTATATATATATATATATAAATAAAAAAATTGCATTTTATTTATTATGCATGATAAGAGAAATGTAAAAGAAAAAAATAAAATGGAAACATTTTTGAAAAATTAATTACCTCGCCACAATCTGCTGCTGGTGAATTTTCAACAATATCATAAATAACATGTGGAAGACCGGCTGTACCTAATAATGAGAATCCAAATCCTAAATTTTCACCTTTATTTAAAACAACACACAATTCCTCAGCCATATTTTAACTGGCTGAAATGAAATTTTTGACATTGATTTATGATGAACACCGAAGACCGATAACTTTTTTCTACTTTTATTTTGTTTGTTATTTGTTTTTTTTTCTTTACTTTTTTTGGAATTATTAATTAACAAAATAACAACTCACAATTAAACAAGAAACAACACACAAATTTTTTTTAATAAACAAAAAAAAATAGTTGTTTTTTTTATTATATATATATATAGTTTTACTGCACTGCACAAATTTATCAAAACTACACAAGTAATGAAAAAAAAATACTTAATTTTTTTTTTGTTTAATATTATAATATCGTTTTTTTTTGTTTTTGTATTCTTTAATTTTATTTTTATTTAACACAATAGACAAAAAAAACAAGAACAACACAACAAAACACTCGAGGACGTCGAGGAGTCGCGGTTGCGGCAGATTCTTCTTCTTGTTGTTTTTATTTTATATTATATTTTTTTTTTTCATTATACATATTTCTTTGCAATAGAGGAGAGTAGTAGTGGAGTCGAGTGTACTTTTTTCCAGTTTTAAATTTTTGTTTTTGTTATATATATGCGTTTTATATATGGGATAAATTTTTCTTTGAAATAATTTTATGACGTCGTTGCAATACACATTGGAATATTTCCAATATTTAAAGATGGGATATTTTTTTTTGTTTATAAATTTAAGGAAATTTAAATTATATTATATTTTATTTTCCATTATATATTTTATTTATAACCTTTTTGTGTAAATAACAATTATTAATTAAAAGAAAATCATTATTTTTTTAGTAATTAAATGTTTATGTTTTATATAAATAAAAACCCTGCGATTACAAAACTATTAATATCCAAAATAAAACCTTTCTTATAAATTGCATCTGCCATCTACCAACAAATTCATACAAATATTTAATATTTCGCTTTTATTGACGTTTTGTTTGGGATATTTTTTGATGTTGCATTGCGTCGTATGAAATTATAATTTTATTTGCAAAGTGCAAACTAGTTTTTTTTTTATTAAATTATTTTTACCTTGTTCTCGTTGTTTTGTGTTGTTGTTAACTTTTTGTTGTTGGTTTGGTGTTAACAAAATAAATTAGAAAAAAATACCTGTTTAATCAATCAGCTGTTGAATATTTCGACGATCGATCGTAATATAATTTTTATTAGATTTTTACTTGGAAAAGCAAAAATTTTAGTGTGAAAAAATAATAAATAAAATAAAATCTATCATAAGTAAAAAAATTTTGTGTTTAAAAGAAACATAATAGTAAATATATAATCAATATCATGGAGGCATTATCGGGTTTAGTAAAGTCCACATTGCCAAATTATCTATCTAATTTACCGATTCCAAATTCATTTACCGGATGGTTTAAATTGGGAAGTAAGTAAATAATAAATTTTGTAATTTTTTTATCCAATTAAAGAAAAAAAAACGGGATATGCTTTATGATTAGTGTATAGAATCATAGATTTTCAGCGTTACGTCACTACTATTATGAAGGAAAAAAACAATTAAGAAAAATTCGGAATGTAAAGCAAAAATTTAAAATCATAATATTGTTTTTGTTGTTTCTTTAATAAATTGTAACAATTGCATAATACTTTGCTTTCTAATTTTTATTTTCTTAATATTATTATATTTTTCTGTTGTTGAAATAAGTTAATATTTTTGTTTTTTTTTTCATTGAATTTTATAGTGGTTTTTTTTTTTCTAATGTATTTTCCTTTAGCACACTAAAAAAAAAATCATGACCTAAATTTAATTACTTATTTTTAATGTATAAAATTGCATTAAGCATTACTAATCTAATTATACATAGATGACGTTATGGTTTTTTGCTTTATCACTTATTTTATGATAAATTGTTTTTATCATTATAATATAATAATATAAAATGATATGGTTATTTATTCAATTAAGTATCTTATCTTTTTAATTTACAAAGTTATTTTGTGATATTGCAAAAGAAAAATGAGATATCCAAAATTAACTCTGTTATTATAACGGGTGAAGTTAAGCCAAATAATATTTATCTTACTAGTATTAGGAACAATTGTACAGTACCATAATCAATATATTACCCAGCCGGGTTTGCACTAACCCTGTTGTGTGCTGCTTCATTTAAAAAAAAATTTGATATGCATTTTAATTTTAATTGCTTTTAAATGCTTTTAATTTATTGTTAAATTTCTTGAATGAAAATAATAGCAAAATTATATGTTCCTGTATAAATTATTGTTCTGTAAAATTAGGATAATACACACTTAATTCAAAGGTGAAATGACAATAAAAAAAATGCATTTATATTTCTAGTAACTGATTGGATGAAATTAATTCCACCAACTGCTGCTGTGGCCGGCATTGGATATATGTCATATTTAGCCTTTTGTCCAAAAGCTCGACCAGCAGTCAATCGAAAATGTAACCCGAAAATCCGTTTAAATGAAAGTAAAGTAGTTGATTTTACTGATATTGAAGATATCGCTGAAAAAGTTGCATTCTGTAGATGTTGGAGATCGAATAATGTAATATAATGAATATATAGTTTTGATAAGGTTAAAAAAAAAAAAATGATAAATAATCGATAAAAAATATGTATTTTTTAGTGGCCGTACTGTGATGGATCACATGGAGCTCATAATAAAGAAACTGGAGATAATCTTGGACCGGTTGTTGTTAAACGAAAAACTAATGCTTAACAAAATTTTTTATGTGGCCGTTTATATTTTAATTTATCTCTCCTAGCTAAATTTGTCCAACAATTTTGAGTTTTAAAAAACTCCAACAACACAAAAAAATGTTGATTATATGCATCAGATAAATTTAAATAATACCACCACCATATATATAAAAAAAATTATATATATATTATTATTAAATAATTATTTGTTTGAATGCATTTTGTTATTTTTTTTTTTCATTCGGTAGTAATTTGCAATGTTTAAGATGCGAATTAAACATCATTATTATTGGTTAATAAAACATTCATTCATATAAATTGCCGTAAATGAAAAGATTTTTGTTAAACGTGGCGTGTAGAGCGAAAACACAATAATCATTTCTTCTTTTATTGGTTTTTGCATAGTTAGTTTTGATTTTCATTTTCATTATTATAATTTTTTATTATTATTATGATATATATATATATTTTTTTTTTTAGATCAAATATTTTCAAAATAATTATTCGAATTTAATTTATGATATTTTCGTGATGGGATATTTTTATAGCTTAAATATAAATTATACAGAATTATACAGAAAATTTACTGAAAATAATAATTTGTCTTTTGTTTGTTGTTTTTATTTTTATTTTAATTTTATTCTAAGATCGTATATTATAATATTTATTACTAACTAATTAAGGTTCGAATCACAAGATTTGGTGAATGCAGCAATCAGTTTCCCTATTCATGAGATAGGAATGATGTACGGCTTGAGTTAACAGTATATAGTGTCTATTGAATGTGATTTAATTTGATACTTCGATCACGCAATGAAAAATATTACCATTTTGGATAACAAAATTACATTCGTTAATGTTAAGGGTTTAAGAGTAATTTGAGCATTAAAAATGACTAATATACCTGTTCTGTTCATGCGGTTCCATATATTCCACGGCTAATACAAAAGTGATTTTATCTCTCACCTCTATAGAGCCTATATTTTGTTAAAAATCATTTTTACTAAATATATTTTTTAAATTCTGTACAAAATAGATTGAATTATGATAAAAAATAAAATAAAACAATACAAAAACTATAACTAAATTGTTCAATTTTCATTTTTCTTATATTTTTACAAAACAAATTACAAAAAAAAATATATATTATAAACTATATATGTTTTTACTTTAAAAAATACAAAAAAAAAAGAAGAAAATAGAACGCAATATTTTATAATAACCTATAATTTTGTTTTATAATTAAAAAAAGGACAAACAAATGAACTAAATTTTCTATTTGTTTTTTTTATATCAATTTTTTACACTTTTCCATTATACAAAAAAGCAAAATTAATTCTTTATAATAAAAATTAATTTTCATTTACAAAAATAAAAATAAAATAAATAAAAACATATTTAATTATCGATTTAATATAATTTAAATATATTGAAATTGAATTTCAATTTCAATTGATTTATTTATTACATTATTTTAATTTGTTAGTAAATTTTATATATCATTTCCATTGTATTTATTTATTTATTTTTTTCTTTTTTTTTTTTATTTAATTCTTTAAATTATGTTAGTGTAAAATAATATCACAGTTTGATATGCAGTTAATTAATAATTATAGATTTTATTTATATATATGTATTACATTTATATACATATAATATATAAAATTTAAAAACATTCAAATCACTAAACAATTTTTATTAAAAATATAAAATTTAAATAATATAGTTATTTCTGATACAAAAAAAAAATGAATAAAAAAAAACTGTGTTATAAAATAACTAAATAATTAAAATACTAATAATGGAAATATTATCAATTCATTTTTTATTTTAGTTTAAATATTTTTCTATAAAATTTTAATTATGATATGTATTTTAATTTAATTTTTCTTTCTTTCTCTATATAATATTAAATATCTATATAAATGATTAAAAACAAACGGCCCCAAAATTTTAACCTACATATTTTGAAATGTTTATACTTTTATTTGTTGTTTTTTTTTAATTGATAATATATATATACATATATATTATTTATTTTTAATTTAAATTATTTATTTATATTAAATGGAAATTTTTGTGTGTAAAAATGGCACTAATTTCTTGTATATGTCTTTTTCTTACTATATATGCGTGCTTGGAAATAACAATTTTTGTTTCTATGGATGGAATTAATTTTTCATTTTTAAAAACCAAACTTTTTATTTCCATGTATTTCCTATTTTTTTTTTTAATATACTGCAGTTGCTATTTAATTAATATTTAATTAATGTTGCACCTCGATAATGATAGCGATAACGATAACCTTATTTACAACTGTTTGAAAGAAGTAAGAATGTATTAAGAAAATTATATGTTTATAATATCAAAGTGTAAAAGTTAAAAAATAAATACCTCAAAATGTCTTGTATCATTATTATGATAATAATCGTCTTCCGTTACAAGACGTTCACGCATTCCGTATTTATGACTGTAAAATAAATATTATTAAGTATTAATAATATATATTAATGATTTTATTTTTTTAAGAAAATTTTATTATTTTTTTTGTAAATAAATATTTAATTACTCTAAAATATTTCTCCATAAAACAATGCCCAAATATAAGCATACAATTAAAAATGCTAATAAACCAGCGACTATTGCTGCAATATGTCCATTTTCTAATAATGGTTGATCAACAATTGTATTATCACGATCGGATAAATCGGGTAATTTAAAATCTTTACTGCGTTTAGACAAAAAAAAAATAAATAAATGATTTATTGAAAATTATAAATAAAATTTATAAAATAAAAGTTTCAATCATACTTAAAATTTTCTTCAAGTTCTGTATCATCTTCTTCTTCACTATTTGATTGTACATTTTCTATATCACTTTTAGGATCATTTACCATTGGTACAACATCATCACCTGTAAAATAAATTATAGAAAATTATTTAGATAAATTATAATATATTTTTTGTTCATTTTATTAAATAGAAATATTAAAAGCATTTTATATTGTTTAAAGGTGACATATGGACAAACAATTAAATACCTTTAAAATAACTTTTTATGATATGTACATATTTTCTTAAAGAATCCCATTCCCGATAACTAACAAAAACATTTCTTAGAGCTATAAGAATATGTATAAATAAACATATAAAGCATATATATATTGTGAAAATTGCGACGAAACAAAAACAAATGATTATGAGTAAATTATCATTATTATCATCAACAAATCCTCATTATATTTCTACACAATAATAACAACACAAAAAATCCCCATATATATATATATAGAGATAATTCTACAATTTCGAATTTCTAACCTTCTTTTGATTTAATATCGATAAGCGTACTGTCAAAATACTCATCATAATACTCAAATGGTAATCCCTTACTGTCTTCAATTTTATAATCGCTTTTATTAGTCTGTTCATTATTATCATTATCATTATGATACATATTGTCGGAAACAAATTGATTAGAATGATTTTCTTCTATGTTTGCACTAAAATGGTCATTATTATCAGCATCTTCTGCTTGAAGATCACTATATGAAATGTCACTGTGACTATCGATATCATGTAAACCTTCTTCGATATTTTTAATATGCGACGAATCATTGTTTTCTTCAATGGAAATATGTTGAGGGTTTTCAACCGTTAATTCCTCATCAACATCGATTTCAGTATTTTTATTTGATAACGTTAAATAATCTAAATCATAATCAATATTATCTGTTTTGGGAAAAACTTCATCATCCCCAAAGTTCTGCTTTAACATTGAATCTTCTTCAACATCAGCAATATTTTCTTTTTGTTCATCTGCATTATTACCATTATCATTTTTATTATTATTATTAATATCATCATTACTATTAATTATTCCATCATCATTAAGTATGCTTGCACTTAAATTGTCTTCATTATCTTCTTCCGAGGAGACAAAATTATCTAAAATAATTGGAAGTGTTTCAAGGGTACTGATATTATTACCTTCATTGTTATCACTTGGGGTTTGTTGTTGAGATGTGTTTTTTTCTTTAGGGTCAGCATTTTTTATGCTTGTTGTTGGTTCTACGGTTGATTTTACGGTTATGGTTTTTGATTTATCAATATTATCATTTTTTTCTTCAACTTTATCTGCTACATCTATGTCATCTGTTAATTCTTCGCTTACATTACGTATGACAGATTCATCGGTCTGCATTGATTTTTGTACTTTTTTTTCTTTACTCATGGATTCAGCATCTTTTGATGATGTTTCATCGGTTGGTTGTAGATTTTCATCATCTTTTTGATCCTGAAATATTATAATAATTATAAAATTAATGATAATTAAAAAAATTGTAAATAATTATTTATTTTTTCTCTTTCTTCGCATTCAGGAAGTTCTTTAATAAAATGTGTTAAATAAATATTTTCTACCTTTATATATTATTATATAGCAATATTTATTATAAATAATAATAATATATATTATAATAAAATCAATTAAAATTTTTATTGTTTAAGATTGCAATTGCGATGATGCGATAAATTATTACTCAAGGATATATATTAAAAATAATTTACTAAATTATAATTTATTATTTTGTTTACCTATGAAATAAATGTAAACAAATTATTAATATATGTATTTTATATAAATGTTTTTAGCTATAAATAGCATTATTATAGTTATATACATTACACTGTGATCATAATTTATGGTTAAAACATTCAAAATCATAACAAAGAACATATAACTGACAAGTTTATTATATATATATTACGTTGAATAAACTTATTACTTCAATAATTGAATTTAAATATAATGTATAACAAAACATTTTTTAGTAAAAAAATTTATTAAATTAAATTATTGGTAGAATATCCACGTATATATAGGACGATAAATAAATTGCGATTAATTTTAATATCTTAATAAATCATTAAAAACGTGTTACATTTGTCATAAATCTCGTGAAATCAATAAAATAAATAAATAAGGATGGCTAAAAATAAACCATAAAACGAGTATATATAATCAACATTATACGCCAAATATGATTATATAATAAATTCATCAATATAATTAATTCAATATTCAATATTAATAAAATAGTACATAAACCAATATTGTTATTATAAAATCAGACATGGAACAAAACAGAAATCCAATATTTTATTATATTAAAATTTTCAGAGACCGGTTTTTTTTTGTTAATATTATTTTTGGTGGATATCATCAAATGCGTTAATCAAGCGATAAACAAAATGTTTTGATAAATTTAAAGAACATCTATATATTGGAATGCGGATACATATGTATATCTATAAATATAAAATAATATTAATAGAATAATATACAAATAAAATTAAATAAGATCAATTCTATCCTTATACCAACAACATTATTTATACACAAGGTCATATGCAAATTAATTGCAAATATATCACGATAAAGTGGTAATAATTCATTTCGTGTGTCACTTTTTTATTTTGTATATAATACTTATATTTTATTTATATCCAAAAAATAAACTCAAGAATTTAAAGTATTTCACCTATATAAATATATATATTTATTTATATATTAAAGCTCTTATAGAAATTCACTTAATATATTTATTTATATATATATATAAATTAAAAACGTCTCGTGTTAAACAAAATAAACATATTTTTTTTTTCTCTGTTTTGTTTTATTTTATAAAAGAAAAAAAATTTGTTCAGACAGATGTTATGACAAATATGGGTAAATATAAAAAGTTGTAAAGATATACAATTATTATTTATATATAGTATATAGTATATAAATAATATATAGAGATCAAAACATTTCGCCTACATAATTTTTTAATTTCCTTTAAACATTTGTATTTATTTTTGCCATATATGTTTTTCAAGTTCGCATATGCATATATCATGTTGTCGTCGTATACACGAATTTATTTACATATTAAACGTATGTATTTATTTCATATTTATATATATAAATATATATCTATATTTAGTTTGTTTACATTTTTGGTTTTTCTTAAGAAATTATATTATATATTTGAAGAATGTAAATTTCTTTTAACAGTAGACGATTTTAGTAAATATAAACTAAATATCATCGTAATTATTACAATGTTCACTTACATGAGCCAATATTAAACAAAAACATTATTTTTAGAATATATGGTCTGTTGAAACTAGGAGTCCCCATTAAATATATTTCTGATTATCAACCATATAAATAAAATACAAATAATAAAGGGAAATGATTCATGAATTTGTAATAATATTTATTTCGATAATGTATAATTTGATATCAATATTTTTAGTTTGTTGATTTTTCTTCAACGCTCACTCTTAAAGCAAACATTCAATTTAAGTCTCTTTACGTATATATATATATATATATTTAAAATGATAATAAGTTACGCAATTAAATACGATCATAACAATAATATGGATTTTTTTTATATAATTATATTTGTTTATGCTGTTTGAATATTTCACATATAAATGGTGATAATTAATATAAAATATTGGGATTTTTTTTTTGAAAATAAAAAAAAAAACATAAGTCATCTTTTTATTATTTATTTTAATATTATAAATTGATTTTGAGCCAGAACTTTTAATGTGTCATATAAAGTATAATATTTGTAAAGAAAACAGATTGTTTTTTGAAATATAAGTTCTTTAAATAAAAGGATGAAAATTGACTTATTTTTACTGGCGATCATCATACTTGGAATTTTTTTTTGATGTTGATTAATATATGGAATTTCATAATTTTATAATACTGTTTACGTTATGAAAAAGAAGAACAAAATTTCTTAATATAAATAATAATTAGAAGGATTTATAAACTAGTTATAAATATATATATTATTTTGTAAAATAAAACTTGAACGATTTGTCCAAATATATACAGAGTTATAAGAAGTTATATTGTACAATTCACCTTTGTATTAAATAATCGTGCATTAAGATATGATAATTTTATTTTAACATGTTATATATTAACACAAGATACCAAAAATACAGATCAATACTATAATGAATCAATATAATAATGGTATATATTTGTTAAAATGGACTTAAACCAAATATAAATTTAAACGATAAAGCAACATATTATATTATTTTAGTATGTATAATAATACAAATTGTTTACCTTTATTTGATCAGAGCTATGTGTTAATATTTTCAGCATTGTTTTATTTTTTGGCATAATCACAAATTCTTTTGAATCCTTTGGAAATACCAATGGTGGTAATACTAAAGTTCCATTTGTTGTGCTATTATTCACATTTTCATTTGTCGTCGACGTATTCATTTGATCTTGTGCACCCATTAACGGTATAGATTTACACAAATCTGTAAAGAAACAAATCATAATTCTTTATTATTATAAATGGTATTGCTTACATATATGTATTTTTAATTTAAAATGTTGTGGTTATAAAAATGTACATGTGTAAAAGGTCTTGTTTTCCTTTTTGATTATCTTTAATTATAATTATATAAAATAAAATATTATTTCAAGTCGAAAACACATACATCTAATAATTAACATTATTATCATCTCATTAATATCTCACATGTTCTTTTTTTGTTAAGCAAATTTTTCTATTGTTATTTAACTTATTATGCGGAATTTTACAAAATAAAATTAATATTGTGTTAATTAATGTGTTTACGCAAAATTTTATTATGCATATTAAACAATAATAATGGGTTTTATTGAAAGAAGGTAAATACTCAAAAATATATCAAAGATCAAAAAAAAAAATCTATGAATATTTTTCATACAAATTCAAAAGAGTTTTAAGCGACGAACCCGTTATTTTTTTTAATTCAAAATTTTATTTTATTTTATATAAATTTATTATTTGGACTTTTACAAATATTTTACTAATTTTTAATAATTCCTAGATTTATAATAGTAATTATCGTTGAAAATAATAATAGCAGCTATAAAATATATTATATAATTAAAAAAACAAAAATAAAATAAATCATTAATTAAAAACAATGATACTTTTTTTTAGACCTTTAAATGTAAAGATTATTTTTCTTTTTCGTTTAATAAAACTAAAACATTTATGATAAAAAACTTGATTGAAAAAAAAAAAGTTATATACTCGAGAAATACTGCAGTAAATATATAGTGCCGACATGAACACGAATTTTTATATGCAATTCATTGAATTATTTATTAATTTTCTTATCATAAAGTATATAGAGATAAAAATGCAAAATTAACCAACTTATCAATGGAATAATTAATTGAATCCATATCGTATATAAAAAAATTATATACTGCATAGTGATAATCAGAAAAATTTTTTATTATATTATAATTATATGCACTTGAGAACATTTTTTTCTATGTAGCTATATTATCATACAATATGTGATTTGATCAACATTTGATTTTTGTTTTTAATTAAACATATATAATCTAAAATGTAGCTTATTGTTTTGCTTTGCTGTTGTTATTGGATCAAACAATTAATTTGACTTTTTTCATAAATAAAAAAATAATTATGTCACAAAATACATGAAGAATATATTATCTCTCATATATATAAAATATTAATACCTTAATAAAAAAATACGTAATCATAACGTAATAAAAAATAATCTTAAATTTGAGTTTTATTTAAAATGATAAAATTATAATACAGATAATTTTTTGAATGAGTGATAAAAAATAATCTGCTTGAATATAATTTTTTTAATTTTTTTTTTTCATTATAAGTGTATTATTTTGACAAAATATGAAATGTCTAGATAATATGATAATATATAAAGAATATATTAATATTGATTGAAATGTGATTTTTACATGTAATTATTATTATTATACTTTGTTGCATTAAGCACCTGGGTTAAAATAAGAAATCATGTTATTAAAAATGTATTCGTATTTTTTCTTTAGTAATATTCGTATTATTGTTCTTCTGATGTAAGATGATTATAATTTGAATAATTATGGAGTATATAAAAATACTAATACATTATTTTTTTTGTTGAATTAATGAATACCGAAATTATTTTGTTTTTAGTTGAATGACATTGTAAATATATTTTTTAAAAATTTAAATCTAAAAAATAAAACATATACGCACAATCCGCAGTGATATTCAAATTTTAATCGATTCTAATAAAATATTTTACCTTTATGTATATGGATCTTACAAAAAGATATATTATTTGATTGTTTGAACATTTTAAAATATTCTTGTTCAATATCTGAAATTATTTAAACACTATAGCAATAATAATCAAAGTTCAAAAATTCAATAAAAGTTTATTGGAAATATATTTATATATCTCTGATCGTGTTTCAATGTTAAAATGCTAATTTTAACTTTATAACTATATATATATCTGAATGACTGAGAGATAGATATATTATATTTATAGATCTATATTTATAGATGTTTTATTAAATTCTATATTTTCCATAGTTAATATTTTAGGATAAAATAAACTATTTATGCAATTTTTATAGTAAATATAAATAAAATCCCAACACACATAAAATTTATTATAATGAAGATGATATCATCTCGTATTTCTTATAATAACATATATACACGCGAGATATAGACTTGAAAACATCTTAAAAAAAAACTATACATGCTTTATTGGAGAAAAAATAATGCAAATCATTTTATACAAATAATAATTATATATTATTATATTATATATATAGTTATCATATATATAAGGCAAAATACGATAATAAGCTTATATTAAAATAAAAATTATGTACGTCACTCGTCAACAAAAAAAAAAAATTAAATAAACGCTGATTTTATTATTATTTTTATCTTTTCAGAAATATATATGTATACATATAAAGATAGATATATATTTTTTATTTTGTATTTGTAATAAAAATTTATTTTATACAGTTTTTAACTGATAATAATGTGATATATGTACATATAATTGTAAAAACAATTAAATATATACATACATTTATATATAATATATTTTTTATATAAATATTCAATTATCTAAAAGTATATATATATATATGTATAAGAGTAGTTTAATATGTGTAATGTTTATATAGATACATATTCAATGATGAACATTTATCATAAATCATTAATGTGACAATATATAAGAATGTATTAAATAATGAATGTTGATATCACTTTTTTTTTTTTTATATTTAATTAACATGACGTGTATATATCATGATAACAAGTGCATTATATTATTAATAAAATGAACTTATATTGTATATACAATATATGAATAAGACAAACTAAAACCGTTTGGTCTATTGTGTCGACTTTCTGTGTGGTGTGATATATAAAATAAATTCTTATCACTTGCAGTATTTGTATATGTTACTATGTATACTTATACTTATATAATGATCTAGATGAAATATACACTTTAATATTACAGAACAATAACTTACAAAATATAATTATTTAAAAATTAAATAAAAATTAATTTTTTTTGCGATCACATTAAGAATATACATAAAACATTTCTCTTGGTATAAATTTATTGATTTGCATAATGGAATTTTTCTTTTTTTTTTTTTTTTGCAATAAAATACAAATAATCATAATAATAACATTTAATTGAGTCACGCGGTATAAAGTTTCTATTTTATATTTATGTCTAACTTTAAAACATAATATATATCAAGACTGCAAGACTCTATATTTTTATTGAGGTAATTATAAATCTCAGTCAGTCTCTGATGTATTATAAAAAAAATAAACACATTTTTATTATATATATATATATTATTGATTGAAGCATATATGACTTACATTGAAAATTGATTATGTGCGATATATTTTTCCATCCATATGTATATTGAAAACAACGTAGTAAAATTAAATTTTTTACACGTAAATAAATTAATTTAAATATATTAAATAGTTTTTATATTTTTCTTTGCATTTGTTAAGTGCAATAATATAGAAAAAATGTATCTATGAATATTTATGAGAAAAATAACTTTCCGCGACATCAGCGAATTATATATTTTATAATAAATGACAATTTCACCATTTATTTGATAATAAATAATATATGGTATATATAACATATTTATTATAACGTGTGTGATTGAATTCAATATCACGTATATATATTATATATATTTTTATAATATATTTATTTATTTATATTAATATTATTATTATATATTAATAATAATATTGTATATTTTCTATTGTAAATATTTTATCTTTAGTTTTATTTTTATCTATATAATTTTTTTTTTGTTATTTTCTATATGACATAAACGCACATATATACATTTTTTCTTATTATCATTTTGTTCCATTAAAATATAATACATATATATATAAATAAGCTGTTTTCGTAATTATTTTATATATATATATAATATTATATATATTGTTTTTATTTTATGTATTTATGATGTGTTTTTATTAATGATCATTGCGAATATAAATATATATAGTTTTCTTAGAATTATATATTATTAATTTGATTTATGTGATAATAATAATACTTTTAGAAAATTATCAGCACTTCACTATTACCTATATATTATATTATATTACATAGAATATATTTGTATTTATGTTGTTTTTGATATATAAAATGATGAAATACACATTATATATTTTTGCTATACAATGTTTTATGTTAAATAATGTATATATGGTTAAAGATATATAGGTATATTTATTTTTATATAGAATTTGCTAAAGAATAGATTTTTTGATAAATATATAAAAACAATACTTGAAAAGTAACTTTGAAATAATAACAAAATAGAATTAATTTTATTAAATACAACTTTTATAAAATGGAAACCTTTATATAGTGTTTATATTTATCACAATAATATGTTTGTATATATGTATGTTGAATTGCGGACAATTAAATGGTCATCATTGAAATTTACAATTTTTAAATAATATTTTGTAATATCTTTTAGAGAATATAATTTAATTTCAAAATATGTTCTTGAGACATTTTTAATCTTTAAAACTTTTTGTTGATTTTTTTTTAATTTAATTCTTTAATTATATATACATCTAAAAACCTATGAAAATTTTGTAATTCTGTATGACCGCATAAATTCGATTGGTATCTGTTGTTTTGAGTTTAAAAAAAAAATAATATAAATATATTACTAATTGGGTCAATTATTTTATTTTATATTTATCTATATCACATGTATTACAATATTTTTTCATGGATATCAACTAATATTTTTATCAATCGATTATATATATATATCAAAAATGTTATGAAATTTTTTGATAAAAGATGTTTTTATATTTATAGAAAAAAAAACAACATTTTACATTAATGCATTTTTAAAATGTTGAGAAAGAAGCACCTGATTTCATGGTCAATATACATATGGTAATTATATACAATTTGATAAGTATTAAAAAAAAGTTTTTATTTTAATTACAAAATGCATAATTTAAAAAAATATTATTATCTATATATTATGGTGTCGACTTTAAATTACGTTCAAAAAGTCTAAAATTAGTTTTGTACTATATTAAAACACAAATATTTTCTAAATTTTAATCAGTTATTTCGGCACTAAAGAGCAATTATAATTCTATAAATTTTTATTATAAAATTTGAAGTCAATAAAGCGAATAAGTATAGAGTTTTTTCTCGATGGAATTTCTCAGATTATTTTAAATGCGGTTAAAACTATAACATTTATATGCAGTTTAATTTGTTCATTATTGTAATCTATTAAAATATTATTTAGATACTATTTTTAATAATGATAATAATTTCTTATTTTAAAATAAATGCGGTATTTGTATGTTATAAGCAATTATAATTAACGATTTAAAAAATCCTTAAAAATTTTGTATGAAGTCGTGGAAACAACGTGTATCTTTAAAAATTTTATCAAAATAACAACATATGCGATTGATAACAACAATAAATATATATATTTTTATAGAAAAAAATATTTTAATTACTAACATGAATTTCATTTTATGGCACTCAAAATGTATTTCTTTGTATTTTTTTATTTCGTTCTTATTGTTTCTATTATTTATGCAAGATAAGAATCATATAAAAAAAAATTCACAAAATTAATGAATTTTATGATAAATTAATTTTAATACAAAAAAAATGCTCGCTAACGACTCTAAAATATCTGATTTTTTTTTTGTTTTTTGCATTTTAAGTACATTTATTATTTTATTTTTAGTGCTTGATGAATAAATTAAAAATATAGCAAAATTACCATATAGTATATATAAATTAATGCGGTAAAAACTTGCCAGAAAATTATAGATACATAAAATTAAATCATTAAATTTATATTCAAATCGTTTTCTAAAATATTAAATGAATAAAACAATATTTAAATGTTATAGAAATAATATAATCTATATAATTTATATATAGAAAATAATGTGATAAAAAAAAGCTTGACGTTGTTTTGTTGCTAATTTTATATTTATGCAGAAAATTATACAGAAAAAACTAACTAATTAGTTTTGACAGATAATTTTTATTAAATATTATTTGTTAATATATATTAACATTTAACATGGCAAAAATATATTGAACCAGAAACAAAAAATTAGAATACGGGAAAATTAATTAAAAAAAATTCTTCGATTTCTATAGTTGTTATATAGATATATTTTTATAATTATTTCGATAAATATATACATTCCATTTTCATTCAATTTAATACATTTAATTAGTCGTTTAAATAAATGACATTTATGACACATGAACTTTATACATACAACATGTTTATATATATATCTTTATAATTTTAAGAATGTCAGAAATTAATATGATAATCTTACGCAATATTCATATATATATATATGTTCAACAAAACATGTACAAAACATAGACATAATGAAATTCCCCACATTAAATAAAATTAATAATGCGGTAATTTCTATATTTAACAGTACCATATTTATATAGAATGTAAGTAAGTAATAAGTACATATATATTCATTTGATATAATCACAATAAAAATTAATTTACAATAATATATATGTATTCTTTTTAAATAATTGAAATGTCTCTAAATAACATATATATATATATATATATAAATAATAATTTAAAATTAATAATAATAAAAATACTTATTATTACTCATATGTACGGAAGTTTATAAATTCATTGCACGTCTTTTTATTATACGTTTGTTTATTTATGAATAATGCAAAAAATATAAGGAACTTAAGTGCATAAAAAATAAAACTCTATATAGAAATTATATTAATAATATTTTATTAATTTAATAAACAGAAAAAAAAATACCTATATATTAAAAATGTATTTTCTAAAGAAATTATATGTATAATAATTATTATTATTTAAAACAAAATAAAATAAATAATTGAAAGCGTTGACCCAATTTTTTTTGTAATAAATACATTTTTATTATAT
This sequence comes from Dilophus febrilis, assembly GCA_958336335.1. Lineage (NCBI taxonomy): Eukaryota > Metazoa > Arthropoda > Insecta > Diptera > Bibionidae > Dilophus > Dilophus febrilis. Next base: position 33,410,490 of record OY284468.1, on the reverse strand, counting down.
CATTTTTAAAACAATGTTTAAAAATATATTTTCAACAAAAAACCATATGAAATTCTATATACATCTTCTTAATCTGTTAAACAAATAATTTTTAATATTAAAAAAATCGTTCCCCGCGCATATAAAATAAATATATAACAAATTTTAAACTTACCAATAATATTGATTGTGCACAAAATTAATAACATTAATTTAATTTCGTATTTGTACTCCATTTTAATATATTTATTTTATTTTTTCTGATTTATGTTATTTATTCCTGTATATATATCTATATTATTTTCGTTTTATATTCTGCTTATATTTTTTATTATAATTATATACAGAAAAAAAAACCAATATTTCTTGTTCACTAAATTATTTCTTGAATTTTAATCACAAACCACTTGAGTAAAAGAAATACATATGTAAGAAAAAAACAAAAAAAATAATATAATAAATATATTCACAATATCAAAAAAAAAAAACACAAAAAATTTTAAGTATAAAATAAAAGAAAAAATTGAGTTGGGGCCAAAACAAAAAAAAAAAAAACACGTATAATTATATTAAAAAAAAAACAATTTGTATTGCGGTTTTGAAGCCAGAATCAAATTTCATATAATTATAATTTTTTTTTTTTAATTTTTTACCATCAACAACCTCACAATGCGATCAACATACAAATGAACTGAATCCTCTCAAATTATAAAACAAACAACCAAAAACAAAAACAAATCAATTATTTTTATTTCAAATTAATTAGTTTAACTTTTATATTGAAAAAAAAAAGAATTGTATATTTTACTTATTATCAACAAAATTTCGATTAATTTATTGTGTATTGAAAGTATATATATATGTTAAATGTTAAGCATATAAATAGCGATGTCAATATAAATGACACGCCGATCGCGTACATGTATAAAGAAATATTATCATTTTTGTTTTAATTGTTCCATAAATAAAATTATAGTATTGATTAATTACATTCATCACTCACATTCGTACACAAACGTTCATTTCATACTATTTTATATATATATTTTCAAAAATGAATTACTCTTATCAATTTTTACCTTTAAAACAAAGCGAATACAATAACAAAAAAAAATAACAACAAATTACTGATAAAAAAAAATTAAACAATCTTTGCCCGATATTTATAAAACAAAAAAAAACAATATATAGAATTATAAGCACAGCGATAACAACAATTTATTTATTTATTTTTTGTTATTATTATTATTATTATTATAAAAATGTTTATTATATGAAAATATAACAATATTAATTTTATTCACACTCACAAACACAAATATTTTACATTTTTTTTCCAATTATTTATCAATTTAAAAATAATATGCATGTAAAAAATTATATATAGCCAATTTAGCGAAATTCAACAAAAACAAATTTCAACAACTATGTTACCAAAAAATTAATTAATAAATCATTAATAATTTATTCAATAATTTTAATGTATAGTAAATACTTTGAGATCTTGTTCGACTGTATATATATATATGAATAAATTGAATATACTAAATATATATATATTTTTTTTAACTTTCACAAAAATATAGAATTGCATCCAATCACTATGAAAATTAAAGACGAACTGCTGGTCATATAAACTTTTTATTGTGAAGTGAATTAAAATATTATTAATATTCTTACTTTTAAATAAGAGTTACACAAAATTTATTATAAAAAAAAAGAAAAAAAAATCATGTGATGGGGGACTATTTAAAACGACACTACTACTATATACTATATACATTTGTAATTTGTATCTATATACAAATAGAATGAAAAATATTTATAGTATTATTGTGTATTATCGTATTATTATGTATATGATCACAATTGAGAAAGAACTAAAAATCATAAGATGTATACTTGTTTTTTTATTTATTTATAATTCATATATTCTGTATAATGAAAATTTAAATAAAAATACTGGGTATCCCAGTAAATTTAATGGTACCTATATCCGCGATCATCACAGCCATCAGTTAATTGTATTTGCAACGATTTTATACTTTTATAGTTTAATAACATTTATTTATACAATGATATTTACGTGTTTTTTAATAATGATTTTACTTTTTTTTGGTGGCAGCTCGATTTTCTTATTTATTTATTGTTCTTTCCTGATATAATTTTGTATCTGGTGCTATAATTAGGAAAAAATCATTTCAATATAATCATCAACATAAAAATGAGATACGTATAATTTACCATAATTAGAAATTAATTCCAAATCATTTCACATTAATGTTTTGTCAATTGTCAATATACCTGTTATAAATCGAAAATCAAATTTTGTAATCCTTCATATAACTTTAATGCAACGAAATATCGAGACATTCAGTTTAAACAGTTGTTTTGAAAAAAAATCTCGAGTTTGCATCTCATCTCGCATATATATGTATTTTTGTGTTTTTCTATACAAGATCACATCTCACATATATTGCGTATATATAAAAGACAAAACAAAATGATATGCTTGCAATGTAAATAAATATATATACGCTTATATGATATACAACTATATATATATATATATAGTGTGAAATGAATGCTGTATAAATATATTGTACATTCCGCAGAAGATAATAGGAATATGATTATAATTTATTATATATACTATATATATGAAAAATGTTTGTGATGATAAATATAATAATGATTCGTCGGTTGTCATGAACTCATTGCATGCGTTGAACAACACAAAACGGCAAAACAAATGCAGAGACAGTGATATACATATATTAACTATAATCACAACTATATATAAATATCTATATATTAAAAAATTTCAAACTCTCTGCGTAAATATAAAGAAAATAAAAATGGATTTATAGTATTAATTATTGTTTGTGATAAATTTTTATTTATAAAAATAATATTATTTTTATAATTATATATTACCAATATTACATACATATAATCAAATGCAGTATAGACAGATATATATTAAATTTGTAAATTTTAAATTATATATATAATGTTATGAGAATTAAGCTATCGATGAATGTATATACATATATATATAGAGTATATAGATATACCACACTTATTTAATTGATTAGTGATGATGAAAAGTCTAAAAACTTTTAACTATATATGCGTGATAACAAAATTAAAATAAATAAATATATTATCATTTGTTTATATATTGAACATTCATAAATTTTAACTGTTGCATCATGTCATTGATTCTAAATTCAAATATCTATATATTATTATATATATATATATGTGTATACGAAGTCAAAACAAAAATATAAATAGCTTTTAAATTGTAATTTTAATCTAAACTAATACTTATATTTATATTTTAAATAATTATTAGTCAATAAATGCATTGTGAGTTATTTCTTAAAATTGGTAGTTATTTATTCATATATCATGAGGTATTTATGTATTAAGTGGTGGATTACAATATATATTGAATATTTTTTCATAGATCAATAAAACATACAAAAATATAATATACATTAATTGATTTTATGATTTTATACAATTTTATTTTACATATCTTAATCATTAATATTTTCTTTGAATTTTCTTAATAAAAAAAAACAATTTTAATAGAAAATTACCATAATATAAGAAGATTATATTTAAATATATGTTATAAAAATGTTATAAAAGTTCCAAGATATTCGTATATTTGATCTTTGATTATTGTAGCCTAGACAAAGAGTGATAGTATATACATCCTTTATTCAATTCCATCCATAAAATCGTAGAAAAATTCAGTTATAGAGTTTTAAAAGTATACCGAGAAAAGACTTTTATATATATCAGAACCATAATAAATGTGATAAACAAAATATAAATAGTTTTAATAATATTGTTATTTACGTTAAAACACATTCTAAATGCAACAATAAAGTCATATATGCGTTGTTTACTAATATTATATATATTCATCAATTGTTTTTATTAGAAAAATAAACACGCACAAAATACACAGTCATAATTTTATCAAAATAAATGTATGTAATATACAAATATGTAGCAAATTAACCTATATGTCTACAATAGTAAAAAATTATAAACACATTCATCATACATTATATATATATGTAGTATATAAAAAAACTATATATAAATAAATATAACAACTATACACAATACAGTAAATATATATATTTATTTCTCTAAATAACAAAATTTTTAATAGACAATAATAAGATACAGTATATATGTATATATATTCTTCAATATATATAAATTTATAAATATATTCTCGCATCGCATTAATGCATATAATTTTAAGATTTGTACTATATCTAGTATTTATATATATAATTTATTTATAGATAAAAAATATTTATCATAATATATTTAAATAACATCAAAATATAAATGAAGATGAATTGAATATATAATTTTACTAAAAGATGTTAATAAATTTGTTGTTGATTTAGATTACGGAAAACCAAATAAAACAAAAAACAGTAGAAAATTACGCACCTCTATCTATTGTGATATATTGTATTTTGTTTTTTTTTTATTAAATAACGTATTTGTTTTAGAAAAAACAATTCATACACTTTTTAGTACTAATGCACTTATATTTAATGCAAATTTTTTTTATATATATTTTCATATATGATGAGAAATTTTTCAATAATTGCATTCAGATATATGGAAGTATATAATAATAAATATATCATCACAACAATGAAAATAACAATAATAATAACAATAATAATAATAATAATAAATAATAATAATAATCATATAATAATAGTTGCATTACAATACTATATAGAGTTATATATGTATATTATATAGAGAGACTTGAAGACTTATTATTGTTATATATATATAGCCACTTGAACTATTGAACCTTACTTTGAAAAACAAACAAATAAACAAATACTCACCGTATATATATATCATAATATGTGCAATGTATATATATATAAAATAATCGTACTTATGTTTTATGAATGTATGTATATATACAAATCATAAATTGTTAAATTATATAATCCATTTATTAAAACGATTTGTTTTTATTTATATACATTTTTTGAAATCATATAATTTCTACAATAGCGTACACATTTTATATATAACATTATATATATATAATAACATTTTATATATAACATTATATATAACATATATATGTTATATTTTACTATTATATAAATGCATTTATTATTATTATTATTATTATCATTATTATTATTACTAGTATATAGTATATACTATTATATTATTATGATTGATGTTGTTTTTTATTTTCTCTATCATATGGAAATTACATTTGCATTGAAGATGATGAAAATCAAATAGAAATAATATATACATATAAGTAAAGTCCAAAGTGCAAGGATTTACGAAATTGTATAAACAGTTTTGTTTTTCCATATATTTAAAAAAATCTATTTTTATTTATTATTTTCATTTCGTTTTTATTTAATTGTGCGTTGGCAGAAGAGCATAATTATATATTTATTTTATTTTTTTTATTAGATTTAGTCATAATAAATTATGATACATGATAATAATTTATATAAAAAAAAAAAAACGATGTATGATTTTGTGTTTTTTTTTACAGATAAATGTATGTAGATACATAATTATGAAATTGATCTTATGACTTTGATTAGCATATATATTTATTATTTTGTTTTTATACTTTATACTTTTTGTTGGTTTTGGTAAAATTTTTCCAAAGAATGTATTTAACTTTTGATTTAAATAGGATATTGGACAGTCGGATTCTTGGAATGGAATATATCACTGTTTTTCGTTTTTTCTATCGTTCTGATGTGTTAAAAGCTAATCTTTTAGTAATAACTTTTGATGCTCATATATATGAAGGTACATATTGAAGAAAAAATCGCATTTGTCATGAGATTTTCTTCTATTATAGATTATAAAATGAAATTATTAACAAAATTCATTAATTCGATATATAATCCATTCCATTTTTCATTCCAAATTTATCGCATTTTGATCAAAAAGTTTTTTATTTAAAAAATTTTCTATAAATATATAATATATGTATAATGACAATCAGAATGTGAAAACTCTAATCCAGATTAATAATTTTACAAACTATTAACAAAATGACAAAAAATGTATACCGAATAAATTGTTTAAATTAATTATCTTTGATATATGACAGAAAATATTTTTTTGTATATACAAATTAAAAGGTATAAAAGAATTGATTTCTAAGTAATCGCATCAGCCGCAATTATGTCTATACATTTATAGTTACATAATGAAGGGGGACACACACCACATATTCTATAAAATTATGATAATTCAATTGATAACATATATTATACTTTATCTGTTAATTAACGTGAATAAATACCAAAAAAAAAATATCCAAAACTAAACTTATTATAATGAGTCACTTTACGCGTATGCTACGGTAAGTGCTGATATACCGCGAAGCCTCTTCATAGACTATATATAAAGAGATAAGAATTATTTTATAGAAAATGTTTCCAATATAATTTAGATAATATTTATTAATATAATTTTCAACAAATAAAAAATCGTAGAATAACAAAATAACATCAATATATTTTTGCACGTATACAGACTTACATTAATTAAATTAAACGTGAACAGTTGCTGATAGATTTGATTTAGGAGAATAAAAATTAATAAATTTATATATAGTAATATATACAAAATTGCAATATATAATTTATTTATTGCATTTTTCCTTGAATATATATTTATTAATAATTTTTGCTATTTCAGAATTTAATTTTTAATATATAGTTTTCTTTTTTTTTATACAAAAAACGTGCGATAATTTAAATGAAATAACAAAATTCATATTTTCAATATATGTTATTATATTTAATTAAATATTTAAAAAAATATGTCAACAATAAAACTTTAATTAAATTATCCGGAAAACAATATAAATAATTTAGTTGATTCTATATATAGTAACATATAAAATAAATATCAATTAATGTATCATAATAAATCGCATTCTCCGCACAAATATATCCCCTCAGTTGCACATTTTTTAATAACGCAAAGAGTTTTGAATAAAAACTTTTATACGAGAAATGAAAAGCATCCAGTCATTTAGAAAACATCCAGTAAAAGAAGTGTAGTGAATATTTTTTCTAAATATCTTAATATAAACTCAATCAATATATTATCAATATATTTATTATTATAATAATAAAACAACCTCGCCCATATTTATGATTCATCAACAACACGACCAGATTCAGCCGGAATCCGCCACCTCCAAAATTTTATAATTTTAAGAAATTAACCGATTTAAAATTCCTAGTACATTTGATTGTGAACTTATTTTTAAACCTATATTGAATATATATATTTATATGGATTTTGATATGAATGTCTCGAGTGCCTTTATTGATGAATTATATAGATTTATATTTCTCTGTTTAGTTTAAAGTCAATTGAAGGGATTGAAATTAAATTGATAAAATAATATTAAAATTATAAATAAAAATAATAAATATATCAATAAAATGGAATAAACAAAAGAGCACACGCGTTTATAAAATATTATATCAATAACAAAACAACATAAACATAAATATCATATCATATGACACAGAAAATAATTTGTTAATTTAATTTTTTCGCAAAGAAATGGCGAATAATTTATATTATTTGCATATTTCATTAATAAAAATTTTTCCATATTTTGAATGTTTTTTTTTCAACGACATTCAAAACAACCCAATATTGTAGATCTAAGAAAGTTTACATTTTATTTTTGTTTATTGCAACAAAAAAACATTATAATAAATTATTTCGGTAAACAGAAGATGCGGATAATGTGCAAATGGGGATCACATATATTTTAAAATAATAAAGCCATTAAACATTTTTTTTAAGCTGAACTAAATATATTTAAGTTGAACTAAAATTCTAATAATAAAAAGATGTTCTAAAAGAGAAATTTCAATTTAAAGATGTATAATATTCAGTTAAATGTTAAAGATGAGACTTATTTACCTTTATGGAATTATGTAGTGTAGTTGAAATTGAAATCGGATTAAAAAATAAGATTAAAAATCATTTTATTTAACCAAATCGTTTTTTATAATAAATAATTAAAACCATGTATATTCATAGACAATTCAATCAATTCGTTTATTTTAACCATTCGTACTTTAATAAGCGATAAACAGATATTTATTCGTATCAAATCAAATTATATATATATATATTTAATTAATGCCTATAATACTAATGTAATGTAATCTTAAATCAAACCTATATATTTTCGGGTTTTTTGTTTTCAAATACACGCGAATTTTAAGATTGTTAAAAATGCGATAAAGTGTATTGCAAAAATTAAAAAATATTAAAACATATGTTTTTTCTATATAAACAAGTCACATTTATTATAAATTAAATGTGTGTTACGTAACATATAAGGAATATATGGAAAAATAGTTAAATTGTGGCCAAAAATAAAATGCTGATAAACAAACAGAATAAAAAAAAACGTAAACTTTTGTTAAAAAAATAAAAAAGATAAAAATGATCAATATATTATCAATATCATTTGTATAAAAAGGAATTTAGATAATAAATTTTTATTACATTATATATATATATATATGAATTCATATATTATGAATATATGAATTCATATATTAATATTTTTATTTACATTTTATCAACAATAATAATATTTTTGAAAGTGTTGTGTTATTTATATATATTTTTATAATATTATAAATACTTTATATTGTATGTTATATATATATTAAACTTTTAATAGACATATAGTAATTATATTATATTAACATAAATATATCCATAAGAAATAATTAATTATATTCTTTTAATATACATAAATGTAGCTAATCGCTTTTATATATACGCGCAGAGTAATTTAATTTTTAATAATTTTTTTGCAAAAAAATATCTTTATATACACGTTGGTGCGGTGTTGTAAACAATAATTATTATATATGTTATTAATTAAAGATATATATAGCTAATGTAAATTAAAAAAATTTATAGAGTATAGAGTCCGCATTATTATATGTAAAGCAAAATAACGCAAAATATCTGATTATTAAAAGGAACACATTCCTCCATTTATTTGCATACCCCGAGCAATGAACAGAGTTAAAAATAATATTCTAAAAACAAATAATCTGTATGCATCTTTTTTTTTTACATCATTTCAGGTGTGTTATTGAAAGTTTATCAATAAAATAATAACTCTTCATATATAGTATATATATTTACATTATTTACCCTTTAATAAATGTTTTAATTTTCTGTTTTATAAACTTTCATATATCTGATTTTAATATTCTTTTGTACTTTTATTATTTGTAATTTAATATATACATACATATTGTAATTATAAATAAAATTTAGGTTATTCATCGTATATATATATATAAAATAAAGATTGTTTTCAAGAAAATCTTGGATATGTTCATATATGAATATACTTCTGGCAAATTGTTATTATATAAAAAAAAAAATAAACCTATTATCTCTTTATTGATATGTACCTATACCAATATTATTCATGTTTTTTGCGATAAACTCAGATATTATAAATGATTAATATCATTAATTTATATGTAACTGGATATCCTCGATAACCACGCGTATGTGATCAAGATACATATATTTGCGCATATACTATATATATTTTTATAATAAATTATAATTACATAAAATAACTTGGTAAATCAAAACATATATATTTATAATTTATTCATCACATATATAGATATATATGTATAATAAGAACATATTAATCAATCTCCTTTTTTTTCTTTTTTATTTCATTATTTTATTATTTTAATGCTATATACCATATATATATTTAATATCATTAATAAAGTCAAGTTTTTTGAAATTATTAATAACATATTTTAAAAAATTACCTTTTTAAATATGTATTCGATGGTATAATATTAGTGATAATATTTATACAGAAAGGTCTGCAGTGATTGCGATTGGTAAAAGTGTAATAACAATATATAGAATATTTTTTATCATATTTTCCAGATATCATTTGATTTAACAATATATCCAAGACAAATACTTTTATGGATTATTTCCATTCCTAAAAATTTCGACTTTGTAATTTTCTATAAATTTGTTGAAAAATCCCATATTTTTCAATTGCTAATGATCTTATACATATTGACATCACTCTGTATATATAACAGAGAGTGTATAAGGTATACGGAATAAATCAATCAATATTTTGATATATATACAATATCTCCACATTAATGTATATATATTTAATAACCGATCACCAACAGTATTCATGATACAAAACGATTTTATTATTATACACATATACATACACAGAGATATTAATTGTTTTTATTTTGTATATAAATAAAAATTACATCCATAATGCATAAAATATATATTATTTTATGAAGTAATATAAAAAAAAAGTGTAAACAAGATTTTTCTGTTTATAAAAATTAATTTATCTTTTGCGGTTATGCAAATGCATATATAAAATAAATATCAATTTCATTTTAATATTAAATTATAATGGATTTTCAATTTACCAAAAATAATTTATGTTAACACAACCAATATAATAATATATAGCGATTGAATTATTTTATTAATTTGTTATATGTTGATTTTATTTTGGATATACTTTCACTTTATAGCATTTTATTTATATGCGTATTGCATCAATAAATAATAATGAATTCAATGATTGCATTAAAAAATTAGTTATAAGTAAACAAAAAATATAATAATGTTATTATACACAAACAGTATAAGTTAATGGATGTCATATTTCATATTTCAATTATATTTCAATGAAAGATATTTTTTTATGGTAATTTAATAAAATTTCCAGGACATTCCACAAAGAAAAAATAATATAATTTATAGTGGATTATTTTATTATTTTTATATAAAATAATAAATCATCGACACACAAAAATATATGTTAAAATACAATATACAATTTTTATTAACAAGACATTTTTTTTTATAAAATACAATTTATTATATTAATTTTTTTTTTAATCGTTGCAATTGTGCCTATAGTATATATATTACATTAATTCAAATAAAAAAACATAAAAAAATCTATATAAAATAATTTTAAATAAAAATTAATAAATATATTTTTATTTAGTTCGTTAAAATATATATTTAATAATCTATTTATATTTATATATATTTTATTTAAAAAACTATATATATATTATTGTATACAGATATAGATAGCTAGATAGATAGAGGATCATCATTTCTTCATTTAAAAAAAAACATCCGGATTCAACTAAGTTTAAAATTTTGATCTTCTGTACTTTGTCTATAATATTGCTATACATATATATTCTATATATTTCAAAAATAACAACTAAAATATATATATATATATATATAAAAAAAAATACTAAAAATAAAAATATTATTATTATTACTGAAAAAAACAAACAAAAAATATCGATTAAAGTTATAAATATTATAAGGTCATTATTATTTAAACCACAATATACATTATTTATATAGCGACAGTTTTTTTTTCTTTTGTTCTGTTTAAAATTAGTTTTACTAAAAATAGAATTAAAATATTTTTGAAATATAGAAAAACAGAAAAAAAAATATATATATAAATAAAATCCCGCATAGACACACCCGCAATAACAAAAAAAAAACAAAAAAAGTGTAAAATTTTCCATTGAATAGAAATGAGTTCAATTACACAAATATATATATATATATATATATATATATACATTTACATTTTATATATGCATCCAGAAATAATCATTTCATTATTTTAATATATATCTATATACTACTATATGTAGTTTGATGATTGTGTATATATATAAAATATTTTAAAAATATTTACTTTATATAATTTATATCAATAATATATATTTTTTTAAACACATACATACGGTGACCAATTGTTATGAAAAAATAAATAATTTTATATATAATTTTATATATATTTTTATATTTTATATATATGTAAATATATATATAGATTATAGATAATTCATGTAATATATACATATATATAAAAAAATTGTTTTTCCAAATGAAAAACAGATTACAAATGAATATTATAGTTACAATATAAAGAACATTTTTGCTATACACGCACACACACAGATATATTTTTAACCCTCAATTGGTTCATAGTCCTTTAAGTTATAATTTTTATATCATATATAGGTGGACTTGTATATTATATGCAAGAAGGAGTTCAATTTGTATCAACTTTTTAAATGAGAAAAGATCAAGTTATAAAACTTTTTATTGACAATGATAAGTATAGAGTAAAAACGCAATTCTGTTCTGTATATGAACCATATGTAAGATGTTATAAAATTAATTGAAGGCTTGATGGTCACCATAAATATCTATATATGGTATTTATAAAAATAATTGTTTTAGTATTTTAAATGTGTACATATAGGGTCAGCCAACGAAGACACACGATGTTAAACTTAATAGTACAAAACAAACAAAAATCTATCTATATTTATGGCACAATCAAAGCATTTTTTAAATTTACTATCTGACTAAAATCGATTATAAAATTATTTATGTGAAATTTTATATTTTTAATAAGTTCTTTAATTAATGTTTTTACGGGTAATTGATTGGTTTTAAAATGTGGATAAGATCTTATATAGGTTCAACAAAAGTTAACATGAGTCTAGCCTCACGGCGATTAAAAATCACAATTTTCCAAAGATTTACGGTTTATGGAATTAATTGAATCACTTGTACCAGCGACATATGTAATTGATTTTAATTTTTTTGATTATTTTTCACGCTTGCAGTGTACCCATCAAAACAATAATATTTTCTTGTGTATGTATACCACATTGAACATTTCCAAATACCATTAAATTGCAATAACTTCAATTAAGAATTTTATATATAAACACCTTTTACAACAATTAGATTACATATTAACACACGTTATTAAACTTCTTTCGTTCCTATATTGGCTTTCCCTTTATAATTTATATAATTAATTAATTATATATTTATATAGTTATACATATATTTTTCAATTATAATTATAAGAAATAATTGTGTATACAATCAATTTGTATAGTATATTATAGTATACTATGTGAATACAAACTCATTCATATCTTGTTTACACACTTCACATATTTTATTAATGTTATAAATTATAAAAATGTTTTTGTATGAAATCAATAATTAATATATATATATACAGACAATTTGAAATGTCTCTTGTTTTGTTATTTTGTTATTATTGTAAATATGTATAGATTAAAAGTGGTTATTTGCGGTAATTTTATCAAAATTGATATGAATTTACTATAGCAATATACATAGTTACTATTTTATTTAGTCCTAAATATAGTTTTAAATGTTGATTATAAAACAACAATCTATTATATATGTATATTAAAATGTAAAACTATTATTTGGAAAATCTTTATGGTGGTTCCTTTATGGTGAATTTAAATTTCTAACTAATATTTCTTTCATTTAAAAGAAAACCTTAAAAAGAAAACGCGAAAATAAAATATCCTTTGAGAACATTTAATTTGGTTTTATGATTATAAAAATCTGTAGGGATTATATAAGAAAAATTGATCTTTATCTAATTATATGGTTAGTTATGGTATATAATTTTTAAAATCGCTACAAAACATTTACAAAATTTGATGATTTTCATAATGCATAAAATGAATAAAATCTTAAAACAAGTTCCAATATTATTTCGCACAGATTTTTTATTTACAAATTGAAACTAAAAAACAACTTGGATACCAAATAGATGTTTAAATCATTTGCGAATATCATTTATAGAAGATCGCCATTCTTAAAAAAAAAATTTATATATTAATTCTATATACCATATACAAAAAATAGTAAATCGTATATAATTAATAATAATAGCAATTTAACGTTTCTATATATATATATGATAACTTAATTTTTTCTAATTCCAATTAAACTTTAATTATATATTATTCGCATATAAATGAAACAATATGTAAGTGAAAATTTAATAATATAAAATAGAAAAAAATTGTACATAAGGAAATGAATTACATATTTATTTAATGGGTATGTATACAATAGAAAAATAAATTAAATTAAATTCACTAAAAATATGTCATATTAAAATGTTTCTATCATCCACATATTATTGATTTATATATATATATATATATATATTTAGAGGTTTTAATTAAATACGTGTATCTTCTTATTCATATATATATATTAGGTTGTCGAAAAAGTATTGTTAATTTTTATAAATAGATGTCATTATAATTGAATATTTCAAGTAGTACTAATCTGATCAGGTAACACTAACATATGTTCGAAAGATGACATTTCGTAGATAAAAAAAAAAAAAAATTAAATTTGTTTAGTCATTTAAAAGTTGTAGTGCATTAAAGATGAGCGAAATTAGTGAAAAAATTCGATACATTTTACAATTTTATTATGAAAAAGGTGAAAATGCAACGCAGACACATGAACAAATTTGTGCAGTTTACGGTGAAGGAACTTTATCAAAATTAACAGCCTATAGATGGTTTGCTCGATTTCGTCCCGGTAATTTTGATGTCAAAGATGCACCTCGTTCTGGTCGGCCAATCACTGAAAAAGTCGATGAAATCATATCAAAAATTGAAGAAAATCGACACGTAAGCACTCATGATATCGCTAAAGAACTAAACATCCATCACCAAACAGTTTTAAACCATTTTACAAAGGCTGGATACAAGAAAAAGCTCGATGTTTGGGTACCACATGAATTAACACAAAACAATTTAATGAACCGAATTTCCATTTGCGAAATGCTGTTTAAAAGGAACGAAATCGAGTCATTTTTAAAGCGAATGATTACAGGTGATGAAAAATGGATCACATACGATAATAATGTACGAACAAGATCGTGGTCCAATAAGGGTGAAGCTCCTAAAACAGTAGCAAAACCTGGATTAACACCAAGAAAGTTAATGCTGTCTGTTTGGTGGGATTGGAAAGGAATCGTTCATTATGAATTACTAGCACCCGGTCAAACCATTGATTCCGATCTCTATTGTCAACAATTAACAAGATTGAAGCACGAAAAAACGTCCACAATTAATCAATCGAAAGGGTGTTGTGTTCCATCATGACAACGCCAGACCACACACATCTTTGACAACTCGGCAGAAACTGAGAGAGTTTGGCTGGGAAGTTTTAATGCATTCACCATATAGCCCGGACCTTGCACCTTCAGATTATCATTTGTTCCGGACTCTGCAGAACTCCCTTAATGGTTTAAAATTAAATTCCGCAGAGGACTGCAAAATGCACTTGGATCAGTTTTTTGCCCAGAAAACACAGAAGTTCTACAGTGATGGGATAATGTCTTTACCAGAAAAATGGCAAAGGGTCATCGATCAAAACGGCGCATATTTGGTTTAATAAAGTTCATTTGAAATATATAAAAAAATCGTTTGAATTTTGTAAAAAAAATTAACAATACTTTTTAGACAACCTAATGTATAGAGGAAAATAAATGGTCAACGTCCTTGAATTCGCATAAAAATAAAATGTTTTAATTTCATTTCATATTTGCCAAATATATATATAGTATATTTTTTTTTTTTTTTTTTTTTTTTTTTTTTTTTTTTTATATATAGTATATTATGTGATCCAATTTTCTTAATATATGCAATTACAATTATTCAATTAAACATTTGTTTTTTTTTTTTTAGTTTTGTCAATTTTCATTAAACATAATATTTTCTATATATATATTTATTGTTTGTATATCTCTATATCATATGATTGCAATTAACGTTATTTGTATATGTAAAAAAATTTAATTTTACTGTGAATAAAACATTTATTTTCCACGTACTTGAACATAAAAAATACATATAGACATAAACAAATTTGTATATAATAAAGGTCAAGAAATTAAATTAATGCAATTTATTATATTGCCAAAAATTTATATAAACAAGATTTATTATCTATTTTGATTATACATTATACCATATATGTATAATTTATATTTTACCAAAAAATCTTTTTGCGAATTATTCGGTTGTATTATAAATAATATGCGCAAATATGATGAGGATCAATTGAATTTTTTATTTTATAAAATTTTATATATCATTTATAGGGGAGTTCAGTTTTACATATCATTAAATCTTTTCTATATAAATGTGTAAATTTAAGTTTTTGATAAATTTTCTAATATTTTCTTAACTTTATAAAATACAATAAAATATGATTATAAAAACAGAAATTATTTATTTTATACATTTTTATATTTTTCAATTTATTATTTTATATTTTATACTTTTTTTTTTGTTGAATGTAATGACACAATATTCATTATTTATTATACGATGCGGATGATAACAAAACAAAAAAAAAATAAATATATGTTTTGTTTGTATTATGCCTAAATATTATACAAAGCATTTTGTTATTATATATTTGAGTTTTTTGATCTTAAAATAATAATTTAGGTTGAGACCTCTATATATTAATATTGTTTATTATTGTAATTGAGTCGAGGTCATTTAAATTTTATTGACTACATATAAACATTTAACACATTTGATATTATATTATATTTTATATTATTTAATTATATCTTAATTATAATTTGTGCGGAAAAATTATTTATTAAAAAAATTGATTGATAAAAATATAAAAGACTATCGCGCTTATTGATTCAATTGAATAAAAAATATATGCCAGGTTCTTGTTTTTCATATTACGTATTAAAAATTAAAATTAATTAAATTTTATAAATGTGTTCTTACATTTTTAAGGGAGCAGGTAAATGATTTATTTATATCAGATTTATATTTTATTTCAAGTAAATTTAACAAAAAAATA
The DNA here is from genome assembly GCA_958336335.1 of Dilophus febrilis. NCBI lineage: Eukaryota > Metazoa > Arthropoda > Insecta > Diptera > Bibionidae > Dilophus > Dilophus febrilis. The sequence continues at coordinate 33,393,624 of OY284468.1, read as the reverse complement.
TTAATCGATTCATGCAAATGAAATGTTTTGTTGGTTATATATTGAGGTTTATTGATAATGATATATAGAATTTGTGGATTATTATTTCTATAAATTTTGATTACTCCTGATTTTGATTAAATCTTGAAATTATAAATGATTGATTGACTTGATTTGATTCCAAAAAATTGATTAATCTATATTAATATAAAAGAACAGATATATACAAATACATTTTCAATTTGCTTTTAATTGAATTTAATTTATTTATTTATAAGGAACACATCTTTCATCTTAAGGATCTTTTATCTTAAGGATATTATCTTATCATCTTAAGGAAAGGATCTTTCCATCGACGGAAAGGAAATTCTGTATAATTTTCTCACAGTAAGTTCTGTATAATTTTCTCACAGTACATTTTCTGTACATCCTTTTTAAACAAATTCTGTATAAGTTTTCTAGGGGATTGTACTTTTTATCTTGGAACAGCAATTTTTGTATTAAAAGATATGTTGGATTGTAATATTATTCATTATTTATATATGATCGTCATTATGATAACCGCATTAAAATTCTATTAGTAAAAAATAAACTATTATTGGAATATCAAAAATTTTTTGTGTAACGCAAACACAAGAATTATAAATAGATATTATAATTACTTTATTTCTTATAAATTAAAAAATAATAAATTTTCTGGTATATTATTTATATATATATATATATTATTGCACATATATAATTAATTATTTTAATTTGTTGTTTATTATTTTGTATTTAATATATATTATTATATATATTTATATCTATAATTTAATTTTTAAAATGGAAAATTTGTTGTTTATATAAAAACGCGTAATAAAATGTTATTAAATTTAATATACAATTAATAATATATAAGTGTAAATTTATAATTCTAAATATATAATTTACATCGAATACATATAATTTATATACAGAAAAATTCGCGTTTCTCGATCAATAACAGCATAAGGAATTCCAAATTATTTCAACAAAAAAAAATAGCTTTATCATAATTTATGTATTATGAAACATGAACACGAAAGAACATTTTCAATATAAGTCCTAATTTGATTTTTGGGCAGTTAAGACCGTAAGGCTATTAATTTAAATATAAAATATTTATGAATTTTCGATAAATTATCAACTTCGTAAAGAGCATTAAATGGGGTTTTTATGTACAATGAAATATGCCTAAGTACAGCTAGTTTTTTCAGAGTATGATAATAATGAATTTATTACCAATACATTATCAATACATACATAGTATTATAATATCCTTATTATTTTCTACTACACTTTCAATAGAAAAATATATCTCTTTGTGTATCTATCTGAAATTTCATATATTTACGGTAATACTGTAAAATTGAATCATATATATAAATATAGGTAATAATAAATAAAAATAAAATATATACAATAGATAGATAGATATAATATTGATAAATTATATAAATAAGGTATAAAATATGTTTACAATTAATGTTTAATATAAGAATACAAAAATAAATTATGACCAAGTCACGATACACAATATATATAGATGAATATATTTGTATATGCTGAATGCTGTGCGACAACTATATTTAATAAAAAAAAATTAAAAGATTGTACATTGCACTTATATAAATAAATAATAAAAAAAATACACATTTAAATAACATCTAAAAAAAAAATAATAATAAATATATATTTATTTATATATTTATGTGGAGTCTATTTTTAGAAAAACCAATTCTAAAAATAAAATATTTTTTTCTATACACAACTATATTTATATTTTATACGTTACGTATATAGTTTAAATAGAGTATAGTATATATATTATATTTATTATATACGAAAGTTATTTTGTTTACTTCTGTTTTTTTATTATTATTTAAAAATTTTATTTTTTATAATACACATTCCATTGAATGCCATGGCAGGCAACTCTCGATAATATTTCTGTGTTTTTATACATGCATATATATGTATATCTATTTATCTATCTATATGCATACATACAATATATATATTTATGTAAATAAATTGTTTACATTTAAATATATATACGTATACAGAGATATAAATAGATATTGTTTTGTATATTGAAAAAATAAAATAATAACAAACAAGCCTCAAGTATAATTATAGATATAAAATATGTACCATTGACTAAAAAACATTTATTGTAATTTATTTCTACATTCTACAATATATATATCTATATATATGATTTACATATATTATGTACATGCTTTAAATGCATGCATCTCTCATGGACATTTTTCTGTTCACCAACACGTATCTATATACTATCGTATCGCGATGGAAAAAAAGGTAAATTATTGAAACATGTTGTTAAAATAAATTAAAATAACCATCTATATATATAAAAATAATGATATATATGCAGAAATATGGCTAGTGCCAAACCATCTTATATATATAGATATATAGGTGAGATGCTGAAATAGAAAATCGATATATATTGTATATATATAACACCATATTTTGTGTTTATTTATAGATTTTTGCCATACTAAGTTTTCAACATTGTTTATATAAAATTTAATACCTCAGGGAGCATGTATATCTTTTATACAAATATCCTCAATATAAGGTTTTAATTGATTAATTTTGATATATATGGAATATTACATAAATATATATATATATATTTTATAAACATATACACGCATTTTTGAATGTCATTGAATAATATATACAAAAATAATTATTATAGTGTTTAGATGAGAACAAAATATTATTTATTCACCTCCTTATATTTGCTGTTTTTTATTTAATTTCTTTATTATCTTTTGAATCATTATCATAATATTTGTCTAATAAATTAACAACTAATTATATATAAAAATTGATCATAAATATCTATGAAGAATATATCAACGTAAGGGAAACGATATAATTTCAAAAAAATCATATATATATCAATCGATCATATCAATTGTTTACAAAGTTATTATATTCTATAAATTATTATTAAAATAAATTTAGATTATTTTGTTATCAATTTGATTCTCTCTATATATATTTCATATATTCCAATTAAGATTGTTGGATTGTTTGAAAAGAAATACTATCAATATAGAATTATTATAATTATATGAAATTCCATAATAAACATTTGAGAAAATAATAGAAAAAATTAAAATTAAATTCATATATATGAGTTTTCAAAAGAAAAAAAATAAAAAAAATGTTCTACAACCAAAATTTATGAAAATATATAAATTTTCTATTTTTCTTTGCTAGGGAAAATTTGAATATTCGATATTTTTGAAAATTTTCTTTTAAAATATTATCACGGTTTGAGTATTTAATAGCGGTTTTGATAATGTTCAAAAATAAAAGTACTAGATTATTGTTTCGCACACACGCACACACACAAACAATATATATTTTATTTACCATATGAAAATGATTACCAAAATTATATATGAAAAAATTATCAACAAAATATTTTATATATAATTAAAATGATTATTATTTAAAAAATTAAATTAAACACTTATTTTAAATAATTTGTAGTAATTTAAAATGTTTGCGATATAATAAAATATAAATCTGGTTCTGCATTAAATATGAGTCAGGTTGGCCGAGCGGTCTAAGGCGCCAGATTTAAGCTCTGGTTCCCGAGAGGGAGCGTGGGTTCGAACCCCACACCTGACAGTCTGCTCAAATTTTTTGATTAAATATTATATATTTTTTATTAATTTTTTATTTAGATATATTTTGGATTTAAATTAATTGTTCAAAAATTATTATAATTTTATTAATTATCAAAAAAATATTTAATTAAAATCATCGTTTTCAATACAAATAAAATTATTTAAAATTTTTTATTTTTTTTTAAATATAAATTTTTTTTACAATTTCTATATAAAAAATATATGCAAATAGAATAATTTTACCAAAAAAAAAAAAATAACCAAACGAACTTTGTTTTTAAAACTTCTTCAATAACAATCTTCAATAATAAATATGTTAGTAAAAATAATAAAATAATAATAAAATAATCTTCAATATCATAATGAAGTAAATTTTCTTATGGGGCATTGTTTTTATTAACATTAAATTGTAATCATTTGACTCAGTCAGTCAGTCAATTTATTCCTCATTGTCCCTATTGAAATCTATTAAATTTCCCTGATATGGATAATGTAACAATTCTTGATGAATATTTCAAAGGCAATTATTGAAAAAAAAACCACAAATAATATAATTAAATTAATATTTTATTTATTTCAATCTATTAAAACACATTATAAATAAAATCTGACACCATATTTTTTTTTCTTATTCTTTCGTAAATTATATATAATATAAATATTTTTAGCTAAATATTTATAATTTATAACGTTATTTTATATTTATATAATTTTAAATTATTTTTGTAAATATAAATTAATTTAAAATTTAAGCTAATAAATATATTCAAAATTAAAAAAAAAATCTTTTTAGACTTCAAAAATGTCTGGTTTTTTTGTAATATTATTGTTCCCATAAAAATGTTTCTATTGTTTTATCATTTTTATTATATATAAATGATTTCAAAATACAATTTATCAAAAAAAAAAAAAGAAAATAAATTAATTTATAAAGGAATGTATATTTAAATTTAATTTAAATAAAAAATATTGTTTTTTTTTTGTGAATTCATTAATTATATAAAATTATCTCCATTTGTTAAATTTTAAATACTGCGTTTCAATTTAAAAAAATAAATACTTTTCCGAATGTTCAACATTTTTCTTTATATATACTATAAATAATGCAAAAAAAAAAATTCATATTGAATTCATTTATGGAACTGTCTTTTAATTAATTTAACTACATAAATTTTAATTATAAAATATAATTAATTTGTTTTTCATTAATAATTTTTTTTTTTGTACATTTATTTAACTATTTTTTAATTAATTTTGATTTATAATTTGTATAAATAAAATAAAATAAAGGCACAACATTCATTTTTGACAAAACAAAAAAAAAAGTTATTAATAATAAAGTTTTCTGGAAATTGCTGAAATTCTCTTTTGTAATTGTTGTGTAAATATAAATATTTTGTAATATGAGAAGGATTTTTATAATAATAGTAATAATAATAATAATAGTAATAATAATAATAATAAATTGTTGAAAAAATGTTGTTTTTTATATTTTTTATATAAATAATTATTTATTAGAACCTAAAATTCGATATGATTTTCCACCATTGATTTCCCATTCTCTATTAAATTCATGTTCTAATATTTCAGCACCACGTTTACGAGTTAATCCAGTTTCTTCTAAACTCAATTCACACATTTGCATGTCATCAATACCTATAGATATTAATTGGGTGGGTGTATATAAACATTTTTTTTTGGTTTAATTTTGATTCAAAGAATATTGTAATAACATTAAAAAAACAGTTAAATGCCTACCTGCAACTAATAATATTGGTGGTTTATCAGCATGTAATTCCATTTGTCTTGCAACGTATTGACCATCAAAATGTGCATACCATAAACCTCTTTTATCTGTTATAAAAAAAAAACATTTATTTATTATAAATAGTTAAATCACTCAATAAATGTTCTTTATACTTGGATCGGTTGTATTATTATTGGTACGCATGAATGGTATACGAAAATATCGATGTACCGTTGATGTTATCTCTTGTTTTTGTTGAATTCGTGGCGGCGCTTTTGATGCAGCATCCATAATACTTTTTGGAGCCCTTTCATTTTCTTCCATTGTTGTACGTTTACGATTTTTTGCTTTCCATGCATGATAAACCTTTAGACGACGATGAAATTCATGACGACAAGCCTGTGATTTAATAAAAAAAAAAAAAAAAACGTTTTTCATAATGAATGTCATTCATTAAAATTTTTTTTTAATTCTTAGAAGTATTTATATACAAACCTCTAACAATTCAATATCACAAGATGTATTTATAGCATCACGTAATTCAGAATATTTCCATTTTGATAAATCATGTTTTTGTTTGCCCACCAATTGTTGTTGAGCTCGTACCGTTTCAGATCTAATAAAATTTGTTTATATCAAAGTTAAGAGTTAAATTTTCCATAATTTTCAAATGCAAATGATATGAAAATTTAAATAAGTTGTGTTTAAATTGTTAAAACAGAATGAAAAGCATATTACAATTAGTGTAAAGATATGTTCAAATAGTAAAGAAGCATTTAGTAAATTGCCCAAAAAGCAATGCATATAATTGTTATGTTTAGTGGAAATGAAATTTATATTATATTAAAATCGATGGATGATAATTTATGAATGGTGTTACGGATTTCTATGTTAAAGATCAAATTTACCAAAACATATACATATAATGCAAGAAAATGGATTTTTATTATTATAGAGATAAGAAAAAAAAAGAATATATAAATGTACAATTTAGAAATGATTACAAAATAACACAATACACAAAATAAAAATAAAACAATAAATAATATAAAAGCATTCTAAAAACAGAGGTGATTATATAAAAATTAATATGTTATTTCATCAAAATATAATATGGTTATTATTTAATTAATAAAGTCAACTCTAATTATTTTTTTTTAACAAATTCCAACTAAAGGGAGATTAAACAATTCATTTTATTAAATTTTAATTCGTGCAAATGTAAATATTAAATTCATAATTAAATTTTTGTTTTTAGTAAAATAAAAGCACAAATCGTTAATCAATAATTCAGTTTTGTAATCGATGAATTTGTGTGTGCATTTAAAGTATACCTGATCAGTCTATTTGGCATTGATGACACCTCACTTGGACCACTGATAGAAAAAAATAAAATAAAAATGTTCATAACACAAAAAAAAAAAAAAGAAACAATATTTTACACTTTATAAAAATTGATTTCTGATTTCGGAAAAAAAACCAAAAAAATAATCATCATCACAAATATTATTTACAAATTATTTTCAGTTTTTCAGTTTTTCTGTTCTAATTCTTATATTTTTGTAATAAAAAAAATCAAATTTTTCTTTGTATAGAATTAAATGAATTTCAAAAAAATATATGAAAGAAGAATAAAACAAATACATAAAGTAAACAATAAATATAATGGATGATGAATGAAAAACAAAATAAAAAAGGGGGTTTTATTTGTACAATAATTTCGTGAATACCTTAAACTTTTGTTTTTTGTATTAAGATATGTTAAATAAATAAATGTAATAGAATTTCATACTTTCTCATAATCGGAGGACTATCTTCAACTTGACCATTTGATTCTTGCGCTAAACGTAATGCAAGTTCATGATCACGACGTTCTTGTTCCAATTGTTGACGGTAACGTGTATCATCTTGCGCTTCTTTCTCTAATTGAGCCTAATTTATGAATAATATATAATATATCAATTTTTAAGATATGCCAGTAACTGATTTTATTACAAAAACTTACCTGAAGAACCAATGCCGCCTTTCGATCTTCTTCCTCTTGTCGTTTACGTTCAATTTCTTCCATTTTACGTTTAGTCTCCATTTCCACTTTTCTAAATTATATTTGAAATAATGCGTTTTAAATTCGATATAAAAATTGTGAGAGAATTTCAATTTATGTATTTTTGGTTAAATTAAATGTATCATTGAATGGTATTTCATTAGAATTGATTTATTAAGGTGATTATATACCTTTTTCGTGTTTCCTCCTCTTCGCGTTGCTTACGATCTTCTTCTTCTTTAAGTTTCCTTTCGGTTTCAAGAGCCTCTTGTATTTTTCGTAACCGTTCTTGTTCTTCTGCCTTTCGTTGTTCCTGTTATTAAATATCAGAAAATAAATATCTAAAAAGCAAAAATAAAAAAATACAATTTACAACTTACTTGATATAAACTTTTTAACATATTATTTAATTCATTGATTTTATTCATTATATCTGAATATAGTCCATCAATTTGTTTTGCTTTAATCCGTTGTTCTGATTTAATTTTATTGATTGATTGTTCAATTAATTTTTCAACATCCGTTACACGTTTCATTACATTATCTTTACCACTTTTCAGTTGAACAACCATTTCTTCCGTTTGTTTTATATTACGTTTGAGCTCTTTAATTTTTAAAATACCTTTTAATCGTGGTTGATGTTGTTTACGTGCCAAAAAACCACGTATAATTTTTTGTGCTAATAATACACTTTTATTACGGAATTTAATACGATTTTTAACTTGAATCAAAAGAAAGAAAAAGAAAAAATTATTAATGAATAAATCAATGATTAATAGACAAAAAAAAACTATAAATCATTACTTTTAATAACACAAATTGCAGCAAATGCTGATTTAATCCATCTCGATCGAACTAACCATTTTTTAACATTAGCCACAATCGCTTTTAGATTTTCTGGATCTGATTTCATAATACGATCAAATTCAATAAATTTACCGGGACGAAAGAATACTTTGGTAATACCAAATTTAAAATCACGATTATTTAAACGTAATGAATGTAACATTGCCTATATTGATATATATATAAGAAGTTATAAAATTAAAATTTAAGCAAAATTTTAATCATATGTAGTTTAATTTTACCTCACAAAATATTCTCGGTTCTAATCGTACCAATTCTGGTGGTAAATATTTTTTATACATATTATATAATTCAGCAAATGGTACACGTGATGGATAACCGAATTCCATTAATTCTAAAACGGCCGTTGTACCCGAACAATTTAATTGAGCCAATGCCAATGTACCATCAAATTCATGATCAATCATTTTACCATTTGGTTTTATACAACGTACAAAATTGGTTCCCTAATTATTTGTGTAATATTGCTTTTAATCAAATTTGTTGTTGAAAAGTTAAAAAAAAAATTTTATTTACATTTTGTTCCAATTTTTCCATTAATTCTCCCAATTGTGTTTTAAATTTTGAACCTACAGATATAAAACTTAATTTTCCTTTTGACTGTGAACTACCACCATTTGAAAATATTGTTTTTAATAATGGATTTTCCGATTCTTGAACTAAACCCTCCAGAGATGCATGTAATGCATCATTATTTTTTTCAATAAATTGATTCTAAAATATATATTATAATTAATATATCTTCTGATTATTATATATATATATATATATATATATAGATGTATAGATTAAACTCACGGTATTATAACAAACAGCACCAGCAAAATGACGTATTAAAAAGCCTTCTTCATCGCGTAATGTACGGTGGGCCTTTAGTCTTGATGTTCGTGGATAGGCTAAACGATAATGACCATTCCATTGCGAATGCACTTCGGCGGTAAAATGGGCAAACGATGGTTTTGGTAATTTTGATTCTTCATCCAATAAATTAAAAATACCATTTGATTTCGATTCAATTAATTCGATAATATCTTGATTATCGGTGAATTTTATTTCAGGTACATTTAATCCCTCACGCCGATACAATTCTTGTTCATGTTTTAATATATTATCATTGAAAAATTTCTGTAATTTTTCATTACAATAATTGATGCAAAATTGTTCAAAGGAATTAACCGTAAAATATTCAAACCCAGCAATATCCAAAACACCAATATAATAACTGGACGCTTTAAATGGTATATTTTGATTTATATTCAATACAATATGATCAAATAAACGACTATATAATGCTTTAGCTAATGCATCTCTTGCATTATTTGCTTCGTAAACTTTTAATGGAACCCTAATCATAAATGTTTATAATTTTTAAATAATAAATTTGAATATATTTTATTTAAATTCCCTTTATTTCAATTAATCACTTACATTATAACCGTACCCTTAACTCCACCACCTTTACTTTGCATAACACGTGAAACCAATGCTTGACGCAATTCCATTGGATCGACACCAATTAATTTTGCTGTAATGATTAGTGATTGTTCAGATGATTTAGCAATTTGACAACCACCGCGTACATCTTCTGGATTCTCTTCAAATATAACATTTCCTAAATGTAACACACCCGCAACTAAACCATAAATTTCTAATTTGATTTTATCGGTTAGACCGAGTCGCGTTAATGCTTCATCCAACGTATTAAAATCATTAAAATCATCTAGAATTGGATCACGTAGAGCACCTTTTGTTTGATGACCTTTCGATTTTTGTGCCGGTAAAATTTTTTTATCCGTTACAGATGTTGCAAAATATTGCGTACAACCAGATAAATACTGAAATAGAATTGTACATTATTTCTTAAAAATCCAAATTCAAGCTAAAATTTACTTAATATCTCTTATGCTGAAACATTTCTTACTCTAAAATCATCCGGTTTTCCAATATGTAATCGTTCACGTAATTGTTGGGGGGCACCAGCACATAACATATAAAATACATGATAATTTCGTTCCTCTGGACTCTGGGTACATATACGACTTTTTTCCAATAGATAATGTGAAATGTGTCCGCCGACCACTTGACATTTTGGATCATAATGCACTTCGATAAATTTTCCAAAACGTGAACTATTATTGTTACGTGTTGTTTTGGCATTACCAAATGCTTCTAAAATTGGATTAGCATCTAAAATTTTCCGTTCAATTGGACCGGCAGCCGCCATTGAATGACACAAATATTTTAATAGATATTTTGTTGATTCTGTTTTACCGGCACCCGATTCACCCGATACAATAATCGATTGTGATAATTTTAATACACGCATATCACGTATTGCTTTATCGGCTTTAATTGTATATGTATGTGTATATGCATTAACCAACATATAAAAATTAAAGTTAAAAATAATCTCAATATAAAATTAATTTATTTCATAGATAATTACCAATCGCATAAACATGTGGTGGTAATTCACCCAATGATTTTCCATTATATCTTTTTATTGTTGTATCCGCATACAATTCACGTATTTCCTTATATGGATTAACAGCAATTAAAATATTTGCCACATAAGTCTGCGTGCATATAGCAAAAGAAGAAAAATATGCAATTACAAAAAAATTGTTGTATAGTTATATCGCTAGTTTTTCTTTTCTTTCATCTTCTACTTATAATTCGCACAATCAGTATATGTATAATAATTATATTTGTAAAAGTATTTTACTTACATAAATTTTATCTTTATAATATCTAGTCTTAAGATTATCTAAAAATGTAGCCTCATTCAGGAACATTAATTCACCTGTCAATTCAAAATTTAACAAAATTTAGATTTTGGAAAATAAAAAGTGGATGAATAATGATAAGAAAATAAAGTAATTGATTGTATTAAAATACAATATATTCTACATATGCATAGATATGATTAAATTGGAATTCGCAAATTTATTTTTTGTACAATATTGGTGAGAAATTATTATATAGATACAATTAGGACGTTGTGTCATGCATATACAATATACATACATATATATATATATAATAAATCAAATTTCAAAACATATATACTATATATATTTGTTTTTACCTATATTATTAATTAGTATTAAGTGGATATTTAATTAAATTAGTTATTTTATCATGCCTGTACTCAGTATATGTATAAAAATGATTCATTGATTACAAAACACATTTGAATTATACATTATATTGGCATGTGTGATATTATATACGTATTGCAAAAAATACTTATATTCAAACATAGATAAGTAAATAATTATATATTTCCCAAATGACCAGCACCAATTTTTATTTATGGTTAATGTTCTTAATCATTTAAATTTTTTTATAGTACACATATTTCAGTGATTTATAAATAAAAAAAAAAGAAGGTAATATCAAGTAAGTTATATTAACTAACTTAATTGTATATATACAAATGCGATAACGTGTATAATATTAAAAATTCTCATTCAACGATAAAGATTAATATATTTAAACTGATAAAATATTAACAAATACAATTTGTTATATACAATCTTATCGTCATATATACTCTTATGTTTTACCATTTAAAGGTCACCACCTGATATTTTTTTTACATTAATCCCGAATTGCGGAATATTCGGAATCGTTTTTTCTTTATTTCATTAAATTTAAAAGTATTTATTATTCATCAACCAGTGTCTGTATATATAAACAAAATATTTCTTTAATATTATAAAGTGTAGTGTATACACTCACATGATTGTTTGATAAAAAAAAACAATGAAGTTTATTAATATTTATATACATATATATAATTATGTAATTAAATTCTATATAATAAAGTAGTTTAATCTTTTGTGTTTTCATACACATATAGTTTATAAAATAACTTTATATAAAAATAAAAAAAAATTACATGCGTCCATATAAAAATGGAATTTTTGTTATATTATTACAACAATATCAACACCGCCGCATATAAATGTTACAATTGAATTATGTTACAATGACAGTCTTGTTGATTCGTTTTGAAATTCTATACCTATATAATAATTTAACACTTTTGATAGATTAACAATAAAGATAATTTCAATCATCTCGTAAGAGAGATTTTTCCTATAAGTTTATTATATAGGAAAAAAATCCGATTTAATTTTTATAGAAGTTCATTATATGAAAGGTACAATTAATTAGCGGCTTTACTGTAGTATATAATTATGCAATTGTTTTTCCTTATAAAATTATGTAATATCGCATGTATTTTAGAATAGTTTTTTTGTATTTTCTTTTTTATTATTTTATTATATATTGTTGAACATTTTTTTTTTTGGTTTGTTTAAATGAAGTGAAAAATTTTATAGTTTACTTTACCATAATAGAAAGAATAAAATTAATATTATTAATTATTAGGAATGTTATCTGAAGTTGGCAAAAGCTTTGTTTTAACCTGAATAGAATCACATTCTGAATGCATTCAAGTGAAGTAAATGTTAAAAGTGAGGACGATTAAAAGTAATGACAAAAATGTTATATAGAAATAAAAATATATCTTATTTTTAGTCATCAGATAATGAAAATTTTTTGCAAACAGAAAAAAAAACGTAAAAAGTAAAATGAATTAAAAACAAATAAAAAACGAGAATATTTAACATGTTTATCAATAAATATATGTACGCGTATATAGTGATGATAAGCGCGTGTAAAAATTGATAAAAAAAATAAAACGAGCCACAAAAAAAAAATGTCGTAATCATAAAGTCAATTATAATTTAACAATGATAAAATAATTAATTGCTTTAAATATGAGTATAAATAAAAAATAAAATACAAATTAATAAATAAATTAAATTGAAATATAATAGAAAATATTATATAAAAAAATGTTATTGTGAAATATTATATACGTTTAATATATGGTATATACTTACAATTATCATCATGATCTTGTACACCTTCACATGATGGATAAATATCATCAATTGGACAAATACGTTTTGGATATTTTTTATTTATCGGTGACACTTCAAATTCAGCCGGTCCAATTTCACATATATTCCCCTGTATATAACCTTCGGCAGGATCTCTCGCCCACACCAACTGAGAGTCCATCATCATGATAGTGACTATATGTATAGAAAAAAATGTATAATTGAAAAAATAAATAAATTATTTTCTATATAAGTTATTTATTTGCATATAGTTTAAAAATATAAATTATGTTTAATGCAACCAAATGATGAACCTTATATAAAAAGATATATATCTATATGTATACGTATATCATTTAGGAGGTGATCGCTTAATAATTTAAAACAATCATATAATCATATCATACATTCTACATTCATATAATTTTAAATTTAATGCAAAATTATTCTCATTCAAGTTTTGTTATAGATGCAAAAGGAAAAAAAAAATTTCAAATCTTCAATACGTCAACATACTGCTAAAGATATAAAGATATAGCGTTATAGATATAGCGACGTGTTATTAAAGAAATACGTTTTGTTTTAAGTGATAATATTGAGTGTAATGCAATCCCATATACCGTGATATATATATCACAAATTGTAAATGTGTTGAATTCATTTTATTAAGTGAATCTTTTAATATATCGATGGATGTAACCATTCGATAACATATAACTTTTGCAAAGATTTGCATATATATTCATTAATTTGATCCCAATGAATAAATGGTGACTCTGTGTGTGTGAAATTCACATCCGTCGCATATAACAAATATAGGAACATTTTTTTTTTGTTCATATTTTAGATGCGGGGATTAGAAGAACTCACAACACGATCTCAAAATTTATTATTCAAATTTTAAGATATATGTATGCTAACCACTGCACCACAGAGTACTTTAAAAAACAATCAAACCATTTAACATTATCACATAATTTTGATTTGTGATATTGTGAAGGTCTTTTATTTAGTATTTTGCATATACAATATATATATGATTTAATTTAAAATCAAATACCGTAATTGCAATTTTTTTATAGTTAAAAATTGTGTGTGTATATATTTCATATTTTTGTGCGGTTAAGAATTTATGGAAAAAATATAAGTTTTAATATTTTTAATTAAACAATAGACACAAAACTATTTTCTTATATATACCGATTGTCGAGTGAAAAATTAGTTTACCAATAAATACGTCAGGTAAAATTATGAAATATTTCGTTGTATTATTTTCGCAGGATCAAATTAACTATAGATTTAGTGCTGTTAAAGAAATTAAGAGACACATTTTCTTTTTAAATAAAAAAAAAAATTGATAAATTAAACTGATAAGAATTAAAATTTTTTTATTGTATCTCCCAATTATTATTAATTATTAATTATTAATTAATTAATTGTATGTGAATCTGTGATGCCTATATTAGATAAAACGTTAACTTAAAATTCTCGGATACCCTGTTAAGATATAGTTGGTTCCAATACTTATGCCATCCAAATACAATTTCTGTTAATTTCTGCGTTAATCTGAATTGCATATGGTAACAAATGGGTAGTTATACATAATTTCCCATGCTGTTGGTCGTACAGCTTTAATTACCGCGACACCGTAAAATCAAATTATTTGAAATTAAAGAAAGCAAAAACAAGTAACCGCAACAGAAGGTTGTTGGTCGGGCTTTATATATAGAGCCATCAATTGTGTCGGTTGTTAGCGCGTATTTTTTTTTTTTAATTTTTATATAATTAATTTTTTATTTGTTTTTTTTTTTAGTATATTTTAATTATTTCACAAAAAAAAAATAAAATACATATTATATTATAAAAAAAAAAAAAATAAAATAATATTTGCAAAACATTTTTTTTTATCAAGCTATATTGAGAACATCTGAAATAAAAACCGGATTATTATATATACATTTTAATGATGGTTTATGTTAAACAAAAAATAAATAATCAACGAATGTATTTTAATTTTTTTTTTATATATAGTTAAAATAATAGTTCTATATGACAGCAAATATACGGTACTCGTTTTATATACATATATAGAATTACATATATAATTTATATAGAATTACATACGTATGTATATACAATTTGAATCAATTACATTGCATTTAATTTCATATATATTTAATAACATTTTAATCTTCTTCTGTGAAGGCATATTGCATGTATAGGCACCGATTACATTTAAAACATATTCTAAGCCATTATAGATTAATAGTAAAACCATTAAAACAAACTAAAATTTACTATTATTATGAGTCAATATATTATTTCATATATATAATATATATTTAAATGGAACCATATCTTAACGCTTTATTTATTAAAATTTTACTAAATATACAAAATAAGCCCATACAAATTATATTTATTTATTTATCCTAATTATGGTCATAAAACATGATATTAACCGCACGACGACGAGTGATGTAATGTTTTTTGTTTTTTCTTTCTTAAATATGTTGATTTTATTAGTTATATATTTTTATTGTTAAAGAAAAAACAATAAAACCGTGATCTTGAAATGTTTATAACTTTATATATAATTGATAACATAAAATATACGTTATAAATTGCCAGATAAATGAAATATATATATATGAAATGATGAATGATCAATTCCAAATATTATACATATATATATATTTTTTTATAAAGTTCATCGACGATACACACGCACGATACTGTCTACTATAAATATATATAACGATATAACTGTTCATATTTATATAAAGATATTTACCATTTAAGATGAGTCTATAAATAGAGTTGAACAGCCATGGTATGGTATATATAAAATAATAATAATAATAATAATGGTAATATGGAAATTTAAACCGGTTCGTATTTTTTTTATATTCGATTTGGATATACATAAAATAAATATATATATATAATTATGTATTTTATATATTGAATTGGTGTTTTGGTACTGAATTTTAGTATTGCACTTTTTCATAAATAAAAAAATAAATATTCATATCATAATTTTTTTAAAGCAATTGCAACTGAAATTCTTTTTAAATTCTTAAATCCTCTTTGTATTGTATAAATTAAGATATTAAAATATATAAATTATATCTTTCAAGGACTTAACTTGATATATAGTAATTAATTTTTTTAAATTGAATTTGCGGGATTTATTTAAATATGATTTAAAAACTAATATGAAATTTACACCAAATTATAAAGCAAAAATACTTTGTAAAATTCATCACCCAAAACGTGTACAATAAATTTTTTTTTCTGTAATAATTTTAAATTGCCGTTGTTTTGTGTATTTATTTTTATTTTTTATATTTCTAGAATTTATCATTTTTATTTTGTTTGTAATTTATATTAACATGCAAATAAAATTGTGAAATTTCATTTAATTTTTAATTTTTTTTCATATAGAGTCCACAAAACAACAATTAAAAAGTACATGTAAATTATAGAAATAATATATATAGATTTAAATGATCAACTTTCACATTGTCCGGTGTTTTATCAGGGTTGTGGAGCTGTAGTGGAAATATTTGAACGTTCTCATTGTCATTCCTACATTAATTTGTTAATTATTATACGTTACGTTTTTTCATTTATTTGTAAATTTAATTCATTCACATAGAAAACGAATTGAGGTCACATATCTGATCTGATCATTCCAGGTGGGATTGAAAATAAAATCAAATTAAATTGTTCACCTCATTTATACATTCCAAAAATTATACCATATGACTATCGATTTGATGATTAATCACATTATAATCGCTGTATTTATTTGACGAGAAAACTCCTCAATGAATTATTTATATGTGTACATAAGTGAAAGATTATATAATTTTTATCAAAATCATATATACATACAAATGTTACGTCACAAGATAATGAATTATTTTTTTTTTTTTTTTGATAAAAATGTTAACATTTTAAATTTGAAATGATTGATTTTTCATTTATCCATTCTTTTGAATTTTGATATATATATATATATAATAAATGAAATACGACGTCAAACGCGAAGACGGAAAGTATAGAAATTTTTGTTTAATCGCATATAGTAACGTATATCTTGCATATATCTCTTATTTTATGCAACCAAATAAACTAACAAAAAAAATAAATATTGTTTTTTTTTAATCAAATATTATTGTTTTTTTTTTTTTTAATTTATCTACTTAAAGCTATATACTTAAAAATGTGTTAGTGGATATGAATAAAAAGGTTATGTTATAATGATTTTTATTTTGTTCTTATCTCTTAGATATAGATAGGTATTTTCTTATCACTTATATATTATATTGATAATACAAACAAAAAAATAAATAATTATCTTGCATATTTTGCGGTTAATGGCTAACATTATTATTATTTTATAAATATAAATAATGAAAAAACAAAATATATATATACAAATAATTCGACAAAAAATGATTCATATTGAAAACAAAAAAAAAATGGTATATTGTGCGTTAATAAAAAAAAATAAAATAGAATAACAAAAGCATATGTATATCGCATCACAAATATTTAACCAGACTTAATTCCTTTTTTTGTTTTTTTGGTTCATTACAAATAAATGAATAAAAATTTTTATTTTTTTTTAAATAAAATATATGCCGTTCATATATTAATATTGAAAACCATATTTATAATATGTAAAAGAAAAGTTCAACAGCAGATATACCATTTTTTTATTTATTCAGATTATATACTTAAATTGAAGTGATTAAAATATATATGCGTTATCATTAATTCATATATAAAGGTATAAGATTATTTTTAATGATTTTATTTTATTTTTTTTGTTTTGTTTTTCATATATATGGCTTTTTGTATATTGTGTGAGGTATTGTTTGTAAGGTATAATTATTGTACAAAATCACACCTTCAATATATTTTGAAATGAATAGCGATTCTCGTATATTATCATTATCTATATATGGTATTTATGATTATTTATAGTTAATGTAAAATAACAAAAATTTAATAATTTTATTTTTTACTTATTCACTTTTTGCAATATTTTAATGAATATAATGAATAATTAACTGAATATATGTTTGTGGAAATATCGTTCATAGATCTACAAATCCTAAAGTGAGGAATCAACTTACAGTGTCGGAGTTTGAAATATCATATAATAAGTAGACTTGTTTCTTTGGTAAATAAATTTGACGAATAATTTAAGAATTAAGTGACAAGTTATTAATTGTTTGTTGAAGTATGTATAATTGTATGTATAAAGTAGAAGAATCACTAGATTATGATTGATGGTAGAAATATATTATATACTAAAGGAAACATGAGATGAAGATTTTTGAAATATATATAATTAAATATTGAATATATAAATATAAACACATCGCGCACGAAAGACGATATAATCAATGATAAGATTTTTATTATATTATTTACATTTCACACTCTGCACGTAATTGTACCTATATACAGAGCAAATTCTATATAGATTTATATAATTACATATATATATATATATAGGTTTTACAGTCCAAATACAACCTTTTACAAATCAAATTCAACTTTTTACAATTCAAATTCAACTTTTTTCAAATGAAATTCAACCTTTTATAAATCAAAGTCAACCCTTTACAAATCAAATTCAACCCTTTGCAAATCAAATTCAACTTTTTACAAATCAAATTCAACCAATTTTTTAATGAGTTTTGCAGTATTTTTTAATACATATTTTCATTTATTATCATTTATTTTGTATAAAAAAAAGGTTTTAAACTTTTACAATAAACAAAAAGGTATTTTAAATAGTATTTATATTATTCCAAATTATATATATTCAATGATGGAGCATTCAATAATGTGTCCAATGATAGGATATTCTGATAGATATGATCGAAAATAAATTAATTATAGTACAAAAAATATTTTTTTTGAACAAAATTTTCCGGAAAATCCAATTTTCCTAATAATTTTTTTTAATTATTCATACCTTTTCTTTAAACATTAAGAACCCGCATTAAGAATACATTAATTTTTTCAAAAGATAAAGTCGATTCTCTAAAAAACGTCGGGCTAATTTTTTCTATACTGTAGGATAAATCTCTTAAAAAAATTAACCAATTTACTAATTTGTCTCTATAACAAACATGAATTAATTGAAATGAAACATGAAAATAAAAATTAATTTTGAAAATTGAATCTTCCCGAAAAATTTTGTTCAAGAAACAACACTATAAGTAATTCATTTGCGATCATATCTATCAGAATATCCTATCTTTGGGATTATCAGGACACATTATTTAATGCTCGGTCATCGAATATATATATTTTTGAATAATATATATACAATTTTGAATAATATATATAGTAAATCGTATAAATGGACCGTTGAATAACGTCAACTAAATTATTGTTTCCTGGTTCCGACATTAGATTAGTTGAACAAAATTTCGTTTCAAAAAAACAATTTTTCTATCGGATTTACCATTGGAGAATATGGTGGTAAAAATTTGGCAAGGAATATTTGTCGCAAAATGCGACATTAAATCCTTTTCACTAGCTATTTGGTGTTTTTCATTTTAATTGACAGGTTTTATTTTAATCCGTTGTTAATGCACTGGAATAAAACTACCCTTTCAGTTTAAGATACTCTTCCGTTTGTTGTAAAAACTTTGTTTGTTTAAAAAATGTTTTGTATTTTTTTTTTCGTAGTATTGATTAAAATTAAGTAAAATCCTTTTTTATACAAAATAAATGATAATAAATGAAAATATGTATTAAAAAATACTGCAAAACTCATTAAAAAATTGGTTGAATTTGATTTGTAAAAAGTTGAATTTGATTTGTAAAGGGTTGAATTTGATTTGTAAAGGGTTGAATTTGATTTGTAAAAGGTTGAATTTGATTTGTAAAAAGTTGAATTTGAATTGTAAAAGGTTGAATTTGATTTGTAAAAAGTTGAATTTGATTTGTAAAAAGTTGAATTTGATTTGTAAAAGGTTGTATTTGGACTGTAAAACCTATATATATATCTTTATATATATATATATATATAGATAGAAGCCGTATTTCTTAATTCGCTATATATATATAACATTTACAACTTATTGCGAACATTATATATATATATATATAACACGATATAAACATATATGAAAGAAAATAAATTATTTAGTTCAATTTATACATATTGAATATATAACATATACTCTCTATAGAATAGAATCATATATAAAAAATAAATATATATGTAAAGTAAATGAAATTAAATTATACACTATATACAATACCTATCTCTATATCTATATACAGAGTTATGTGTGCAAAATTTATTGAACCCCATTCAAATATGTCAATTGAATTTATTATATTAAATATTTCCTTGTTTTTATTCCTTGGTTTATACAATATTTTACATTTTGATAAATGTAAAATTTAAATTTATAGACCAAAATATAGTTTTTACATCTTAAACGCATCTTTAAAAAAACATCACAAATAATATAAACTAACTAACTTTGATTAATATGATTAATTCAAAAATTCAATATTCCATTGAACCGACAATTATAAGTTTAATAAAGACAACACAAAACGGTTAATCTATTTTCAAATTCCAAATATACATATTTATAATTATTATAATAAGTTATTATATTTGTTTTAAGTATATAAGGTTATTTTATTTTTATTTTTTTTGTTAAATTATATTTATTACAATAAAAACAGAATATTCATTCTTATAGATACATATATTTAAATAAATATATGTAATAATATACAAAAAATAAAATATTAAAAGTGTGTATATTATATGTGTGATATATAAATACGTGAAAAAATATAATAATCTTTGAAATGGTGAGAATATTATAAATATCAATATAGTTGCTTTGTATAGATTCATTTTTCGTAATGTATTAAATATAATAACTTGTATATATTTTATAATTAATGAGAAATGCTAAAAAGAAACCTTTTCAAAACACGATTGATTTATATATACGTATAAAAAATATATATAGTTTTATAAACTATAGTTTTATAAACGTACATATATAGTTTTAGATATATCGATCAATATCAAAGGTATAATATATGTAATTTATCAGAATTTTTATATTATATAAAAAATAGATATTTATATTTATACACGGAATGTGTTTTATTATATATATATATATATTAGTGGCAGGGTGAAAAAACAAACGTGTCCTAATGACACAAACGGTAGGATATTCTGAAAGGTTCATATATACAAATAAATTAAATATAGTACAAAAATATACAAAAACATATTAAAAATATATTGGGAGTCTAGAGCAAAATTTTCCGGAAAATCAAATTTTCTAAATTGTTAATTAAAGTCATAAGGTTTTTGCCTTCGTTTTTAATTTTCTTTGCATCATTTGAAAATTAAATTAATTTTTCATAAAATAAAATTTGAAAATCGATTCATCAAAAGATATAATGTACAAATAATACGATTTTATAATTTTCCTATAATAAAAATATCAGAAATTGATTGAATTTTCAATTCGTGCAAAGAAAATGCTAAATATCGATAATGTATATATGAAAATGTATTTTATATATATAGTTATAAAACTTTTATAGGAAAAATCTGTCTGAAAAAATCTGAACATTACTAAAAATATCTATATGTAATTTATGAATTAAAATTTTAAAACTTAATTATTGAAAGGTATCGTTAAAAAATCGTTTACGTTCTATTTTAGATAGATCCATAAGAAGATAATTTTTTGACAATATATAAAATGGATCTATTGTATTAAGAAGATGAATGTAGAACGGCAGAAAATAGAAAAACAACTATTGCGTGAAATTAAATAGAATTCAATTACTATATACTGTATACATATACTAAAATTTTCTAAATGTTATTTATTTTTTTGTATAGAAAAACACAGATATTTGATACTTTTTTTTTTTTGGTTTTAATACGATATAATCATAATTATGTTTATGTTTTTCACTACACATAGATTTTTTTTTTGCCATACATATAGGAAATATTGACAAAACATGTGTTTCTTAATGATGTATATAATGGATTCTATATGTATATTTATATACTTTCATCATCAATATACAAAGCATTTCAATATTTCTTTTTCATTGAAATTTTTTTTGTTTTATTTAATATTTTTGAAGTGCTTATTTAAACCGAAAGAAATACATATATATGATGTATACGTTTATATTTAATATGTGACATGAGCATACAATTATTATGTTCATGTGACAATGTATAACATGAGTGCAAATTATAACTAGGTTATATATATTCTTATTATATGCATATATACTCTATATATAAATATGATTTTTTTTTCTTTATACATTAATGAAAATTCAATGAACCACAATTTTTTAATTACATTAAATTCCATTAAATTATAAATATATACAATTTAATTAAAAATCTGATTTATGTGTGTAAAAATATTATTATATTAAATATTTTATATATATTAAATTATTATCACACAATTGTAGAATATGTATAGTAGTTCAGTTTTAAAAAATATAAAAAAAAAACAATTGTTCTAAAAATATGCATGTTTTTTGTTGTTGATAACTTAATTTCATAATAAATATTCACATACGTATATTTTATTCGCATAAATTACCTATAATAGAACATAGTCGCAGTCAGTCAGTCATTACAAGGTTCAATTCATTATAATATATGTATTATATATTATGGTGTTATATAGAACATTCATAATGATTTTTAGTATACAGGGTGACTGACTACATATACTGGCAGATCATGTTTATATTAATAGTTTTATTAACTTCATTGAAACTTTAATATAGAATCTATCGGAAAATTGTTTATTCCATTGACAAAATTCAATTTCTTATTGGATTTGTCGTAAATCAGGTAATTTTATTCAATGTAATAATCGCATTTATGTTAATCAATATATATTTTTTTCATAAACCACCTTTCTTTACTACACAATCGTTAAGAACTTTCATTCACTCTGTTGTTTTGTTATATGGATGCGATATATATATAGAATCAATTCACAATTCGAATGACATTTATATGACAAATGTACATATTAAAAAATTAAATTAATTTCATTACATATATATATATTATTATTACACATTTGATGAACAAATAAATTTATTATATATATGAATTTGCAAAAGAATTTTTTTTTATATAAACTATTATGAATAATTGAATATATATATATATATGATGATATACGAGCAGAGTTTATTAAAAGTGTAGGTGTATTATAATATATATTAATATTATAAATCTAAATATATGCGTATATATATTCAAGTAATAATATAAATATAATTATATATGAGATGAGGGTCACAATTTATTATTGTAATAAATTTTATGTATTTTATGATCAATCAACAACGTAAAAAAAACAAAACAATTGTTTTATTTATAAAAATTTTGATCCGTTGAACTATATTTAGTTGGAAAGAAATATTATTGGTTCTATTACAATTTATGGACCATTGGGAGCTATAAATTAGAGTAGTTGAGTTTCAGATAACAGGATAAATATATTGAATTCTATAGCATATCAATAAAATATTTTTGATACACCTTTAAAAGAACATTTTCCAGATAATCTGCGTCCTTATAAATATATATATATTAGAAAATATATCCATAATCAATATTACATTTTACATTGAACACCATTGAAATTCAAATCCATTTGTAAATAATATATATAAGTGAATATAAATAAAATTAAAATCATAACAAAATAAATTTTCATATTCATTATATGATTTTATAATTATTTTCTATATTATATATACACTTATCAAATTTCACTTTAACTGAATCCAAATATACAAATAATAATAATAATTAAATTGAAAAAAAAAGAAAAATTAAACAAAAACAACCAAAATAAAACAGAAATATAAGCAAATTTCAAAATCAAATTTCGAATAAAAAAAAATATACAATTAAAAATGCTTATATAACACAAAACTCTCATAATAATAAATTATTTTATTATATCTAATTTATTATAAATATAAATAAGTATTGTTTTTATTTATTTCTTTTGTAGTCTGTACTTCAAAAAAAAAAGAAAAAAAAAAGAAATACAAATGAAATTGTCTCGTCAAACTTTCAAATAATTCACACTATATGTAAAAAATTTTATATATATATATAATTAACATAATTTATTGCAATAAATCACAAAATATTATACGGTTTATTATATATTATATGAAATAAAAAAATATAGCAAAATTATTAAAAAAAAAAAAATGACCGCATATAATCATCGTTGATCATCAATAATTTTTACTAATTAAAATAATAAAAGATTTGAATTTTCAATTTGGATTTGATATGTATGGTTATATATATACATATCTTTAAAACTCACAATATATATTTAATGTGTTCAACAACAAGTTCAACAATAACACAAATCGTATAGATAATTAAATTGTTTTTAAATAAAATCTTAAGTCTATGAATTAATTAAATAAGTTATGTTCGTTATGAACTAATATAGACACATATAAATGTGCGGTTTGATCAGCGTTAAAATTAAAATATAATTCGAAATGATATGACAATATATACAGCAGTATATAGTTTTACTTTAATTTAATTAAATATATATAATATGATTAAAAATTTCACTTTTACGTTATTAACTTTATTATTATTATTTTTTATTTGTATTTTAAAATGTTTAAACAACAGCAATTAAGCTCATTTGTTCATTGCATCTGTTATTTTTTCTTCTGTTTTAAATTGAATTTAAAAAAAAAATAGTACGTATACAAATTGAAGAGAGATTGTTTTCTAAACGTAATCAATGAAATTATGTTTAAAAAGGTTTAGAAATTATTTTTCAATATATGAAGAAGATGTGTTTTTTTATTATAACTTTACTTTTCTAAAAAAAACTCATTTAAAGTTAACCATATAAAAACGAACTGCACAATTGCAATCGATCAAAATAGACGAAGAGGTGAATGCCTGAGAAACTTAAATAGAAAATTCATTGAAGATCTTCGGAATCTTTAAAATACTGAAATAAAGTCAGTAAAATATTTGTAAAATACTGAAACAAGTAGTTCAATCACAATAGAGAACATTTTATTTAAATTGAACGATTTAATATGAAAATTTTCTGTTTCTAATAGAGATTTCTTGAAAATTGAAAAGCTTTGGTGAACATAATGAGTTGCATTTATGGTTATTTCATTCAAATAGAATGTGTTAGGTATTGAAGAAATACCTCCGGTTAAAATTTATTCACGATTCATATATGAATTAAACCTGAACATAATATTTCTATTTAATAATTATATTGCCGTGAAAAGGTTACGGTTTTTAAAAATAAACATCAATGAAGCAATCATTCATTATTGCATTATAATAATGCTGCACCAACCTGCAGCAAACATAAATATAACAATCAATGATGTTACGCAGATGTTATATATACATTTATTTATTTGTATATATATACCAATTTCTATTTATATGACCACTTATTTCATATTTATATGAAACACCTGCAAATTGATGTGTTTCTTCTTTCTATTGTAAAAGCTATACATATATATATTAAAAATCATACCTCTTCGATGTTTAACAGAATAATTTAATATATTATAATAAATTATGTGCATATATAACCTTAATGTGGACTCTACAACTTTAACTTTACATCTATAATGATGTTGCTTGTTATATATAGTTAATATATGTATCGATCATATTGGGGTGATATACATGCAGACCAAAAATTATTTACATATATATAAAAAATGATTTTAAAATAATAATTTTTTCGATGACAAAAAATTTAAATATATTCATTTATTATTACCAAATCGTGTGTGTTGTTCGGTCAACTGAATCGATTCATTTTTATTTATTTTACAATACATTGCCGTAATCGGTCGTCGTCGCACATATATGATGGATGATGAATCAATTCCATATATACACAATTATATATTCAATTCAACCCATTTTTTTTTAAACGAAAATTTTAATATAACGTAAAAAAAAATAAATAAATATATATGCAGACAGAATATAATAATAACTTGTATGTTGTTTTGTGTTTGTGTTTATCGACCAAATAATATTCTTTTTTAACCCACCTCAACAGGAAATTTATCTAAATTATAAATATAAAAAAACAATTTTTTTTTTGTTTGTTTAAGCCTCGATTTCTATGAAAATATTTTATTTATCACAAATATGATATTTGTGATATAAAAAAAAATGTGCTTTTTCTGAAATTTATTTTGCCTGGATAAAAAAACCGAAATTTAATAATAAATACCAATTGCTGTTAAATAATTCCATTTTTTATTAGTTTGTAAATTAACTGGATATTTTATTATTATGAAATTAAATCATAAAAATTAAATAAAATGTAAATAAAATGAAAAATGAAGTTTGGACGACGGTCAGCCGACGGCAATAGAAGAAAAAATATCAATGTCCGCCGTCAGTCCGCCGTCCAATATTCATAAAAAGCACCGCCATTGAAATGCATGTATTTTCAATTTGACATTTGCCGTCGTCTGCTGTCGGCATTTCATGAAAAGCATTACTTTAATGTTAACATTTACTTTTTATATAATTTTGTAATTATATATTTATAGAAAATCTTACAATTTTTTTCTGCTTATACACAATAAATTGTGTAGTATATATAAACAACTCTCTAATGATTGCATTTATATATATATATATATATATATATATATATATATATATATATATGAAATGAATGAATATTAGATTTATAATATATTGCAAATCATGGATGTAGGTTAGTTTTATATTATGGTTTTACAATAGGAAAAAAATAAAATAAAAAGAAAACGATATTCTAAACTAAACTAGAAGTACTGTACATTATAATTTATTGCAATTTATAAAGTAAAATATCTGTTGTATACAACAAATAGAGGTACATCTAACAATTTCCTTATTTTGTTGTTATATTTTTATTTATCTATTGATCTACTTATAGTTTTTATCTTGAATATCAAATATATTATAATATGTAGATCATGCATATTTTATTGTGAAATAAATGTTATTTGTTTTATGCTATGCAAACTAAATATTTTATTTATGCTAAATCATTATTTTAAAATACTATAATGTATAATGTATGCCGAAGTGAAATGAATATAAAATATATAATAATTATTATATTACCTGTATTGTTACGGAAAAAACCGCATAAAACACCTAACCAACCACAGGGAGAAAAGTATGTTTTCTATATCAATTATTGAATTAAATAACCTGATCAAGGAATTATAAAACAATGGAAACAAAATTCCATCAGTCAAATTTAATATACAAATTACACAATTTGGCAATCGCTTATGTTAAACAAATACCATATATATAATAAAATATTCAATTAATATTCTTAATGATTAATAAAATAATATATATATCAGGATAATTAAGGTATATAAAACATTATCACCTCACAAATAATTTTGGTATGGTCAATAACATCAATTATGTGTTGCAATTTAAGAAAATTTGCAATTTGCAAATTTGAAATCAAAAATCGCTTATAAATTTATAGAAACGATCAGAATGATTAAGATATATATGAAAATATCTATAATTCACGCATACCCCTAAAATAATCAATATATAATAACAACAAAATAAATCACTTATATTATTTTAAATATATAGTTAATTATAATTAAAAAAAAATAAATTATCCAAAATTGAATGGCAAAAACAAAACAAAAAAATCGCATGTTTTTCCTAAAAACAAAATGATTAAATAAATAAATAAAAAGAAAAACATATAACGCAACAACATCTAATTTTCATTTTAACTAATGGAAAAATATAATTAAAACTAGAAAAACAAATTGGTAAAAAAAAAAATAGTCCTTTTTTTATCTTTTTTCAAAAATAAAAAAACATATAAAAGTAAATTATTATTGAATAACTTTTCATTTTTATTTTTTTGAATATTTCTTGTTTTTTTATTTTCAAATATATATTTATATATATATATATATAATGATTAATCACACTGATTAGATTTGAGTTGAGATATTTTAATAATAATAATAATAACATTTTATGAAATTATTCAATACATGAATTTGATATTTATATATTCATATACCATATATATAAATAAATGTGTAATTTAACAACACATTTATTGACTATAAATTGCTTTTTTATATATAAACATATACAAAAAAAAAAATATATATATATAGAATTTAATCAGATAAGATAAAAGAAATAGAAAAAAAAATTTTAACAAATTCATATATAGTTAAAAAAAATTGTATTTCTTTTTTCCACATATATTATATTATATATAATACAATGAATTTTTTATTTATATACCGAGTGGTTGTTGTTGGTGTTACTTTAAGGAATATATTTATATAGATATTTTTTACATATACAAATAACCCAATTTTTTATTGTTTAATTGCTTTTTATTATCACAGGAATATGTATATATATTGAGATAGATATATACAAAATAAATACATTATCACCAATATTTCACATTATTGTATTTTTTGAAAAATAATTAAAAAAATACATAATTATTTTCTTATATAAAAATTCGAGCAGCGCTAAATAACGAATTTTATAGTTGTAAAACACAATTATGTAAACTTTTATCTATTGTATATTATAAATTCATATATATATAAACCTCCTATATATCATATATAATAATTGAATAAGTATAAATATAACACTTATCATCGATATATTCAATATGACAAGTGTCATCCATTTATTATATATGGTTTATTTCCTTATTAAAGTATTTATTTTATATATATATACCGAGGAAATTGATTTATTTGAAAAAAATTAAGCTACGTTACGTAGAAATTTCAATAAAATATTAAAATTCTGTGGAAATTTAACACCTGCCATACGGAAAATATATATATATATTGATATCAGCTTTTAAACGACGATATATAGGAATAAATTTATTAGCGTTTGATTTCATATGAATGATTAGGTTTTTAGAATAAAAAAATTTATTTTTTTTTGATAATCGGTGCTTGTTAGAATTCGGTGAACATAAATTTTATTTTGCAAAGAGATATCTTATAAATGAATGGACAATGAGACGCAAAAGTACAATTAAATATTTATTTATTGCTTTTTTTAATATAATAAAATTCCATTAAAATAAATTTCTTCATAGATAAAAAAGTCATGAAATGTGGAGAAAAGTAAAAAAAAATCGAAGGAAAACAATTACAAAAATTAATATAATATCTCATTTTAATAACCCTAAGGCTGGATTCCATTTCGAAATTTAGAGTGCTAATGACTAAATATTAGACATTAAAAAAGGGGAAGTAAGCATTTAGTATTAGTATTTTGCATAGTAGACTACATTAGTATTTAGTCATTAGCATTCTAAATTTTGAAATGGAATTCAGCCTAAGTTCTTGATAATATCAATATAACACAATCATTTCACGTATTATATAGTGAAAACAAAAATCTTTTCAATAAATATCTATATTATAAATGATTATTGGATTAAAAAAAGAACAACATATATAGAAATGGAGTGGTTCAAACAAATTAAACCTCTATATTTACATATATAATATTGTAAAAGTATAGTAATATATGCATATTATATATACAGATAGATAGATATAGTTGAAATAATCGGATGTCTCGGTTGGTGAATGCAAATAAAAAAATAACAAAATAAATTAAAATATGTTCATGTTTCCGTTATTTTTGTTTATACAATAATAACTTGTGTATTTTATTTATTAAATAATATACCTGTATAATGAAATTAATTAAAATTAGTCTTTTTTTTGTAACTATATTTTTCATTTTTCTAATCAAATTAAAACTGTTTTATGTTTTTATAAAATTTAAGTTCAAAAAATTAAACGATATATAGTGAAATTATTTAAAAAAAAAAAAATAAATAAAACAAATTTAAGAATGAATATTAAGAATATTTGATATGAAAAAAAAAAAAAAATAAAAGAAAGTTGAATTTAATTGGTAAAATTTCAATTTATATAATGAAATTAAATGTCCCATTATTAAAATTCTATACTTCAATATGATTTTTTTTTAATCTAAAAATAATTATAATTAAAATATTTTCATTTTTTTTTTAATTATAATTACTGTACGTACATATACGTTTTTTTTTTGTTTTGTCAGCACTTCAAAAAGAATATATCAGATCAGATAAATTAAATTATAGATGCATGAAATACAAAAATAATTTCATTTACTCTATAGTATATAGTTAATATATATACTAACATGTTTTAATACTATAACTAACATTTACCTTTTACCATACATTTATCTACATTAAACTATATACATATTTTTATAACGAAACGCAATATTTCTACAAAAAATTTCAATATATTTTATTTTAATATAAACAAAATGGAAATTTATTTTAGATTTAATTCATATGTGCATTTGTGAATTATTTCTTTTTATTTATGTTTTGTTATATGGAAATGTATTTATTTTTTTTTTGTATTTGAAACCATAAATTTTTTATTCATTTGTTGTTATTTTATTATTATTTTATGTTATAAATTTTATTTATCTAATTGTTATAAAAAAAATGGTTTTATTGAATCATGCTTTATTGTTTATTCTTTATTGTTTATTATATCTATATATATGTATATATTTTACAATATTTAGACTATTTTTGGTGTTAGCATTAATGAAATAAACGACAGATGTCTGGTTTTTATTTGGTTCAAAAGAATTTAAAAATTATAACAAAATTAAAAATGGATTAATATTTGTTTATATATTTAATACCGCAGAATGATGTTTTTAATGAATTTACCAACGTCTATAAACTCAATCACAATCAGGTTAAACTATAAAACAATTTTCAATAATATTCCAAATGTCTAACTGCCCTGACAATTAAAATCATATAGCTTATGATTAAAAAGAACTGAACTTTTAATCGATAGGAAATTAATCGATATATTTTAAGTATAACAAATATCATATTGGATAAAATGAAATTGGTCATTCTAATATTAATTATCCAAAGACCCACAAATACTATTGGATATTTTTGCAGAAAACCAATTAAATTATACCAACTATAGTCAGTTAATTATTCGGCATGCGATCATCGATGCCTTCCAGTGCTTTTACATATCATACCTAAAAATATTTTTATAAAATTTGAATCAAATAGTTTGAAACCCAATGTTTACCCAATTTCCCATTACAATTGCTAATAAAATTATATTTATATGTATTTAATAGTTTTCTAATAATCATCGATTCATAATAAAAAAAAATTCTCGTCTGATATACACGAAAATCTAATCGATAACAGATTATAAATAAATATATTTTTTACGTATATTTTAAGTAAAAATCAATTTTCAAAATCATGCAAAAAAAAAAAACTATATAATAAAATTAATTTATCGATTTTTTGTATTTATAAATTGTGTAGAAATTTATTATTATTTGTTTTATTTCAATGTATAAAATAATAAACCAACAGCCGAAGTTTTTATTTTTATAAATTTATAAATACAAATAAATATTATCAATATATTATTATTATATATAGGCACTATATAATATATAAAGGTAGGCAGGCATATATTAAGGTATAAATATAATTTTTATTTGTTTCTTCAAAATGAAAATTGAATTGAATGATATAAAATTGTATTATATTTTTTATTTTATATTTATTTTTTTAAATGTAACAATTTTATAATAAATTGATTTTTGCAAAACAAAAAAAAATTGCAAAATTGTATGATTTCTGGCATAAATAAACCGGATTTATATTTATAAAATAATATTAATATGAATCTAGACTTTACTTTTTTTTAAGTGTAATATATATGTGTACATACTGTTTGGGTAAAGACAAAAAATCGTGGGATTTTATTTATACATATGTCGCAAATTCGCATGTACTTTTATTATGTATTAAAAACATAACACAATATAAGATTAAGTAAATCAAACTTGGATTGAATCTTTCATGATTGATTGATTTTTTTTCTTTTTATTTTATCATTCAATTACAATGCAATCAACTAAAGATATATTACATTTTGTGTTATTATTTATTAAGAAGACCTATGTTTGTGGATGATCATGATGTTGATCGTGATGTTGATCATTTCTTTAAGTTATTATTTAAAATCCAATTGGTTGTAGATTAATGCTAAACTAAGGTGAAAATAAGAAATTAATATAGTTTTATTAGTAAAATTACGATATTTTTTTTAGAAAGCAGAACTTTCGAACAGATTATATGATAGATTTTGAATGAATCAAGTGGTACGAGGTTCAAGAATCCAAATATTTGTTCAAATCAAATAATATAATATTTTATATAGTTATGATTTACATTAATTACAAATTGTAATGAAGCTTACATTCATAATATTACATTATTTAAATGATTGATTTAAATTATTGTGTATTTTGTTAAGGTTTATTGATATGTCTATAGGTCTATAATATATCCAATTGTTATACCTAATAAAATGAACTTAATAACAACATTATCAAAGAACCTTGCCAGATCCTTGGCAAGTTCAAATTTGCATTCATCTTTTCCCAGACAAAACAAATAATAATAATTTTATTTAACTTTTGATTTTCGATAATGTTATTCCAAAAGTTGCGATTACATTTATTTGAACTTTATTGTATCTATTGCAGTTGATTGACCTTTAAATTCATTTACAACAGAGTTAAATACCTCGTTAGAAGCACCTTGTGATTATTATATATTATTTACCTTTTATTTCTCCAAAATATTTTGCACTCAAAAATTCAAATTCACATCCACCAGTTCACCAACACATTCAAATCCACATCCATAATTCACACGAACCCAACAACAACAACAACAACAACAATATTCATGCCAATTGCCAACGTAAACCTTTCTTATTCAATGTTTTGTGGTTTTTTACTTATTTATATAAAAAATAAAATACATTACAATATTGATAAGAGAAATGTTTTGTTCAATGTTTTATCACATACCTGTTGGATTTTAAATTACTTCTTTTAATTGATGATCAATTTATGGATCAAATCCACTAAAATTAAACAATATTGAAATTATAAAAAAAAATTTAAATTCAACATTCAATTCACATATGCGGCAGCAATAACAACAACGAAATTAAAACAATATCAACAAACGAAAAAACATCCAAAAATCACGATTCACGTTTATTTACTTATTTATTATTTTAATTTTTTCCTTTTATTAATTATTGTGTTTTACTTAATTCACTAGTACATTTCACATTATTAAATTAATGAATTAATTATTTTTTGCAAAAAGAATTACAATTGCAGAAAACTTTGTAGGCAATCGTAAAAAATTAAATTAACTAAACAAACAAACCACACCACTGCAAAACACGAACTAAAAAAAATAATATTAAATAAAATGAAATAAAATTAAATTAAACTCACTCAATTACTCACAAAACTGCTGGCTGGTGAGAAATGATGATGAGTGGTAAAATAAAATAAAATAAAATTGGAAAATGAAGGAAAGGAAAATATATTGGGAAAATATCAATATTTCGGAATTATTCGTTTTCGTTGCATTTATGACGAAATATTTCTATGGTTTTAAACAATACTAATTTTTTTGTATGAAAAATTTTATTCGAAAATTTGAAATTCAAATAAAAACAGATTTAATTTGATTTTTTTAAATTTCTTTTTATTTATTTATTATAATATTCTTTTATTTAATTATTATTAATTTTTTTTTTCCTTAAAGAAATATAATTTGACACTATTTAATAAAAAAAAAAACAGTAAACATATGCATATATTATAATAATATTGCCATTTTTTATGTTGTTTTTATATTTAGAAAACATAATTTGTATTGTAATTTCAATGTTATTTTGTATTAATTCTTAATTATCTTAATAATTAAATAAAATATATATTTTTATATAAAAAAAACTATTTTCGTTATATTTACATACAAAAACAAACAGATAATTATTACATAAAAACTAATGGAATTTGTGAAAAAAAATATTTACATGTAACAATTTTGACTTTGTCTAGTTTTTAATAGATAAATTTAATCACTATCATAATCATTTCCTCTGCCAGTTGATGAATTCAACGGTCGTCGACTTTCATCTTCTGATCCATAAACAACATCTTCATCTGAATCGTTAATCATTGAAAATGCTGGATTATCTTTGGTAATTGTTGATTCTGTATTTTAAGAAGAAAAAAAACTCATGGAATTATTGCATCTTTTAATATAATAATAAATAATCAGTTGAATTTTACCATGAACCGAATGACCATTCGGTGAATAAACATAAGCCATTGTATATAAATAGAAATTTAATAAACCATAAAAGCACATAAATTGTGCAGAATTTTTATATGTTGTATATAAAGATGCAACAAAATTATCTTCTAAAATACCGATGCCAAATCGACAGGTAGTCACCGTTATTGACATTGACAACACAAATAACATTAATAATGTTAAAAATCTTAATCTCATATCTGGTTAAAAAATAAATAAAGAATAAAATTGGTTAATATACCAAATCAAATGCATTTTAGAATTGATTAAAAATTAAACATTATTGGTTAATAATAATAAAACATACTAAAATATGGCATTGATCTTAATTCACTGTAGGCTTTCAATATTAATATTGATAAATATATTAAATATAAACATCCAGAAATATAAAAAAATGTTTTAATACCCTAAAAAATAGAACAAAAAATAAAATATGAATGAATAGATAGATTTTATAATTAAAAAATTACATTTTATATACTCTTACATTATAATTTTCTGTATCAACAAAATGACTATAAGTTGGATCACGTAATTCATTGTATTTTTCCCATGTAGCCAATACAATGGCACATAACCATATCGGTAATACCACCAAAAATTTTGGTAAATAAAATGTTACCAATTTACGTTCGTTTTGCCGTAATCCATGATAAATACATAACCAAAATAATAATAATGCACATAAAAATGTTGCCTGAAAAATACCATCTAACATTCCGGGTATCCATGAATTGACCAAAAAAATCATTGGAAATATTGGATCTGTAACCAAACGACAACAAAAACAATAATTAGATGATTTTATTTTTTTAATGATTTTATGAATATTACAATAATTACCATTATAAAGTAATAATAATGGTAATAAATAGGACATCCAACGTTGTTCAATTGACCAATCATATATTGGATATTTTCTTAAAGTATGTGCATACCAACACTAGATAAATATATAAATGGTGATTTATATATAATGTCCATTAATAATAATAATTCAAATATTTAAATGAGAAATTCTATAGTATTAATAAAAACTTACCGCTACAATAAATGTAAATAGAATAAATATAAAACGAAACCATATTTCAATTTGTGTAAATGCTGGATTATATGTTTTAAACTATATAATTTGGGAATAAAAAGTGAGTAAATCAGGTCTGAATATATTAATTAATATTATTAAATTCAAAAATATTCCTTTTGCATATGCACTTACAAAAAATGTTAACTCTTTAATGTTATAACGTTCATGAAATCCTTCCAAATCATAAAATCGTACTGTTATAATGTAATGTGCATAATCCAAAAAACCTAAATGTAATACAGTAAATTCTTCACAAATTGTTTTTTCACATACCAAATGTCTGGTTCTATAAAAATAGAAAAATAGAAAAAACCCACATTTAAGAAAACTCTGTTTCTTAATTATTAGAGGTGTAAATTTTAAATACAGAAAAACTTTGCCTATTATAAAAGAACCTCTTTAAGATTTATTACAAATAAACCTTTCAGTTTCGTTTAGTGAAAACCCGCAGTTAAAAAATTAAATCTTTAAAAAAACCCTAGAACTTAAGAAAACGAATAAATAATATAAGTATAATTATATACTTACCTATTTTTAACATTATTATTTTCTAAAACTGTAACCGGTTTATGATCGATTGTTAATCCATCGATGCCGACACTCACTTGAAATGATTTATCGAAACGTTCATTATCGCTGTTGTCCGTTTTCAATTTAGCAATGATCCATAATTGTTGTGAATAAGTGGTTAACAATGGAGTTTTCATATTAAATGGTCCCGTTGCCATTATCATTCGTTCTTGTTTCGTTGACGATGGTCCCGTTACATTCGGATACAAAGTCATAGCTGTTATTTCATTTGTAATCGTTATCGGTGGTCCGGCTAATCCAATGAATATTCCCAATATAAAACATGCTAAAAATCCCAAAAATACCATAACAAATTCACGTTTATGCATTGAATATAATCGCATATGTACGGAACGTTCACAACGATCATGATGATAGGCGGGTGCTATATATTTATTAAATTCACTAAATAAATCACTAAATTGTGATAATGAACTACGTACACGTTGTATTAAACCACCAGATGGTAAATGATATGAATAGCCAAGTGTTCCGCCTTGTTGGCAGCTGTCACTACCGCCACCACCACCACCACCATTACCAATTAATGTTTTTGCCATTTTTACTTTTATATATTGTATATATAGAATTAAATTTAATTTTTTTTTGTAGCACAATTTTATTGAATTTTCCACATTAGAAAATAATACAGAAATAATAATCAAACATGGAAAAGTTACTCTTAAATTAAAAGAACATTGTTTTTTAAAAACAAAATTGTTAATAGTTTAAGATTAATTTATTTGTTATCAATTAACAATAAAAAAATTAAAAAATTTATTAACATATGCTCTGTAATAATTATCCTAAAATTTACACTTTTAATTGAATAAAAAAATATAAAAAATTTCCACAAAAATTATTATATTTTTTACAGAAGAACGTAACATTGATTTTATTACTTCATTAGATCTTTTTTACATTTTTTCACATTTGTTTATTTATTTAACTTTCATGTCAATTTTCTTTTGCAAAATTATATGTTTTATTATAAAGCAATAAATTGTATTAATTTATGATTTTATCTATATATGAATTTTCTTTATAATAATTATTGATATTTATATATATATATATATATATATATATTTTATTTTATTAATTAATGTTTGTTGTTGATTGAAAATGTTACTATTTATTTTGTTTTATAAGAATTATTATCGCATATCGCAGACATACGAAAAACTTAAAACCACCTGAAAACAAATTTTCCGTGATGTTATGTTTGACATACTATTATGTATATATATAGCGAGTATGCAATAAACATTTTCACATGATTTTCCTTTTATGATGCAAATGAAAATTTCGTTTTAACAACATATTAGGAAAAACATGTACGTCTATTTTTATAGATATTTGATTGATTTTTCATTTAGTTTCAGTTCCCAATTGGAATTTAAATGTTTTTGTTTGGGAATTTAGCACTTAAATTTCTTTTATAAATAGAGATTCGAACTTTTTATCGAGTTCTTTCATCGGCAACTATGAAATTTATGAATTATCTAATCTATATTTTATCAATAATTTGATCAAATGAAAAACATTCAATATTATAACTAAATAAGAGGGTGGAAATGATGTTAAAGAATTCAAAAAGACTGTATATATGTTTTTGTATTTAAAATAACATGGGGGAAAAATCAATAAAATCAATAAATTTTCTTCAGTATACATGACTTTTTATTTAGGGGGATTTTTAATTTTTCGTTTACATTTAAAAGGGGGATATATAAAATATGAGTCTATTCCACTTTTTAAATACATTTCACTTCTCTGAATACGAGGGTAAAACATTAAAAATGTTATTTTGCGCATTCGAATTTGAACGATTGTCCAACGATAAAGGTATTTTATGATATACCTAACTAATTCTTAATCCATTTTTAGCAATTAATCTTAAACAAGAAAACTTTTGGTTTCATTAAAGTTAATGCTTTTCACATAAATTTGTCAGTAAACTAATTGATATAAGTCAATCATTACATCAATATCTATATTTATCCCTTACCCAAAATGTCATTAAAATCGGTTATTTAATTGGTATTGTAAAAATAATGAAGGCAATCAAATTTGAAATAACCAATTTCGCATCACCTTTCGAATTATAACTTCAAAAGTTTAGATAAAAAAATCATTACAAGTATTTCTATGTAATATTCAAAATAATAACAACCGATCCAATTGATTTTTTTAAATTAAATTAAAATATTTACTTTATATTCTGGAAATTCTTAATTCAAAATATAAAAATTAATTCTATTTATAAAAATACTTAAATTAATTTTTATTGTTTTAATTTTATCAAATTATAATTAGTCAAAGTGTGTGTGTACATTAAGTAAATTAAATAACTGAATTTTTCTTTTTGTTTCTATTTTGTGTATTGGTAATTTAATTTGAACTATATTAACTGATTATAGTTATTATATAATACATTTCACTTCCTTTTAAAACATATATCTATCTATATATTAATCCCAATATTTTATTAAACCATCCCAACCGGCTGTTATTAATTTACTTGATTCATGCGGATGCCAAATTGTTGATATACAAACACCATCATGTGCTTGCCATTTTTTATATAATTTTGTTGATTTCCAATCCCAAATATAAACTTTACCATCACCATCACCGGATACCAAATAACTACAACAAAAATTCAATATTAAATTCCATTAGATTCATATAAATAAAATACAAATTAATTAAACAATTAATAGATCTAATTTACCTCATATTTGGTGAATAATCTAAACTACATGCATAACCGGATACCATATGACCGGTAAATGTTTTTTTACGATTTATTTTAAAACGATTCAATGCAGAAAATATAACAATTTTATTATCTAGACTTTGACATGCCAACCATTTACCATTTGGTGATAACGTAACGGATGGCATTGAATGCATAGTTGGATCGGCAATATATTTTACGTCAACGGGAATATCCCATTCCCATATACGCATACTTTTATCATCGGATGTTGTTACAAAACGACGATTTTCATCGGTAAATGTTATTGTATTAACGGCACCTAAATGACGATCATATTCCTGAACAATATCACCGATTCGAGTATCCCACTGTTGGGAGTATTCCACAAAATAAACAAGGATATTTTAATGAATAACTTATTTAAAGTTAATTAAATTAAATTAAATTAAGATTGTTTAGAACCACTTACACATAATATTTTCTTATCCGATGTACCGGCAACAAACAAATGTTGTTTACTATTATCTGGATGAAATTTAACACAAAATGGTATTTTACGTGATGTAAATCGATGGATAACATCACCCGTTTCTGTATCCCATAATTTAATGTAACGATCATATCCGGCCGATATAAATTGTTCGCCTTTATTATTAAAACATATATCTTTAACAGCTTGTCGATGTCCATAGTATGTTCGAATACAACGTCTTTCATTGTATACTTCCCATAATTTTACACGATTATCCATACTGGCCGATAATAATAAATGAGCCGTCCCCGGTAATAGTCGAATGGCTGATATACCTTTTGTATGTCCCGTCCATGAATGGATATGTGCTTTTGGTAGAAAACATTTATCCGGTGGTACATCCGAACGTAAATTAACACCAACATCTTGTGGTGCATGTAAAAATGAACGTCCCTGATAATCCGTTGGGTCTTTAACTATATTATTTTTTTTTTATTAAACAATATATTATGATTAGTTTAAATAATAGTTTTTATACAAAATAAAATAATTATTATAACTCACTATGCAATACGGATTTCTCTTCTAATGGTTTATCTTCTTGTATACGATTACGACGATGTCTTTTGGCCAGGATTTCGTCGAGCGCCACTTTCTCTTCGTCCGATGGCCGAGCAATAGTTTTTTCATTTTCATATTTACCCCATGGCCCGACAAATCCTTCGATATCCGCTGGATTATCATTTTTTTCCTGTTTTCGTTTTTTCTTTGACATTGCCGATTCGAATACCGTTTTGCCATCGGCATCATAGGCCGCCTGTAAATCACCAATATACGAATTGCCGTCAATGCGTTCGGTACCGATGCCAGTGCCAGCATCCACTGACGGATCTAATGCATAACCATACGTATGAAATGTACGTCGTTGATTTTCAAAATTAAATGGTGATATGTGGGCAGTCTCAACGTATCCGGCCAATGTGTTTCGTGGTGCTTTCATTTGATTGGTTAAAAATGGATTTAATGGTCCTTGTACCGGTGCAAATAATTCATCATATTTTGGATTATATTGTAATTCTTTTGTGGTTGGATCAATTGTACGACCAACATTTACGTTACCCTGAATATATGAAAATTGATATCATAAATGCATAATATAATATAACATAAATCGATTACATTATAGGTTATGTTAACTTACCATTGGGACCACATCGGGAGCTGCAACAATTGATAATGTTTTTGCAATTGAATGTTCTGTACTTAGAATTGGTTTTAAATGTTCAGGTACCTCGGTCGTGGCTGCAGAATTTTTTCGTTTTTCTTTATTTCTTTTATTTTCATCATCAATTTTTTCCTCGTTTCCATCATCACTGCTACTATTATTTTCACTATCTTCTTCACTAGAACTACCTCCAGCACTTCCACTATCGTTACCGTAATTTTTTAATGCTAACATTTTTGGTGTTTCAATAATTAAAATTAATTTATTATATTATTTTTAATATATTATTAATATTAATATTAAAATAATTAAGACGCAAAATTTTTTATAAAAAAAATATAAACAACCAAACGCATTCACAAAACAAATGTAAATAAAAAAAAAAATAATTTTATTTCTTGCATTTTCCTAGAGAGTGTTGAATGTTGTTGAGATGGTGAGCGAGAGGTGAGTTATTTTATAAACATTTTCAACGTTAATGCCATCTAACGTAAATGGTATCTAATATATTAAATATTTTTAGTTAATATTTGTACCGTACCATTAAAATGTACTGTTAAAAATTTTAGAATTATATTATATTTTATTTTTAAAATGTTAAGGAATTATTTTTAATTTGAAATTAATTATTTAGATTCGTTAATAACGGCAGGGAATTCCTTTTTTTTAATGACAATAAATGCAATTTTTAAAAAATATAATTAATTTAGATTCATTAGCCAGTTTACGATTCGTATAATACCTAGAAAATGTTTTAAATAGCCTCAATAAACACGGGTTTGAGGAATGTTTAAATACGATTTAAATATTTATTTTTATTCTTAACGGTTTTCATCATCGAAATATGCCATTATTTATAAATAAATATATAATAACTTTCTTTAAAATCCTGTATAAATTGATTTTATAATTTATATATACATTTTAAATAATCAATTCTATATCGTTCTTTATAATTTTATTAACACTCTATATATATCTATATCTATATAGATATATTCACTTTTATTTATTATTTGAAAGTATATTTACTGAAATTAAAACAATAAATATATTAAAACTTCAATAAAAAATTTATATATATTCAATTCATTTGCATATACTAATATTTTTACCGTGATTTTCAATTACAATAAAAAAGAATCTAAATGATATATGTTTTTTTTATATAGACGGATATCTGCTTTAAACAAATAAAAAATCGCACACATAGTTTAAAAACGAAAAAAAAAAAAATTAATTCAATTATTTATTATTATTAGATTAGATAAAAAAACAATTGTTTATAAAAACCTGTTGGTTCTGAAAATAAACAAACTATCAATTATAAAATGATATATAATAATAAAGAATTTGATATGTTAAATATGCATTCTTGAAGAAATCTAAACACACACATATTCCTATTCAATCTATAGTTTCTCCTCATATGTTATGAAGAATAATATATTTTCAATTGCGGCTATAAAACAAGAAATATTTAATCTTTATACGAAACCCCTCATAAAAATAAAATTATATTCAGTTATTCTAATCAGATGCATGATGAATTTTCTTTTTAATTATTCTGTGAAAGTCTCTATTGTAAAAAAGAATGGATAAAAAAAATATCTTGTAGTAAAAACAATTTATTTAATGATAATTTATTTATTTAAATTATAAATACTAAGCAATTTTTGAACGTTGCAGTTTAGAATTATCTCACTTTCATGATATTGTTCATATTTCTTATATTATATATTCAATTCGTATTAAAAAGTATTTTATAGTTTAAAATAAATTTAAAATATTACGTTTTTATTTTGGTATTATCATATCAGAATGAGAAAACAATACAAAAAAAATAAATAGTAATTAAATTACTAAATTTATAACTTATGGTTATTTTTCATTCCTCATTTATAGTACTTATATCAATTAAATCTAGGTATTTTTTATTTTATTTTAATTTATTATAAACATTCCGAACAAAATTTGCTATAGATTTTTATTATTTTCTTAAAATATTAATGGAATGATTTCTTTAAAAAAATCAGGCATTAAATCGGTTTTAGTTTTATAGTAATTTACTACATGTCCGTTTTTAACAGTTCAATACTTTTGTGTTCACTTTAGTAATTTTTTACAATACTTTAACTTTTATCTGTTATTGTCCTTCCGTATCGCGTATTAACACAGAAAAAAAAAACTGTGGAGTACATTTGTTTTGTATTGTTATTTTATTTTAAAAAAACTTCTATATTGTTGATCCTTTTTAATACTTTCATAATGGTATCAGGCAGCGAAATAATACATAGACTTTTATTAAATTGTT
This sequence comes from Dilophus febrilis, assembly GCA_958336335.1. Lineage (NCBI taxonomy): Eukaryota > Metazoa > Arthropoda > Insecta > Diptera > Bibionidae > Dilophus > Dilophus febrilis. The sequence goes on along the minus strand of OY284468.1, from coordinate 33,350,543 downwards.
ATATATACAAATATACACACAAAGCAAGATCAGAAGTCATTACAAGATTAAAATCTCTGTTGTTTTTCTTTAAAAAAAATATGTTTATCATCAATTTAATAGTAATATTCCTCTGTTCGTTTTAATCGGTTTTGTGCCCATTCAACGGGATGTGCTTTTTTACGATGTGAATGCATATTTGCACCAGATTTAAATGTTTTCGGACAATGTGGACACGTATAAAGTGTTTCGCCAGTATGAGATGCCATGTGTTCCTATTTAAAATTATAAAATTAAATATTTACAATACGTATTAGGTAGTATATTAAGAAATCGTATATAATACCTTTAAACCGATAGCCTTTTTAAAAGCTTTATTGCATAGCGTACAAATATGATTACGTTCAGCATGAACATATCTCATGTGACTACCCAATGATTGTCTATTTGGTGTAACTTTACCACATTTTGGACAACTATGTGCCACATCTTTATGTCGGGCTAAATGTGAACGTAAACTATGTTCATGGGCTAACCTAAATATTAAAAAAAATAATAAATAATTAATTGTTACATATTCATTGATAGTTTAATACAAACTAAAAAAACAATTACCATGAACCACAAATATTACATTGTAATCTACGTTTAACGGTGTCCTTTATATGAAGGAGACGATGACTGGCTAGAATTTGTTTACTTTTAAATACTTTTGCACATATATCACATATTTGGGCATTTGCATTTTGATGTACATTTTTTATGTGTGATTTAACCAGACATTTTGATATAAAACTATAATTAAAATAAAAACCAAAATTATAAATATAAAATTATAAAATATAATTAAATACATACCCTTTATTACACATATCACAAATGTATATTTTATCTTCTTCCTTGCAATGACGATATTTTAGATGGTGACGCAATTGAAAATTTTTCATAAATCTTTGTGGACATGCTACACATTTAAATGGTTTATTTTCATTTGTTATTTCATGTGTTACAATATGATTTTTCAGTGCAAATTTATCGGCATATATTTTATTACACAATGAACATCTATGGTGGAATTCAAATTAACGAAAAATATAGTATTAAAATACGACAGAAAAATAAACAAATAAGTATCACATTTACTTGTATGCATTCGGGTTCAAATGCCTTGAAATATGATCCATCATTCGGCCACGACGAACAAATTTTTTACCACAACATAATAAATAACCAATGATTTGATGTTCTGAACGATAATGTACTTGGGCATCCAGAAATGTTGAAAATTTATAAACGCATAAATCACATTCCATTTTAAAATATTCCCGAATTTGAGCATTTTGGTCAATTTGTGTTTGTTCGATTTGTTCTTTTACTAATTTAGATTTTTCAATTTTAACCTGGGCCAATGTCACTTTCCTTTTGTTATCCGCGGACCGTTTAACTACGATTTCATTATTATCATCGATTTTTTTAGATTTTACCTTTTGCGATTTACATTTTTTAATAATTTTTCGTGATGATGTTTTCCTGTTTTTACTTTTTGTCTTTGATTTGCGTTCAATTTTCTCATCACTTTCATATTTTTCTTCATCCGATGATAATACATTTTTGGATGTTTCTATGGAATTTATTAATAATATATTAAAATATTGTAATTTATACATTTAAATAAACCGATAAATATTTATAAGATAAGAGGTAAGCGATACAATTCCATAATATTATAATTACCTCCATTTTCTATATAATCAAATCCAAAATTATGTGAATTTTGGTAATTCAATTGATCGACTTCCTTCATTACACCATCATTAACAAATGATAAATCCAAATTTTCCATTGCATTTAAGCTAACATCAATTTCATGCTTTATAAATACAGGTTCACTATCACCATCCACTAATTCGTTATCATTTAATATTGTTTTGACATCCATTGTATTGGCGTCCAGTTGCTGATGGTCATGTTTTTCTTCCTCTGTTAATCTATTATTAAACTTTATATCACCATCTGAATTTATAGCATTTGCATTTTTAATTGTTATCTTATCATTGTAAATTAATTGAATGTTTCCATAAAATTCATGAAAATTATAAATCGTTGACCAACATTCCGTACATATAATATTTGGTAAATCGTCATTTTCATTTACCTGTAAATTGGAAAAATTATTACAGAATTAATAAGTAAATGTTAATACCTTGAGATATGCTCATAATTAATCCAATTTCATAGGCAATATTTAATTGATGAACAATATATATATTTTACAAATTCCCACTTACCTCAAACCAAAAATGTTTGGATAGTATTTTGGCAATATTCATCCGGGTACCATTTTCATCAAATATATTTATATTATTCCGATTTGAATTAAAACATAATCTACATGCACTTATTATTTCATTCATTTTATAAATTATAACTTTTATTTATTTAATTAATTTATTAAAAACACAATGATTAAAAATAAAATATAAAAAACAAACAAACAAAAAAAACACAAACAAATAAAATAATAATAATAAATAATAAAAATGACAACAAAAAAATTGACGCTGTGAGAGAGCGAACAAAAATTTCCAAAAGAAAATTTTCTTTTTAACGAAGATTCAATTTTATATAAGATTTTCACCACATTTTCTTTTCTCGTTTTAGCATTTTAGAAATGCTACGTATTTTGGATGATAGTAAAATAAAATAATAATAATTTTAAATTATGAAAAGAAAATGTGTGAAAATATTTTCATTAAATATTTATATTTTTTATTAAAAATATAATAATAATAATTATATTAATTAGTTAAATTATGGAAATAAATAAATACATATTCGTGCAAATCACTTATTATGTAGATGAATATACGATAATCTTGAACATTTTATGATTCCTTAGGATCGGCAGTCAGATCTCAGATGATGTCCCAGGATGTACAGGTAATTAAATCTTAAGGTGTAGAATTTTATTATCAATCTATTTATCATGGTTTGGAAGTTATTAACATTATATGTTTCATTGTGATTATATATGAAAAACAATTTTTATTACATTTATGGGATTAGAAAATGGATAATTAACGAATATTTTGGAACGGTATGTGATAGAATTACCAAACACTTGAAAGGTATTAGAAGTGATCAGAAATTGTCACCAATCTGGTTAAATTATTTTTTGGAATAAGAAAATTAATGAAAAAAACTATAATTGAAAAACCAAAAATTCATATTCAAAGTTATGTTACTTACTTAGAAGAGCTAATAATCTGAAACTTACAAAACCTTTATACCTATCATTCAGCTAGAACATTATAAAATTTTAAGTCTTTATTATTACGGAAAGCGTCAGAAATCCAATTGTTCTGCATCCAGAGGTTTGGAAAAAACCCAAAATTTCATTTTTCAAGCAAAGAAACTACAAAAAATGTTAACAGTTAATAATAAAAATTTTTGCATTTTATTTATTTTTACATGCAAAAAAATCAATTTTTATTGAATCTTTTTAAGGTAATTCTAATGATTCTAAAGGATACTATGGAAAAGGACTTACTTAAATCGCCGTAGAATTTTGTCAATCGATTCATCACAGTGTTTTGAAGTTATACACTTATCTTTTAAGGTGGTTATTTATGAAAAATATTTAAGGACTTAGAAAATGGGTTATTTGAGATCTTGTATCTTGAAAAGGGTTAGGAATAATATTAACAAATATACGGGATTTGAAAGATATAAGAGGTAGTCAGCAATTGTCAGCATTATCCGGTTAAATTATCTTGAGGAATAAGAAAGTTATGAAACTTCTATAATTGAGAAAAAAACTTTCATTTTTCATGCAAAGAAATGACAAAAAAATGCAACAAGTTAATAATAAAAATTTTGCAGGTGATAATAAACAGGTATTTTGTTTATTTTACCTGTTACATATATTTATTTCACCTTCTTTTCATTCATGTTAACATTGTGTGATATATACCTAAAATAATAATATTTTATATCTATATATATTAACAATGTTTCAGCAATACGCCCATTTATACATTCTTTTCTTACATATACTATAAATTAATTTATAGATCAAGAAGATCAAGATTGTAAATGATATATTAAAGGTATTTGTAATTTTTTATTATTATTGAATGTTGTTTTTCTTTGTATAAATGGAAGAATCAAAAGATGGTTGACTTGATAATGTAATAAATCTATAGAAGAAAATAAGGTATACAAAACTTCGGTCATATTCAAAATGATATTTAGTTTTTTTTTAAATATTTTTAATATATTTTGTATAAAGATGGTTTAAATCAGGTATAATAAATGATTATATATATGATATATTTTTGTGTCTGTAAAATTATGGCTGAAAATAATGGTGCGGTTTTGTTTCTCTATTCTGTATAAAAATAGTGATTGACCATGATCGATATTTTTTAATCAAATACGATTTTTCAACCACGAATTGGGTGTGTATTTTATGGATTTATTAGGACAATAAACAAACTCCATTGTATGGTATTTGAAATAATGGTTCATTTCAGAAGAGAATCATAAAGAAAAATGTTATAATTTATAGTAAAAATTCGTCATTGCTCATAAATTTGCTATGGTTCTATATGCGATGGCGGAAAGTTTACAATAAATCTTATATCATTTTTATTACCGGACTTCTTTTCAATCCTCATTAAAATATATTTTACCGTAAATTAAAAATAAAAAATAATAAGACGATAATTTATTATAAATACATAACGAATAATCATTTATCAATTGATTTCTCCCACATCGCAATTAATTCAAAACTCTTTTTAAAATTCTAAATATATACACTATATCTTATAATAAAATTGTATACAATTATTTAAGACAATAGAAAACAGAAAAAAAAATGAATATTAAACAAAAGTAAATGTGCTTTTTATATAAAATTTATTTAATACATCAAAAAGGTTAACTATACCTTATCATATCTATATATTCCATATATAATAATAATAATAATAATAATAATAAATGTAATAATTTACAAGGTTTTATTTTTTGTATAAATATGTTTTACCTTATATAATACACAGTATATATAGATTTCGATGTCAGCAAAAATTTTCTTACATATATATTTCAATAAACACTTATGCATATGCTGATACTTACTTCATATATTAGATACAACGACGTGTATATAAACGGTTATGTTATCCATTATCCAATATATGATGATGATAATTCAAAATGTATAAATATATATAAACTGCTCATTCAAAGGTATATAATCAATTTATACATATAATCTCATGACCTATACACCTCTATATACTAAATATTGGGGATATACATTCTTAATATTATAACAGAGATATTATAGGTATAAGATATATATATATATAGAACTCCATAAACTATCTTAAGTTTATATCCCTATAGTTAAATGAAAATCATATATATTATATATATATGACATGCCGTTGTGTGTAAAGCCTCGATTTCTATGAAAATATTTTATTTATCACAAATATGATATTTGTGATATAAAAAAAAATGTGCTTTTTCTGAAATTTATTTTTCCTGGATAAAAAAACCGAAATTTAATAATAAATACCAATTGCTGCTAAATAATTCCATTTTTTATTAGTTTGTAAATTAACTGGATATTTTATTATTATGAAATTAAATCATAAAAATTAAATAAAATGTAAATAAAATGAAAAATGAATATTGGACAACGGTCAGCCGACGGCAATAGAAGAAAAAATATCAAAGTCCGCCGTCAGTCCGCCGTCCAATATTCATAAAAAGCACCGCCATTGAAATGCATGTATTTTCAATTTGACATTTGCCGTCGTCTGCCGTCGGCATTTCATGAAAAGCATTACTTTAAGTGTATATATCTATTATTATTATTTCTTGTAAAGAATCAATTGAATTAAAGGTATATATTCTGCTTGAATTTACAAAGTCTTTCATATATCTTCATATATGTGTTTGAAATTATATATATATATGAAGAGCTGGATGTATAGAAACTTATTGTAAAAATTTTCTTGTATATATATATATATATATATATATATATATACGGTTATTATGGACATAAAAAATGATATCTTATATGAATGATATATATATAGGATTTTTACAAAGGTGTGTTTTCTCTTTAAGTATATTTTTTATACATAATTCATATACTTTATAATATGATGACGATGATATAATATGTCTTATTGTGTATAAATTTAATATGGATACCTATATAAGATGAAAATCATTTACTTAACATACCTTTTATCCATATTTTGTAAAATCATCATTGGCTTATGATTATATTTATATAAAATGAACAAAAAAATACCCCTAAAATAAGAATACATGGTGTGCCATTTGAATGTCATATATGTATTAATATCTGTTTATGAAGATTCTTAAATGTGTGAATTTAATAAAAGTTAATTGAGTGTCCATTGATTCCAGCTGTATCGTAATAAATTCAATTTAAGTGTTTATTTTATTAAAGAAAAATAATTGCTCACATGCCAAAAAAATCAAAATGAAAAATTAGAAATCATTTGATATAAGAGTTTGTTATATATTTTTTTATTATAAATATACAGACTGATTCGCACGAAAATTCATTACAAAATTCACATTTAATATTCATGTGATTCACGTTGTACATATACCATATATTGAATTTATACTTCAATATGTTATGTGCTTAAATTCATATATTGTATAATGTATATAGTATAGATAGATAGACAGTTTGTTACATATACGTATATAATATATGGATGGATATATATATATATATATATATATATATATATATATATTATTTAGAGAGTTCGTCCTTATGCATATATATATAACAAAGAAAGTGCTTTATTGGCAATTTTAACACATCGCTGTATAGCAGGTAAATTGCTTACGGTGAATATTTTAGATTATTATTCTATATATGCGATATATCTTTTCATAATAAATATATATATACATTTATAGATTGGTTGGGCACCTCTTTATAGGTATGTCTATATATATTATATAGATATATAATACACAATAAAGACAGATATAATATAAATATATCGTTTATATTTTATATATATATATATATGCGGAAGGATAATAAAAGAAAAAAATTATGATTTTCAAGGGTTATTTGCTGTTTGGTTATTATATATTATTTTGATTATTATATTATATTAAATGTATATTTATATGTGTTGATTTAATACGAATTGCGACGACATCACTAAAATGATTATATATAAATATATAGAAATGAGGTGTATCTTTTATAAACCTGTCTAAATAGGTATTGTTTCATAAATATATATATTAATATAAAAGGATAAGTGCCGTATAGAAATAATATTAATGAATTTATGTACACGATATATATAGTTATAATTGCTATTTTTAAGTCATGAAAACACTTTAAATGAGGGATTCAAAACAATACTTTATAGAATTCCTTTTTTTTTTAAAATGTTGTCTATTTATAAAATTTGATCGCAATAATAGTTTCCAAAAACCCATAATCATTGCATAGATTGTGAGATTGTCAATCATCTAAATTTCTTTACCTATATATCTATATACAGATACTATATAAAGAAGGTAAATTTTCTTATTTAAATTTTATATAATGTATAATTTTATTATTATTACAATATATGTTTTGTGGAAAAAATATACTTATAAGTTATAACTTATATGTTTTGATAGAATTTATATAATAAAATGTTCTGCAACATTTATATATTATATATACGTACGATGAAAATAAGAACATTTTGGTTTGTTTTTTTTTTCTGATATAAAAAATATATAAAATAAAATTGTTTGCTAGTATAATAAGAAAATAAAAATATAAGAAGTTTCCTAACAATATTCATATAAAAAAATATAAATATTATTGAGTTAGAATTAAAAAATTCCAACTTGATTTTTTTCAATAAATTTTTGATTTTAAAAAGTATTTCAAGCAGTTCAAATATTGCAATTATTATAATTTTTAAACGTAATATAACTGACCTAATATCAATATTTCCATTTATACAGACACATCCAGTCACTCTTTCCCTCGCTTTGCAATATCAAGAATAATTAATCAATCTATGTTTTTAACCTATATTAAATCTATATGAATATATTTAAAGGTAAACTTATAATATTATCGATCAAAATTCAATTGTTTCTTATTTCTTATTCCATTATATAATGGAATTGTAAGAAATATTTACAAAAATTTTGTATACAGAAATTTTTCTACAACCCCGTAAATTATTTATAAAATTTACATATAATTTATATAATAAAAATATATTATATATATGTAATAAGAAGTAAAAAAATGATTTCATATCATGTAATATTTTTTTTTTTTTTTTTTTTTTTGTCACTACAACCTGTCGCTGTCAAATAAACTTTTCCATCATATCACAATAAACGTTTATGTATATTATATAATAATTTATTTACCCCGTATATAAATATATATAAATTTATACCGGGTATGTATTTATATATATGGATATAAGAAGAAAACATTCGCGTTCGACTTATATAAATACATGTGTATATAAGTATACATTCAAATTTTATATATCCTGTATACTATTATATAATATACACAACATACATGAACATGTACAATGTACATATTACAATATTATTATTTTTATATGTACGTAACGTATATATATATTTATGAAAGAGGTTAAATTGTAGGTAGTAGGTATAATATGGTAATATCTAAATATGATTTACTTACAAATATACATGACATGGAAAAACACAGTAAAATCTTACAATAAAATACAGTAAATCAAATATATAATCTTTATAATAACGGATTATAGTTAACTGCGTGATTTGCTCGAGTCAATTTGAGCGATTTTTGTGGGTAATTATATTGCAAATTCTAGAAAAAATTTGAAATATAGAAGTTGAAAAATGATTTTGTAAGAAATTGCAATTTAACAGAGCTTAAAATTACAGAGCTCAAAATTAAAATTTCAAGATTACATATTTAAGTAATTAAAAAAGGATACATTTTTATATGATGGAAAAGGGAATTATAAAAAGGATTATAAAAACAGTAAATAATCAATCAAAAAATTAAAAATAGATAAATTAAAATAGTATTTTAAGGGTAAAAATAAAATAGTATTTAATTGAAGAAATCAGATTTAAGGGTAAGTTTCTTGTCATCATTAATGCGTATAGTTATAATTATAACACGGCAATTGATTGAAAAATAATATAAAAATGAAATAAAAAGGAATGTAAACGATTCCATATTCTATTTCATATGATAATTTATATACCTTATTAAGTGTGCGTTATCTATTTATATAATCCATTCAAATATATTAATTATGACTTAATAACTCTAAACATATTTATTGTGATATAATACTGTATGTATAGAATATTTTGATTTTTTTTTAATAAAAATAAACGTTTGTATATAATAAAACGTTTATGTTGATGCTATTTTCATTTTCATCATATTTTTTTTCTTTTTCCTTTCGTTCATTTTAACTTAAAATAACATTTACATTTTATCATATAGCAATATATATATATGATGGGAATGATAAGATTTATATATAATATCTATACATATTTTGTTTTATATAAAATTTTATAATCTATATATATATGAATGAATGAATGAATGCATATATAAAGAATATTGTGTCTGCATGTTTAAAATTTATTATTTAACTATATATATATATATATATACATATGGATATGTGTATTGTGTATATATTATATTATATTATATATATACAGTAGCAGGGAACATCAGTTTAACTCCTCTGTGTGTTGTAATCTTTTACATATTTAATACATTATGCATGAGCTTTGCCATTCAAAAGGTGGAATATATATAGATGTGATATACCTCGACTATATAGACAACGTGATTCCGACTTACTGCAGTATATATATTTATAGGGTAATATTATGTATTAAGTAAAGTTTCCAAGAGGTGATTGTTATGTGTATTATATATATATATAGATAATGTGTTGAGGGTAAATTTTTTAGAAGAAAAAAAAAAGTATTTATATTATATGCATATAATATATGAATAAATAAATACATATAGGTGAGAAAATGAATGAATATATATATATATATATTGGATACATATTATTCAGAATATAATATAGAATTTATTATTATATGAAAATTGTGGATGATTTGATTTAAGTGGATTGAAGATAAATTGGTTTTTTTTCTCTATACATATTTAACTAAATTATCTTATATATTTACATATTTCTTATTTACTATTATTATTCAGATATATATTTAATTTTATTCCACGTACATCAGATTTTTTATTTTATAAAATAATTTAATATATATATTTTATGTAATATATTGTAACACTTACACCGAACGATAAATAATATAAGGACAAAAAATTTTCTTTTTTATTTTTTATTGGATCAATTTATATAATATATACGAATTACTATATAAATTGACATCGCGATTTTTTAATCGTACGTATACTTAAATAAATGTATTGGATTATTGTGACAATAAAAATTAGATTATATCCAAATATTTTATTGATTTACAATTTCTATATAATTGATTAAATACTTTTATAAGAATTTATAAGATAAGTGGTTTTCTTTTATATACACTACACATATATTTTTGGTATAATCTCGAATCAATATATATTCATCATCCGTATATACCAAAAAATATGTAAATATTTCGTCACATAGCAATTTTAATATATTAATAATGCTGTCATATGCATATATTTAACATTTTAACGATATCTGCAAATATAATAAAAATAAAGAAATTACCTCAATATATTTATATTATATATCAAACGCATTTTATTATAGCCAACGAGATAATAAAATATATAACCGCACATTATATATAAATACCTAAATATGTATAAAATAAACATATATATAAAAATTTGTATATGTAAACAAACATTTTGATGAATGCGATTCATATACAATATACAATATGATATATAAATTGGAATATATACGACATCACACCACATCATTTACATACCACCTATGCAGTAAAATAAATTTATATTTCATATTTATATCGATATTATATAAATTAAAAAATCAACAATAAAAAAATATTACTATAATAATTTTCATTGTTTATATACACAACAGCACCGTCAAATAAATAGCTGAAATGTGTAATTTATAATATATTTTTATTATTATTATTATTATTATTATTACTATTTTATTTATATATATATTATTTGAATTAGAAAATTTAATGTTTACTTTACAGTATTAACCAAAATATTTATATACAGAGAGTATATATATAAATATATATAGTCAAAGATCAGATGTAATCAATTTTGAATTTTTCCAATCAGATATACCGACTCGAATATAGCAACTTCGATAAAATGCAATAAAAATCTCTCGAAATAGGAATGTGATCTCCTAGCCAATAATCAAATCCATTGGAAAAATCCTCCTATAGCAATACATATATAGGTGAATTCTATATTATAGGTGTGTTGGACTTCCAGCCTGTTTATTTATTGATAATGATATTTTTTTTTTTAAAAAAGAAAAAGAAAAACAAAACAATAATAATATAGCAGCATTTACAATAAAAATAACAAATCAATGTATATTTATATACAATAATATTTACATTTGTTGATTTAGCCATCGGTGGGTGTGTGTGATTTTTTATACCTTATATTTTTATTTTTTTCAAATTTAATTTATCGTACATAAAATAAGATATATATTTGTAAACTTTTTAATATGGCGACAGGTATATATTATAATATTGTATATTGTAATATTATTCTTTTATTTATATTTCAATTTCTTTCGAGTTTTTCCAAGTATAGAATAGAGATTTTTGTTTATGTTATACAAATAGAAATCGATATATGCTCGAATATATACCTATACACACAGTAAAATACGTGACTTTTAAATTGAAGGTGCATATATATAAATAATTTGTTTATGTTATTATTTTATTTCTTTCGTTTTTCTTCTTATTTTAGTTTTTTTTTGTATATAAATGCATATAAATATTTATTTATATCATATACAAAAAAACAATGGAGCTTAAACAATCAATGATATGTTAATGTAAAATTTACATTGTATATAGTTAAAAATATGTTATTCAATTCAAACTCGTTAATGCGATGTTCTATGATGATGGTGATGATGATGAATTAAAAATAAAAGGTGATGAAAAAATGTTTTGACTATTTCAATTTCTATATTTTAAATTTCTTGAAATTTATACATTTCAGATAAAATATAAGAATTTTTTTTCATTTTTCATCAATTTATTTTAATATAATAATATAAGTATCTAATAATTTTTCTTTCTATTTTCTTTCAGGTTAGTTTATGATTTTGTTTGCCAGCTTTACGAATTTTTATTTTATAAATTTCAATAATTGAGTGAGTAGAATTTTTTATTTTCATTATTATTCTATATAAAAAAATAAAAATAATATCATTCATGGCATCAAAATAAATTCAAAATATAATAATTTTAACGAATTAACTATAAAACAGTGTCCTTCAGTATCTAAAATATAATCATATAAACTTTTAGCTTCCCCATTATTTTTAATAAAATGTCTATGGTAAAAATGAATCGAAAAAAAAAAATTATTTCCCTGAACGATTTTCTTACGAATTCAACATTCATATCTCTATATTTATTTTAAATAATTCCGTAATATATTATATTAAAAACGATTTATTAATATATTTATATCAATTTGGGAATTTATCATATCTATGAATTAAATCAATAAATTGCAATTGAACAAAAAAAAAACTTCACAATAAATTTAAATTTAATTTTCAATACATCGTTAAAATTAAAATATATAATTCACTGTGTTTAAATGTGTTAAAATAATAATAAACCTTAAAATAAAAACAACAAAACATATTTATATATGTATAGCAGTTAATTTAACCAAACAAAAAAGAATTGAATGAACTGTGAAAATGACGATAAATTATATATAACAATTTAATATTATTAATGAAAAATTACTTCTTTTTTTTGTATTTTCATTGAAAAAACGTATATATACCTTTTGTAAAAATTGTGAATTGTACAAATTCATATTTTTTACAATACTGCTTATATGCGAATATATAAAACTGATATTTTTTTATAAAATATATTCAATATATAGGAGATGAATACCAATAATAATAAAATCATAAATTTTGTGGTTCGCTTACCTAGAGATATATATTTATAGTTAATCTGTATACGACGATACGATACAATATTTTTGTAGCTACCAATAAAAATAAAAAAAATAAAAAATATATATGTATATTTTGGCATTGTTTTTTTTTGTTTTGTTATATTATGAAAAATCACAAATTTTATATTTTTTTTATTATTATTATTATTATTGTTTTTTTATTATTATCACACACATATTGTAATAATAAAAATAAAAAAAAACAGAAAAAATAAATATGTTTTCGGTTAAAATCTATTAATTTAAACAAAAAAAAAAAATTAAAATATTCATCGATAAATTTCCAACATCAGTTTCAGCGTGAAACCTCACATACAATTGAAACATCATCATCATCATCAACAACCATTATATTATAGATTTTAACAATATATTACCAATTTTATTATAAAATTTTCCATTGATTAAATGATATATGTAAATATTTTACTATATATTTGGTTCGATTTATATATCCATATATCTGGTATATAGAATTTTCCGATTTTCCACCTATAAAAATATATTATATATAGATAGATATTCATTCATATTTTTTTAATTTATATAATAACATTTTTATTGTATTTTTAATTTTTTTTTGTTTATTACATATATATAGTATAGTACGAAATGTTGACATATTCAAATATATACATATACACATTTTTGTTTCACTCGCATCGTTGATTCCATTGTTATCAACAATAAATGATTTATTTAATTAATTTTTTATTTCTATAGAACTTATTTAATTTTTTTTTGTTTTCAAATTATTGTAAACAATAAACAAATGACAAATTTATTTGATTTATTTATTGGTTTATGTAATAATAATAATAATTTAATCTGTTTAATTTTTATAAGTTACGTATGGTATATGTGTATGGTAAATGATGATAATATAATTTATTCAAAATTTATTATGTGTGAAATATTATAATACACATAAATAAGAAAGGGAATATCCTAAACAATTGTTTTTTGACATGTGTCACCAATTATAGATTGCAAGACGTTGTACAATGTATATTACAATATTATGTTATTATTATAAAATATATTTATGATGAAACACTAAAAGGTGAGAGATGAATTTGAATTATACTGATAACAACATTAATGTTTATGAATATAAATATTAAAATAGGTATATATATATATATATCGAACACACTTTTATATATTTATTCAAGCAGATTTTACACGTTTACCCGGCTCTTTAACAACATTTTTTATAATGGAATATATTTGTTTTAAAATATAAATTTATCAAAAAATTCAATTTTCTATTTTGACGGAGACATATCTCTATCTCTATCGTAATCAATCAGAAAATCCTCTAAAGAAAATCGACTATAAATTAAATATTTCTTTGTTTCGAAGCTTTGAATATTGTTCAAAAAAGAAAAAAAAACAATTAATTTCCTAAATTACAATATTAACATGTACCAAAAATATCCAATAATAATTGCATGTAAAGCAACAAATCAGATTTTTTTTATATTTTTTGTCCGCGATTATAGTATAGTGCGTATAAACAAATCGATAATCAAACGTTCTGTTGACATTATGTGAATTGTTTGGAAATTATATATACATCCTATCTAAATAGTTATAAAATATATCCCTTAATAAACACCCTTATAGTTTTATTATACATATAAGTATATATTTGTTTAAATTATAAATACATTTTAAATAAAGCCTTTATGACTACCATTAACACCTCATTTTATTCAATTTCAGGTGTTAAACCACAATTTGGGAAATGTATACATGCAAAATCAAGTAATTTCCTATATAGATAAAATTTATAAGTATAATTGTATCTATACATTTTCTATATTACCGAACGACTATAATAGTTATATATATAGTTATCCATATATACAGCATTACAACAGCTATATCTCGTTAAATATTTAAGCTATATATTTCTGTTTATTTGAGAAAATATACTATATACTATATATATAAAGGTATAACATAATATACTTGTAGAAATTAAGGGGTGAAATGATATTATATATTTGTTGAAATTATATATATATATATATATATAAATGAATTATAGGAGTGTGTTTTGTTTAATGTATATATAACATTGATATATAGGTATATGTTATGTTAAACAAATTAAATTAAAGTTTTATGTGAGAAAATACTTTTTGTTACATATTATATATGCGATGTGTGTATATATTATCAATGTATATTTGTACAATAAGTTAATGATTATTATATAGTGTTTTTCTTTTACCTTTTACTATTAAACTGTATATACATGCAAAAGTAAGGATACTTAATAAATCGTTAACTAAATAATAAACTTGTAAATCACTTATTGGCAATATGTCATATATTATTGTATATAGATACCGGCATTAATCATAAAACCAAATAATAGAATATTAAGATTTATTTGTAAAACGATATATTTCTCTATATCGATGGAAAATTGTCCATTATATATTCTATTTGTTTTGGTTTGAATTTTTAAATAAATTATGATTGATAACATTATTTGTAAGATTGGTAATGTGGTTTAGTTGAGGTGGTTGTTAACATCCTCCTTATTTGTATTAAATTATCAGTCTTGTATGGATTTATAACTTTACATAATTACAATTTTATTGTCGATATGACAATAGTTACATATTGTCGATATGACAATTGAATTTTCAGTTAAAAAATCTGTGTAATTCAAAATTCTAAATAATTCAGATTAATCCGTCTGGCATTATAAATTTTTCTGTATTTATTATATATACGTTTACTTGTCCCAAAATAATACAAATATTAAAAAATAATTTAATATTTGTTTATTATGGATTCAGAGTATAATACGTAACAGAGTGAATAAGATAAGATACATTGATTTATGAAATTCTAATTGTACTTCGAAAGTATATGTATAAATATATAAAAATTTTGTAAATTTTTTAGTAATTTTACAATTGTATATTGGAATTTTCTAAGAGTAATTTTCATTCATACACCTTGTACATATATACAAATAATAAATAATATAATTAAAAACTTTTACGTGTCTGTATATATATAAAACTTTTA
This sequence comes from Dilophus febrilis, assembly GCA_958336335.1. Taxonomy (NCBI): domain Eukaryota; kingdom Metazoa; phylum Arthropoda; class Insecta; order Diptera; family Bibionidae; genus Dilophus; species Dilophus febrilis. The sequence continues at coordinate 33,334,207 of OY284468.1, read as the reverse complement.
GTCAACTTATATATATATATATAGATTAGATAAAAAGAACCATTCAAAATTCATTTATAAAATGTAAGTAATAATACAGTTTTATTTTTTTTAATATACGGTCCATAGTATAACAATATATAATAAATATATATGGAAAACTATTTCTATATATTATATAATATAAAATTTAATAGAAAAAAAAAGAAACCTTGATGCCATTAAACACCTTTATTATAAGGGTCAGAAAATTTCATTATCCATACTCTCAAAAGAGTTACCTCAACAATGTATATAAATAAATGGAGTATATATACAATTATTCTTTTAATAGCTCCATTTTCTATATGGTTATAGATATACATATATAACATAACTAAAACCTTATTTAATTCTTCATCATTCACCATCGTCGTCAATGTGTATTCCATATATACATTTATATTTACCCATATTATATTATACATTACTTTATTTTATATAAATAGATAATACAACAATAATATAGTCATTTTAGGATATATATATATATATATATATATATATATATAATATACAGAATAGATAGTAATTTTCTCACTTTAAATGCATATATACATATATACTCGGTACATCTTTGCACTGGATATATTATATTACATCCATCCATATATATGAATTGTAAAGGTATCATCATATACTTATATATATATGAATATATTTACGTGTTGTGTACTATATAAACATATATATATATATTATTTGAAAAGTTCTAATGTAATTTATAGTTTGAATCAACATTCTCTTATTATTCATTTACCACATCATATATAATATATATAACTTCTTTATATTTATATACATATATTATATATTTGAAATACATCCTTGAATATAATCATATTATTGTATTTTATCTTCAAAAATATATGTAACACCTTTATATATACAATTTATATGTAATATAAAATATACCTCTGAATATATGTAATAATACCCCATTAGTTGTTATATAGAATATAGTTACTTTTCACTTCATATAATATTATTCACACATTTATATATGGTATATTCTCGTAGGAGTGTATGTATGTATATATAAGATGTGATTCAATTATGTTCCTATTTATAGTTCAATTATAAGATATATGGGTTACATGAAAAGTTATAACTTTGAATAAAAAAAGGAAAATATTTTATTTTATATATAACAACATTCATTTTATGTAAATATCCTTTTTTATTTTTTTTTTTTTGAGTACATTTTGTTAGTTTTATATTTAAATTGCGATTATGAATCTAGAAGCGATTCATCAATGTGGAAAGAAATTATTATTTAATTATTTTTATACAAAAATTATTTTGTTGTTTTCTTTTTCATATTTTTTTTACCATTATTTCATATATAGTAGAAAATTAAAAATTTCCCACAAAAGAATACATTGAAATCTTTATCTTTAATATTTTTTTTTTATAATAGTATATCTTATTATATATCTATATAATAGAATGTAACAGACATCATATAATATTATTATATATAGACATCTATTTATCTATATATATATATATATTATAACGTTATGTAAGTATATATAAACAAATTTACATAAAGTTTAATTTAAGTGGTTTAATATTTTAATGGTATCCATAATCAAGTTTATTTTTGTATATCTCTAATAAATCTGGTAAAAATAAAAATTATATGATGTACATTTCAATATATATAAAAAATAAATAGAATCAGGTAAAGTCAACAAAATAAAAAACATTGTAAAATTAAAAACAATTCAATTAGTAAACTTTGTCATTTACCTTCTATACACAATTTTATGTATATCTATACTTTTTCTATTCTATATATAATATAGATAGATGTGATGGTTGGTACTCAAACATAATATTACGAATTTCATTATTCAACATCAACATGTACGTTCTGTTTATATATGGTATATAAAGTTCATTAATGGTTTTTTTGTAGATTTTATTTTATGTATATTATATTATATATGATGATGATGCGATAATGGAACTCTTCTTCTTCTTTTTATAAGCAAATAATATATTATTATACATACCTTCATTTACTTTTAAATTACAATATATATGTATAATGTATGTATATAATACCGCACCACATCATCAACTGTTTCATAATAAATACATTATATATAACATTAATAGATATAAAATTAAGCGTAATGGTTTATTATCTCCCTTTGTACAAACATATATACACTTATATAAAGTGAGGTACATATCCATAATCCATCTTTTATATATATCACGCAGCTATTTATATATGAAATGAATATACATATATACGTTTTTAAATAATTCCAAGAATATTTTATAACGATTTAATTATAAAACTCCTTGTTTTTTTAACGGCGTATATTATAATAATTTGTGAATTTGTTATTTTTATACAAATTGTGTGCGGTGGTATATTTAAAATATTAAAAAAAAAATTATAAAACTTTGGTTTTTGTTTGTAATTTTTTACTTTACAAGTAAAAGTTTAATAAAATCTAATGGTATATATTCAGTCAGAAATAACAACAAGAGACGCATTAGCTATATATATATATATAAATTAAAAATTTATAAACAATTCTGTTTTGTTGTAATAATATAGATATTATTATTTAATTACAATTTTTAAATATATTAATATTTTTTATGTGTATATGTGGTTCATTTAAAACATATTTTCAATTTGCATATTTTATTATGTATTTCTGTTTGATTTTTTATCACAAGTTTTTAGAAAAAAAAAAGAAAAGTGAGTTAGATTATATTAAAATTAAAATATATTATTTAAATCTGTATATTAAATTCTATAATCATCAGTTCGTTCATGAATGTCAGTTATCCTTCAGCACTTCAGATTTAGGAACCCAACTATGAATATTAAATTTTTGATAATCCTAATTTCTACATAATTGCAAAATGAAAAAAATATATACATCTTATATTTATTTAAATATTACTTTTTGCAAACTATTTTACATTTTAAAATACAAAACTAAAATTTTTGTTATTATTACTTTTTATTTCGTTTTTCCTCACGTTTCCTTTTGTATTAAAATTATATGTTTATGAACAATTCCAAACAACACACACATATGGTATATAATTTATTCATACATTGAGTATTTAATTCAATGTGTGATTTCACATTATTGATTTTATTCTTTAAAGTATCTCATACTAAAATCGGATAAATATTTTTCTTATTCAAAAACCACACGTTCTCTGATTGCTGCAGGTCGTGCTATAATTTGATTATTTATCGGAAAAAATAAAGAATAAAAAATACAATGAAAAAGATAAACAATATTATTATAATTAAAATTAAGAATTCGTTTTTCACGGGAATCAAAAGAATGAATATAATTTCCTAAATGTAAATTGTATGTATTTAATTAATCAAATATTTATTGTATAGCTGCTATGAAATCATCAACCTCTTGAAATATAATTATATAGATATTTTGATACACCTTTCTGTTAATTAAAAACGATTATTGTTTAACATTTACATCATTTCCTACATAACATAGGGAATAATAAAATAAAACAAAATTGTAATATCTTTGCATATACCATATAATAAAAATATTTATACACCTCATTTCACATTCAGATTTTGATATATAACACTTTATTTTATATATCTACGTGCGCTTTCTAAAAACGGATAAAGTTATTATAAATGTTCTATATGGATATATATACCTGTTATGTAAGTGTTAAAATAATAATTATTTTTATATATATACCTATAAAACAGAAGTTACAAAATTTATATTCACATAGATCATATAATTAAAATAAATGGTTTATCTTTTTATAGCAAAACTCGTATATATATATTCACAAATACATTATAATAATTGTATTAAATTGCGTATAGGGATGGAAATAAACAAAAAAAAATTGATAAATATTCATTTTACATATTTATATACTTGCGGAGTATAGAAATAAAGAAAGCGACATTTTTATTTTATCAACCAAATATATATGTATATTTATTATTTAATTTACATAATTAAGAATTGAAAATGAACAAAATAAAACATTTGTAATAATATGTATAAAAAAAAAATAAAGATACAATTTTATATAATAAAAATAATTTTAATAACTCATAAATCTTTTCGATGGTCCCTATACAAATAAATAGAAAAACCGTACAATATATAGTCATCTAATTTATTAATTATATACAAAATACCATATTCATAATATATAATAACAAATTTTAATGTTAATTATTTACCATAGGTATACCTAAATAAATTTGTGTGTGGTACATATACTAAATGATACGGTGTTGTGAACAAACAAAACACCAAAAACAGGTGTTGACTATAAAATTGTTCTAAAATGAGTCCCATTAGAATATATTTTATATACCCATTTACGTACATATACTATACGATATTTTTGTTCTTTTTATTCACCGCTATATAAAAGTTAACATACAATTACATTTGTATATTTTTGAATTGTATATCATAATTTTAACAGAATTAATGCGTAAATTTTGAAAATATAATAATCATATATAAGAATATTTGTTTTTGCAAGTAAATATACAGATAGATATAATAAAATTTTGATAATTTTTATATAGATAAATTGATGGAAATAAAATAATTTTCATGATTGTTAATTTTAAGATTTTATTGTCATAAATATACCTGCGATTTTTTTGTAATATTCAACAATTAACTTTTCGTGGTTTGTTTGATGATATATGTAAGCCGAATGTCATGGAAAATTTCCTAAAATTGATTCAACCTCATTTCTATCAGTTCAATTAGATCATTTGATTGGATCAATTGAATTGATGCGAAACAATAAACACATCAGACTTAACTTTTCTTATTATTGACGTGAACGTTATTTTATTCTGTTAAATTGTGAATACTATATTCTAATGAGAATTGCTTAAAAATATAAGAAATATTGTATTATGTTATTACAAACAAAATAATAAATTCTAAAATCAAACAAGAGCGATTTATAGTAATAAACCAAAAATCATTAGAATTTCAAATAATTGCAATTTTACAAAATATATATAGGTACTGTTTTAAAACAGGTGAATTTAAATTTCATTATAACATACAACATGAACATGTATGTATATATAATTGCCATCATCTAAATAATGATGTAAAATAATTCAAGTGTATTATATATATACAAACAACTTTTAAATACGTAAACATATATATATATATATATATATAAGGAAATCTTTTAGGTGTAACCGCAAGTCAAGTGCGAAAAGTGTAATTCTCCATTCTTATATTCAGACACCTTTAAAATATACATCTATCTATATATAGTATATTATACATATACTTAAACACAATACTTTATGATTTACATAAAGCTTTGTACAATATGAATATGTGAAAGTTAAAACATTTATATACAAATATATCTATTGTTCATATAACATTTTCCTCATATACACACAAATGAATGCCTTTATCTTTAAAATACCATATAGTATATACATATATGTAAATACAACATATATATACCTTTTTTTAAATAATACGTATATATATATATATATATATATATAGATAAGAAGAAAATGAAGAAATAACTTTATTAAGTCACTTGGGGTAACTCTATGTGGTTTTTGATGTCTTCTTATATTTGCTTTTATATACATACCATATATAGATAGATACATATTCAAATATATTTTACATGTGAAATCCGCATTTCAATTATAAACGTATGTGAACAATTGTTATATATATACGGTATATTTTATGTATATATATATTTCTTATAATGAGAATAACGTAGGTAAATTTTCCATCCATATAAGTAGTATATTCGTATTTATATGTATAGTATATACACAAAAAGATATTATTTATATATATGAAATAAGATAGATAACATCATATGCATATATTATAATAATAATAATAATATGGAAAACAGGTGGAAAGGCAATTTACTCAACACCATAATTTCTATAATAGAAAATGTCTTGTGGTTTTACCTTTGGGAAATTTACGGAATGTGAAACATTTAGTGATTATTGTTTTTCTTTATATATGTATAGAATATGTTTTTAACTATATATTTTCGTATATTGTTGTGTGAGAATAAGGAAAACGCTTTAGGTATATATGAAAATGAATAATTATTATTATAAAGGAAACTTAAGATACAGTTGACAAACAACGATGTATGTATCTACATATATACAATATACAAAACAGTATATAAATATCGCGTTTATATTTAGGAAATTTTATGAGAGTAATTTACTTTATCTATATATGTGGAATATAATATGAATATATATATATCCTGGAATTTATATGTATATATATTATATCATTATATGCATAAACATTTATATAGATAAATGCAAGGGATTTATATAAATATACATCAGTAAATTTAAGAATAATTTTATATTAGAATGGGTATAGAATTTTTTTTTCATTTTATAATAATCGGTAGTTATTTAATTGTTTTTTCTTTCTATATATTACATTATATTACATTATATTATCTTTCTATATATTATTACAATTTGTTTATTTTTAATTATACTTTATCGCGATATAACATTTGGTATTTATATATACACGGGAATATATCAATTTATTTCCATAATTAAACTATTTTTAATCATTAGTGAAGTGAATTTTACATTTATACTTTTGTGATAAATTGTTATTGAACTTATAATGAATTTAAATGATCATAAAAACCTATATTAATTTGAAGAATTAAACACATACAGATCAGACACATTCTCTCACAATGCTTGACAGAAAATACGTATACTTTTGCAGTAATTCATTAGATAAATATTAGTTTCTGTCATTAATTTATATCAAATATGATATTATGACATAAATGCATTTATTCGATTGTATATATACGCAAAGAGAAGAGAACAAAATTTATACATAACTTAAGTTAAGTCCTCTATATATGTGAAAACAAAAATAGAAATATATTATTTTAAATTAATACACTTCAGTATATAGATATACATATATAATTGAGTTTCCTTAAAAGAAAACGATTTTCCATAATCCACATCATTTGATAATCTAATCGCTATTATATATATATATAATATATCTATATATCAATGCATTTAAATAATAAATATATAAATCAAATAAAAATATAAATTCATATAAGTAAATTTTTGCAGAATATTTTTGTGGATTCAAGACAATTTATCGATAAATGTATATGTAATAAAATTAAATAGTATTTATTATATTTAGTATATATTATATTTGATTCTATATATCTGATAAATGTATTATACTTATAATTCGATATAGTTCATATTTATTATGTATATAAAATGTATGGTTGTTATAATTTTTTCTTTTTCTAAATAAACTTTAAGGGTAGAAACATTAAATCAGTTTACTTGTCTTTGCCTGCTGACTGCTCGAATAATTGTAATATTTAGTAAACACAAAAAACAAAAAATTTAGTAATATTTAGTTATAATTTTCACGGATTCAAGAGATTTATTTAAATCTCATCAAAAAATACCGTATAACTATTAAATAATTTTTTTTTAATATTTGATTCATGATAAACTTTCGCAACATTGGATATGCCAAGCTCTGTGTATTGTATATTGTAATATTTTAAACCAGATATATATTGTACAAAATACTCATAAAACAAGTAATATTTTAAAATAATAATAAAAAAAAAATATTCTAAAATAAATTTAGAAAATCTATTGTTATGGTTTGCATTTATATATAAATAGAGTTTATTGGACGGGTCATAATACGTTTATTGTATATACGTAAATTCATATTAATAATTTTGCTTCGTTTATATATAAATATATATTGCTTGTTATAAAGAAAAATACTGCATAATCTTATATAATATTTTAACTATATACATATATAAAGCATAAAATATGATAAAATATTTACCGTGTAATATTTTTATTTTATTTATAAAAAAAAAATATGTTATATTTATACATATATATATAGAGCAAAATTCAGCCAAATAGTCCTTTTGTGTGTCGCCGCCACGACGGAAGGGTTTCTGATTCATAGCCATTTTCAACGGTCAAATAATTTCTTGGAATTTATGCAAATAAAACTATTCCGAATATATACATATATTGTTATGATTATTATTATTATTATTATATACATTATTGTATTCAAAATATAAGAATAGAATACGTTCATTCCATGTATATTATGATATTATTTATATATATAAAATATTGAGGTATGTTTATATCGTCGTTTTATAGATAGATACATAATCTCGGATACATATACAATATATTCCGTTTTGCATATAAGATTTTCTTGAATTTATAAATAATATAATACAATTTTTATATTTACACAATGTTCTTTAATATATATACAGATGTTTCCACACAGACTATACAGAAGAAAAAAAAATTTATCAAATAATATTAAATAAAAATTATATATATATTTTGAAAAATGATTTAATGTTGTTTATGTTTTTTTTTTATTATTATATATATCTCTCTGTATGAACGTCGTTACGTTGTGGTGACATAGAAAAAAAGAAAATATTTTTAATATGCATGTATGAAATTTATCAATATGACATTTTTTCTAATCTTAAGTATAATTAAAAAAAGAATTCAACATATTACCACAATAATGAAAATAAAGGATTAACTAATTTCTTTTGAAGGTGAAGTTTTATTTTTAATTCTATATTTATATTATATGTGATTTGTATGGATATACGTAAAATAATCAGAATTTTCTGTTCAGAAAACTATATATAAGTTAAGGTATATTTGAAAAAATTACGATATGGTTATAAAATTTATCATATATGATGATATAAAATTGCAAATAAAAAAAAAAGTTCAGAAAATCGGTTGTCCAAGTCATGATAAGCTATCGATTGCATAAATGTAAATCACATAAATAAATAAATAAATAAAAAATCAACATTAATATTATTATCATTACATAAGATATTAATAATGATGATGATATATAATTATAATCAAATAAAATCTAGTTTTTAATCATAAATATCACGCCATATAAAATGTGCATCAATATATTATCGCGTGTGTGTGCATAATCATATATCAAATCTTCTCACATATACCAAAATTACATATATATAAATCTTTATATAAAAAAAACCCGATATTGGATTTCACTCTGCACCAACGTGTAATTTATATGAATTCAAGGTAAAACCGTTGATCAGCAATGAATGTATGTGTACTGTGTTTCAACCAAATATTATAAAATAATGTACATACATTTTAAAAGATTGTCATGCGGATATGTAATTAATATATATCAATAATATATATGTACCATCAATATGTGTAAAGAATAACGGACAAATTTATACGGTAATTTTTATTTTTTTTTTCATATATTACACATATTTTGTTGCTTTTCATTAGTAAATTTATATTTAATTTTTTCGGATGTTTTTTTTAACTACAAGTTTTTTTTTTTAGTTTTTAATATTAAAGTGTTTAATTTTGTGAATTAAAATTTAAGTTTTCATTTAGTGATTATTATAAAATGTTTTATGTACAAAATTTTTACGAACATTTGAAAAAAATCCATGTGATAATTGAAGAGATTTTTTTGTTTTCTTCATGGAATTTTTTTTTTTTTTATCATTGTCATCTCAAGGGCAAAACACAAACAACATACATAGCAAATTTGCAGCATATTTGTATAAATGAAAATTCAAGGTAATTTCTGTTTTTTTTTTGTTAAATGAAATATTAAAATAAATATGAATTTTATTTATTCATGAATTTTTTTTTCTTTCTATTTTATTTCTATTGTTTTTATATAGGTAAGTCATATTTTATTTCAGTCATCATCGTCTCGGAATTAAATACGAGTAAAAAATATTCTTTAAATTGAAATGGTTGAATAATTACCAAAAAAAAAAAAGTATATTATATAAAAATAAGAAACGACACAGGGACAATCACAAAAATCCCGAAGAGTGTATATTTTGATATCTTGATTTTTTTCAACTTTATTCATTTTATGACAAAAAGCAGTTCGGGTGGTTATTAAATAATGTCGACCATTTTCATATAATTGTGTTGGTTTTTGTCGTATGGTAGTTTATAATTAATCTATTTAGAAAAGTTAAGTAGTGCCACCGTGGTAATAATCATTCATTTTATCAGAGGAATTACCAAAGTAAAGTTACAAGTCAATATTTTTGTATATTCTGAAATATTCATTACAGGTAAATGTTCAAATAAAATGTGTATGTGTGTATTATTTTTTGGTATGGTTAGTATTGAAATTTTGATTTATTTAATTATTAATTCGAATTGAAAATAATAATTTATCTATTAATTTTTTTCAGTTAAATGTATATCTATATAATGGATTGATTACTTCAATTGTAAAGTATTAATATTTCAAATTTTATTGATTGGAAACTGAGAAATAAAACGAAAAGATTAATTTTTTCATAATAAAATACGTAATTGAAATTATTTTATAAACTTCATTATGAATTGAAGGAATAAGGATGTAATAAATATTGAAAGGATATGGATTAATTATTGCAAATATAACAAACATTTCTATGGATAAACCAAAAAAAAAAGGAAATGCATCAAAATTAGATATTTAAGTTATTAGAATAAGAATAATAGTCTTAATTTAGAATGTTTGAGGAATTTTCAAATTTACCAATGTTCATATTACATTTATGTTCAAACATATACGATATTACGATACAATTCAACTTCTAAATTAGTAATTTCTTTTTAAATAACTTCAAGCGTGTAAGAATTCGAATTTTCTATCATATTACATTCAATTCGAATTTTGTCGATCTTCGACTTTTTCGCAGACATTTTAAAATGGTTTTTATTTGATTCGAATTAGTATTGCTTTTTTAATGCATATTTTATATACCTCAAAACGGTTTTCATAATTATCAATGAATTGTTCCTCTTTTACCAAAGATATTTTGATATTTTCAGTTCCGCAGATATAATTGTTACAGTAATGCATTTTTTATAGTATATATTTATTTTTAATTATTAAACTGCCGCATTAAGATATATAAACATATAAATCCATTTCTATACAATTAGTCATTTACAATTAAGTACCCATAAATTTAAATGTGAATACATTTTTTTGATCGAAAATAAATACATTTTTATAACTTGAAAAAAAAAAAAAAATAAATAAATAAAATTTTTTTTGAATAATTGACAAAGAAGAGGTAAATATTTCAACAGATTTTTATATATGTATATAAAAGAAGAGACATGAACACATAAATATTTAAGAAAAAGAAATCATACACATTAAAATTATATATACATATTCATGCTTTTGTATATAGAATAAAAAAAAAATTTGAAATGTATAAAAATAAAATTCTATATATACCATATATATAATAAGAAATTGAAATATAAGTGCGGTTTTCAAAGAAAAAATAAAAGATATCAGTCAGTCAGTGGCAGTATTTAATATATGAAATAAAAAAAGAAAACGAAAAAATAAAATCGGTTAAAAGAACACCTTGGTTTTTAAATGAAAATTTATTATAAAATATATAGAGTCATACGACTATAAATATATATGAATTTTTTTTTATTTTTAGTATGAGTAGGTATAAAGAATAGAATATATTTTGTGTTATACAAAACGTGTATACATACTCTTTTATAATATCATATACTATTATATATAGGTATAAAAATAAAAGTATAATTATTTATGCTGGTTTTTCTTCTTTTTTTTCTTCTTTATTCTGAACACTGTCTGGAATAAAAATAGCATTTTTATTGTATAGTAATGAAAATTGATGAAAAATAATACGTTTACCGCAAGATGCACGTAAAATTAATATACATATGTATATATAGCGCAGAAAGATGTTGTTAAAATAACACTATATATATATTTTTTTTTTCTTATGTACACATGCATATATTTAGTAAAATAAATAAATAATATATCTTATATATGCGTGTACATTTTTATTAATAGAATTCCAGGAGGTAAAATGAAGATGATTTTATTTTTTATATGTTTATTATTTTTTTTTCATTCTATTTTTTATTGGTTTATTCTTCGTTTTTTTTTGTTATTGTGTATGAATAATTTTGTTTTTTCGACTGAATATTCATTTATAGATTGTCACTAATTAGAATGGAAATGAAAAAATATATTATATATTTGAAAATGTCTGTACGGCATAAAGAAAATAATCAACAGGCTTATAATAATATAAACGTATATATAAAATATTGGATATTTTATTATTTGTTTTTAAAGTCATATTTCATTCTATAATTTATATATTTAAATTTGAAATAATAATAAAATTTAAATAGAGATAATATTGTCTTTAATTTTTTATTATATCTATATAGTGATTTAAAATATAAAAAAATGAAATATTGATTTGCAAATTGATGAATCGCAATTCTTGTAAATATTCTGGTAAATTTCTTGTAAAAGTTATTTGTAAATATTTTACTGAATATTTTGATTAATTTTATTATTCCATGATTCTTTTTTTACTGAATTTATTGATACTGAATTTAAGTTATTAATCTATAATAAAACCTTCAATTATAAAAAAGTTATACTTAATAATTAAATAAATATTGACTTTATACCTCTTTTTCTATCTGTTATTTGATATTTATTTTATACAAAAGCTAGTGTGTTTTATATGTATACGTGGAGTACAATTATAGTAAATTACGATATTATACATCACCGTATACGTACTAAATATATATAATTGTATACACCATAAAATACTTAACTCTATTTTATAATATACATATATGACATAGAGGTATATATGCAGTCTATTAGAAAGAGTATAAATCTTTGGTTAAAAGCTAACCGATATCGCATATACTACATATCGTTTATCTATATCATTTATATACTTATATGTATAAATATATATATATATATATATATATATATATATATGCTGTTATATAGTAAGGTGTATTATTCTACATATATAACGTAACGTTCTGATATGTATAGTGTATGTATTTATATATATATATATATATATATATTTTACACATCATATCAAGTGTATTGTGATACCACAACCACGTACACAAGGTAGAAATGAAATAGTTTTATTTTATTATTGTTATATGTATGGTTGGTTACAGTTCACAAATTATATTTTAATGCATGTGAGAAAATTTCAGATTTAATAGTTGTTTAATCTGTAAATATATCTTTATTTAACTATATTCTATATACATATATCTAACATTGCTGGTAAAATATTTTTCTCTACATGATAATCAGAAAAACAAAATATATTAAATTTCCTGAACAGTAAAAGGAATGTTTGTATAACATTTAGAATTAAATTAATTTTTTCATCCCTGTATGTTTAAAATTACAGATATTTTGTAAAAATATAGTTTAGAATATACTATTAGTTGCACTTTAATCTATTTTCAAATTTAATAACTTGACTTAAAGCTTATGAGAGTTTAATGAATTAAAAAATTGTATGTAATGTATATACACTTTAAGAGATTTCTTACAAAAAAGCCCTTTAACTTTAAAAAACTTTTGAAATATCATGAATTTAAGAAATTCTTATCATAATTTTTTTGTGTAAATCAAAAACCACACTTCCACACCATAATATGTAGTTATAGTATATATAATTTCCTTGTGCATTGTTCGATTTTGAAATTGAGATTGTTAAAAATTTGAAATCTATATTTTTTTATTCTTATATTTTAATAAGGATTTCCTATACAAACTTATAATTTCACAAACATTATATAAAAAAACACCTTTGATATGTAATATTTTTTGTTCAATATAAAATCGATTAAAAATTTTATTATAAACGTAAAGGTTAAAGTAAAAAAGTTAAACTAAAAAACAAAAATAAAATTTACGAATAAAAATATATTTTACAACTTTTACTGAGAAAACTAAAGATTTTCCGGATATGAACAAGTATATAAGATATGTGTCTATTTAAAAAAAAAATTACATATGCGGCTATACATAAATATCTATCTATATAGGTATAGATAAATAGAAATTCGCTTTGATTCATATATTGCAATTGTATGAATACAAAATAAATACAAATATTCTATATATCCATATAATAAGTTTATATAAAAAAGACTTTAAGGAAAAATATTTGAAAGGATTTTAGAAAATCCTACGCGCAAATCCTTTAAAATTTTCACACTTTATCCTATATTTATATATATATGTACTTTAACATATATAAACGACACACATGACAAATATATATGAATGGAATGAATATGCCGAGTAAATGGTATAGATTTGTGAGTTTTTCTTTCTTTTTTTTTATTTATATTGTAAATTGCGTTAACTATATATATCGTACGTGTAAAGTAAAATAAAGCCCTAAGAACGATTTATAAAACGTGATATATTTATTGTTAAATATATACGTATAGGAATTTTAAGGTAATTGAAACAATTTGATGTGAAAAATTATAATATATTAAAATCGGTTATAAATTGTTTAACTTATAATATATATATCAAAGAAAATTATTATAGTTATTAATAATTTATCTGGTTAGTAATTTATTGTCAATAATTTCTTATATATCATGCATGATATCATTATATGGTATTTGGAATTAAATTCTTATATTTACGAATTGTGTTAAATTTTAAAATTGAAGATGAGATACGTAGATTCAACAATTAGTCAAACCAAATAAACAAATTTTTAAAACATTTACTAATCTCATTAAATCAAATATACGTGTATAATATCAGATTCATATCACAATATATGGTATATATTACATATTCTTCAAGCTCCCCTAGATTTTAGTATATAAAAAAATTTATTAGATGTATTTTCTCAACTTTCATTCAGTTTAGTATATATATGAATATCTCTATATATAAGTCGTATTTTTTTTTATTTTTAGATAATCTAATCTGTATATAAAAAAATATTTATATATTTTCTTCCACACCACACCACAAAAATAAAATAAAATATGTAAAAAGTATCACATTTTTTAACTGTAATTCATACATTAATTGACAGTTTATATTACACTTTAATCTTCAAATATATACCTAAGTTTAGTATATAACCGTATATATATGACGATAAATATTAACGCATATACAAATAATATATTCTATTACTTATTATTATTATTATATACATGGATATGACTATAAAATACAATCGCTATTTATACATATCATATACCTATATATTATTATTATTATAAATAAAAAAAAAAAGGACACGTAAATCTATGCATTTTATATATATCTATAATTTTCTTATATAGAAAATATAATAATAAAAAACATAACCGCTTATATATCGAAAGAAAATGTAAGACGCCGTTTTACCTTAAAAATGGATACAAAAAAAATAAAAATAAAATATAGCTCAGCACTTTATATATATATGTATATGCGATAGTGTACGATGATCAATTTTCAACTTTCTTTCGCGTAACCAGAGATTATATATTGGCGTCTTATTACATATCTTTATAATTTACTGTGAAGTAGAATTTATAGGTTTTTATTCTGTGTATTTTTTTTTCTTTAGCTATACTTTATGGTGTAAAATAATGTATTATTATACAATATTATTAATAATCTATATCTATAACAATATATAATGTGTACATTATATATATATATGGATATGATTGTGTTGAATATACAATATTTTATAAAACCAAAAACATTTATTTTTTGTGTAACATTTTAATGAAATTATTCGTGGGTTGGAAAAATTGGTTTAGAAAATATTTTGCTCCATTTTACAATATTTCTTTTGTATAGTTAGTTCAAAAGATGTAAAATACAATAAATTATTTAATTAAATTTTAAGAAATTTATTTCACAAGTATGTGTATATATTGTGTAGGAAAACTGCATGAAATTTGTATAATTATTTATTCGAAAATTCAAGCAAATTTTGGGAAAAATAAAACAAGAAAAATAAATTTCATTTCTCACAAAAAGAAAAATGTTATTACTCTGGAATAATCTTTTAAACATTATATAAAAAGAATCTGGCATTAAATAAATATGTCAAGCATAGATTGTATTTTATTATTTTATTCATTACAAACATGTGCAATACAATTGAAAAGGTGTAAAATCAATATGTTTACGATTAAATAATTAATAATAATAAAATAAAATACACACGATATATGCATATATGTATATATGTATATGATATGGAATCATGTGTGATTAACAATAATATTTTATATACTATATATATTGCGGTTTATTTTTAAATATGTTACATTTATTTTTATATATAATTGATTAAAATTTATTTTGTTTTTCATATAAATATGACTAAAATTAAACATACCACATACAAACACACACTACATCATATTTAAACATTTTATTTAAAAAAAAAATATAGCAAAAATGAAATAAAATTTCTATTTATTTGGTTAAATAAAATTAATTCATTTATATATGTATATTAAATTACAATATATAGAACTGTATCAAAATCATAATTCATTTAATGCAGATATATAATTAACAAAATTTATCACCTGTGGTTTTGACAATTTACGCTATATATAACGAAATATAAATAAAAATATAATAATAATAAAAAAAGTTCATTATTTCTGGTGTTGGTTGAATGGTTCAATGTGATATATATATTTTTTATATATAGATACGATTTATTGTATGATATACCAAAATACCAAATCTGCCATAATTGTTTTTAGGGATGTATATATATAAAAAAAAGCATTGTCATATGAATATGAATATAAATTCATTCCATAGAAATGTATATTAAGCCCATTTTTCTACGTTTTTAGAAAATGAAATTTTATTTATTTATTTTATTTCCTTTTTAATTTTGAGTATATAAAAGTTAAATAATTTATTTGTGCAGTCTTTAACCAGATAAAAAACATTTGGAATTATATTTTTTTATTAATTTATATACCTTTTTATAAACATATCATAATTTATTAATTAATTCGTAATTACATTTTTTATTTGCATTTTTGTATATATGGGTTAAATTTCGTCAATATATTTTAAGTTTAAAATGAAATAATTTACAGATAAATATATGTATACGTATATGTAATAATAAATAAAATTACATTATGGATCATTTTTGAAATAGATAAATTTAAATAAAATTAAACATTAGTCACTATATACATACACGATATTTTGCGAACTATATATAGGAACTTATACGCATATTAGTTTCTATAACTATATATATACAGATGAATGAAAAAGGTATAATTCTATCCATGTATTTATATAATATGTTTTTATCATTAAATTATGATACTATTTTCAGAAGAGTACATGGGGAAAACGTAAAATGTTTATAACTTTGGAAAATTATTATTATTAATTATTATCCAAAATCCTCTTATACAAAATGCATTTCATTTGCAATTGTATAATTATATTATATATATATATATATATATATATATTGTATATATTTGTAAATATAGATGTAGAAGAACTTTTGCATAACAATTTATATCTGGTTGATTTAAATTTAAATAATAGATTTATTATGGGTTTGTAATGCCCCTGTATAAATACACGCAGATATAGAATTCTTTGATGGATGCGGAATAAAATACATTTATCATTTTCTATATATACAATTATACATATATATTATTCTATACATAAAATATATTTTATGAATATGTGCATCTGCATTTGAATAAAGTTTATTTATTTATTTTTATTTTTGTGGTTACATATACAAATATCTATATTTATCTCGCATAAAATAAAAAAATCTAAAATACAAAAAAAAACAACTCTATATATTTACCATATTTAAATATATTTATAATAAATTTTGTGTGTATGTACATTTTTTATGTGCGATGTTTGATTAAAAGTATTTTAGTAATCAAATTAGTTATATGCGTATATAAATGTATGCAAATAAATAATTGTGAGTACCTATCGGGCATATATTTTGAAAAAAAAAATCAAAATTTTAAATTATTGGAATATTAGTAAAAAATTGTACAAATATATAGAAATGTGAGATAATAGAAGTATGTTATTCGCAACTCTCATGAGACGTATCGCTTCCATCATAAACATTTCACATTTCGATTAAATCCCTTTATGCAAATAAATTATTACATTATAGACAAACCAAGTGACTTTTATCAAATATAATGATGGCTGTAGAGTAAGAACGACTTAAACTTGAAAATTATATCGTATTTATCGAATGTCTTATTTGCTATTAATCGATTGAATGCATTCTACTATTCTATGAGTTCATAAATTCATAAATTATTAAAATGATTAATAATACATTTTTATAATATCGAAAGTTGAACCAAAATAATAAAACTATAGTTAATTCATTTAAATCTTACAATCATTAATTTAATTAATACACAAATTTCATTCATTAAACAATTTTAAGACTCACTTATTATTATAAGCGTATACAATATTCATTAAATTAAAAAACAAAATCTCTTATGCATACCTGTTAATTTTATCTTAATATTCGTGTGTTTTATTGTGAATATTTTATGTATTATATATTGGTACATATTGGAATTTACAGTACAAATGCCAATAAGTTTTATCTATATTTTATTTAGCCACAAATCTATATATGTGTAATTTTACATATGAGAAATGCATACACAAATATATTTTATGAATATAGAATATATATCCATAATATAATAATATATATCTCTCTCAATATATGCATATATATATATATTTCTATACAATGGACGATTCATAACTGATGTACCATAAAGCAATAAATTGCAATTATATATTGTTGAGTTATTTGACCGTTCAGTCAGTATAAAGTATACGTTTTGAATTTTTGAATATATACACCTGTATAAAAGCAAAACAAAAAAATAGCCATCAATCAATTGTAAAAGTTTTATATAAAATGTTTCGATATATATGACAAACATATAAACTACTATTGTCAGTATTTCGTATATACAATATAAATACTATAGATATTTATGAAATAACGTGTATTATAAAGTTTCGGAAATATTTTCGTTTTTCCTAAATTTAATATTTTACATGCATTGTATATATAGATTTAGCACACTCGTATATGAAAGTTTTCCATCGTGTATAAATACTCGTATTATGAGGTCAGTGTTAAATTATTATTTGTTATATATGAGAAAAAGGCTTACGTTCTACCGGTACTATATATATCAACATATATATCGATAAAATTTAATTTTAGGTATCTTTTCGGGTACGTGCAATTATACAATAAATCTATTCGATATATGCATATATACATTTCGCATGTATATGATATATAGACATCTATATATTGATGTGTGTTTATATATATCTAAAAATTATATATTGATGTATATCGGATGTCCGTATCATGCGACAACCAAGTACATGTATATGTATGATAATAGTAATAAATGTGTGTATATCATTAAAATGATATGTATTATATACGTTCTGAATGGATTTTAATTTTGAGTTAAAAATGTTGTTCAAACAATTTATAAGTAAAAAGAGTTAATAAAAATATAATTATATAGGATTAGAATTTAATCATTGATATATTTACCGATATATTTCATTTTATTGAACCAATAAAAGATTTATCGCTGATAAAATATTAATTATATGAATTGAATGCAAATTAATACTATGTCATACTCATCCTGTTTAACAAATATATACAAATAGATACAAATATAAATATGATATTATCCTGTATTTTATTTACACACACCTCAATATTTAAAATATCCTGTTTCGATTCCTATATACATTTTTGTATATATGAAAATTATACGTATTGAAAACCATATAACTTTAATTAAAAAGTTTAATGATTTCCGATATATATGAATAAATAGATAAAAAAACATTTGTTATTAGTATATTATCTGGTATCATATATACGTGGGTAAAGCGAACAAAAAACAAACCTAAGGTGTTCGTAAAATGAAAACCATTTATATCTATATATATAATACTTTTTTATTGATATTTTTTACGGTATAGAATTCAAAATCGTATTTATTCATAACAACTAAAATAAAGTTCAAAGGTTTTTATTTTAAAAATAGCATAATTTTCGAAGGTATATACATGATGTTTTTCGCATTGCAACCTTCTTTAGAACCGCCATTGGAAGTAATGAATTATTTATATAATATACCTGATTTTTAAAACGAATAAATACTCTAATTTAAATGCATAATAAAATATATATAGACAAAGTAATAATAAGTATAATTAAAAAGTAGATTTTTCAAAATGATATAAATTGAATATACTAATGTATCACTTATACATTTTTTAAAATATACATTATACTCATTACCACACGATTTTAATGAAGCAAAATATATACATTTTCATAAGTTGAAACAATAATATAAAAATAAAGGAAAAATCCATAAACAAAATTAAATATTTTCATTTAAAACAAACGAAAATAAAAAAAACATAAAGTAAAATGATGTTATCATTTGCAACTGTCGTTTCGTCTAAAGATCTTAAATTTTAATACAATACGTATAATAAAATGTATTTATTAAGTAAGATATAATAGTAGATACCCCGTCCATATATATATATACAATAAAACCGATATATTTACGAAATGTTAAACAAAGAAATGTGCATATAAATATTTTGTATATATATGGAAAATAAAGTATAATATATATGTTTTAGAAAAATTTGTTACATTTATTCAAAAAAGAAGACCTACCCATATTTACTGTATGCACATAAATCTTCATCATTTTTTTTTCTTCCTCATTTTATATGTAAGATGAATAAAATAAAAAAAAAAACTAAATATAAATAAAATAATTACAATATCGCGTCGCATGTATTGTATATATTTAGAAAAATTTACAGATACATTATATTTGGTATTTATATACATTTATTTATATTGTAAAAGACAAAGCAATATTATAATATATTAAATATACTTATTGTTATAGAGTTTGTTGTTATATATATGTATATATACATAGGTATAGTTTTACGGTTTTACATTGATCTATATCTATATAATACACGAATTGTTTGTTATAAATAACATATTTTTGTAAATATATTTAAATTCGTAAATTTAGGTATACAAATATTTAACTATTGAATTTAAATGCATGCAATAAAATATCGCAACGAGTAAATACATTCCAGATTTTTAACATTCTGAAAATAGAGATTTTTTCTCTATATAACATTTGATATTAATTATAGGATTTTTAACAATTGATTTATTATTCTACCTTAAAATTCATTCAGTGTTTTAGTATTTTGGGATTGGGATTATTTATTCTAAGGTCTCATTCATATGTAGTTAATGCGATGATCCAATCCTATTATTTTAGAAACAAATAAATAAAATTATAATTTTTTAATTTCTTATACACATCATAATCATCAAATACAACTCTGTGGTGTAAATGTTAAAAATGCCAACCTAAAATTCTAACGAAATTTTGGGGTCGGGGGTTCGGATCCTACTGAATGCATAAAATATGTTTTGTGTTTTCGGTTATTCTTCGAATCTGAATTTTAACACAGAGTTGTATATTCCGCTTGCGGTTGGTCGTACGGCTAATTACCGACACCGTAAAACCCACAAATTAAGTAACTAATAACAGAAGGCTGTTGTTGGACGCTAAAACCAGATTGTTGGTTGTATAGCGAAAAATTTATTATTATTTATTATACACATCATAAAACACCATTCCAATTCTCTGTTCCAAATCCACAAAATTGAATTTATTGAAGTTCATCAATAAATTTAAATGACAATCCCGAAAAATTGGTTATCAAATAATAATACGGACTGCTCACATATACCGATTTTTTTTGAAAGTTATTAAAACTTTAAAAACATTTAAACTAAAAAATTACTACTTAAAAAATAAATTGTACAACATTGCAAATTCATGTATTATAAAGTCATATATTTGCATATACTTATATTTATATAAAAATATACATATATATTTTAAAGGTTGACTAAAACAGATGAAAATGATATCGTTTTTCTTTTTAATGTATATTAAAATACCAACCCAATGAACCCGTGATAAATATAAAAATATTGTTAGACAAAATTTTTCTGAACATCATTTTCTTTTTTAACGTTTTTTTTCAATTTTGTATATTAATTTAATGCTTCTAAGCAAGTTATTTCTATATACCATATAGTTATTCATGTCGGTATAGAAATTCAGAAAAAATAAGCTAATTCTGATCTAAATTAATTTTTTCATATAAATATTTTGCCACAAATTGAATAAAATTGATACATTTTAAACTAAATTTCAAAACCTAACATTTTATTTTATGTTTAGTTCATCGGGCATTTTACTTAAATCTCAATATACACTATATATATATTACGATAATATATTTATATTGTTGCAAATAAACTGGCATCAGATAAAGGAATTTTAGATCCTTTAAGATAAATGAAAATGTGTTTTTTTTTTACAAGTATTTAGTTTTGAAGTAATTGTTCCTGCTATATCTGTATGTTTATATATATACGTATAGTTGCATTTGTGTTTCTATTTTTGTTTTACATATAAATGTATTGTATTTATAAATATAAATTCTATTATAAAAACCTATATGTCTGCGTTAACTCAAAAAAAAAAATTTGTATACATTTTCATTTGTTAGAATGAAATTTCCTTGATTGCTTGTGATTTCAATTTATGCAAATACAAAATGCATATGACACATAAATTGCATTTTTTATTTTCATATATTCATATATATAGAACAGTTGAAAAGAAAAAAAAAGCGTTTCAAGACATATGAGAACGTATAAATACCTTTTATTATTATGCGCTATTGCAAGTATGTTATTTTAAGCTGTATATATATTATACCTTTGACTTCTATCGTTATATTTATTATTATTTAAAATACTACATATATTTATTATTATTATTAATAAAAAGAAAACGAATAATTAAATATGTATACTATAGACGATTTATATCTGTATATACACATTCGAAATAAAGAAATATTCATATCGAAATGTCACTTGCACTTTAAAGTTTTAATTTATTGCAAAAAATATAATAATAGATATAAATGATAATTTAAAATGTTGTATTTATAAAAATATTCAAATACAATTTATTATTACAATTTTGAATAGATGTTTTGGGTTTTGAATAGATGTCTGTCTATCGTTCGGAAAATCTATATGAACCAATCTTACTCCCAAAAGTTTAACTTTTAGTGATTGAAATAACAATTTTGATGTAGTTACTAAATATAGTGGCTGTTTAAGTACCTAATTTTATTAATAAATTACTATATGAAATACGATTCTTACCATAATTTTGTAACATATCTTATCATACTCAATGTTTTTGATTTTTACCTTACAATTTGTTTAACATTGAAAACTGCGGCGATACATTTAATTTATATGCTTAAATTATGTAATGTGACTTTAAATGATATTATCATTTGTTCATAGGAACAAAGAAAATTTCCGGATTCATTAACTTTATTCATATATATATGTACGCAATATATATAATTAAAATGTTTTCAATTTAAGAGCTTATAAATTTAATTTTAAATATTATATGAAATCTGTTAAAGGGATTTCCTATATACACATACTGCACATACAGGATTTTTTTTGGTAAGATTTTATACTGCAATATACTTTACCGATGGATATGTTACAATTTTTTTTTACGATATTATCATAAATTTAAATATTTTTTTGTATACAAAACAAAAAAAAACCAAAATAAGCGTATGGGTCATATATGAATATTTTATTATATATACAGAATTTTTTTTTTGGCAATAGTCAACACAATACATACCATATTTTATATATATATATATATATACAATGTACTATACATCAAAAAATTATTCCTGTATACTGTACAATAATTTGTACAGAGTGTGAAAATGATTTCATTTTTACTTGTGTAATAATTTTCTAGTATGTTTTCCATTTCCATACATAAAAATGATTTTGTATAAGAAATTCCTTTATGTGGAAGTTTTTGTTTAAGAATCGCATTTGTAAGGATAGTTCCGAATTAATAACTCATAATCGTAATGAATACTGAACCTTATAATAATTGTAAAGTTAAAAAAAACTTTAGAAAATATAAATAAAAAAATGTTTTTCTGTGGTTATAATCTTCAATTATTAAAGATAAAACTTTAGTGCTGAACTATTTGAAAACTAATTTTTAGGATAATACCCTGATTATATTCGGTTCTGATAATTATTTTAATCATATATAGAACATTTTGAACACACTGTTTATACACAATCAGATACAATATAGATATCTATATATATAAAAAAAAATAAACAATGTTTAAAAATTACCTATATGAATATATAATATAAATAGAAGGTGATCATACGCATATATCTCTACGATCATACGCATATATATATATATAATATATATATATATATAATACAATATGGATATAGATAAATAAAATACCTTTTCGTGTTAAATGCGGTCATGCATTCATGTGCAAAGAAATAACTTCTATTGTATTCTATTTTTCTCTGCGTGTAAAGCTGCTGTATTTTTTTTATTTAGAACGAAGGCATTCTGTACATCCACCTATATATATTTTATTTACAAAAAAAATAGTAACAGTTTGAAGTATAAACCACTTGCTGTCGAGAAAATTTATTCATAGATTTATTTTTATGTAATACATAAAGCATTTTTCCTTCTTTATTTAAAAGCAAAAAAAAAAAATTTTAAATAAAAATAAAACCATTTCGTGGTTGTTGTTTTTGTTAAGGTATCACAATTTCCAGAGAACATCACATATAGAATATATTTATATATTATTTTTATAGTTAGGAAAATTGTACAATTGTTGTATAACAATACAGAAAAAAAAACAAACAGAAAACAACAGCATATACATTATTATATTTCTATATAACCAAATAATATATTCATTTATTCAAAAAAAAAAGAAGAAAATTTTCACTAAAATATGGAGGTTGTTATGATAATGGTAAATTTTTCATTGACTATATTTTAGTATAACAAATATGACCAAAACAATTCACGCGGCAGGTAGAAATAAAAAGAATAATTGCTGTTTTTTTTTTATTATTATTGTTGATTCTATTATATGTGATTAAAGGGATTTGTTATAATTTGGATTCATAATCTTTTTTTTTGTTCCTATCATCATATTACATATATAAAATGTATTTATTTAACTAATATATGAGCAATTTAATTTGTATAATTTATTTTGATGAAATTGTGGATTTTCATTTAATGCGCTTTCATTTATGACTAGGTATATTTAATTTTTTTTTATATTCAAATACTACACACATATATTTTTGAATATAAGAGTCATAGGAACAGCAAAAAAAAAATGGAATAAAGAAAGTAGAATAATTGCCTTTTTGATAAGATAACAAAAAATATATTACCTCTATAAATAAAGTGGTTGGGTTTTGATAATCTCTGCGTACAAACAAATTAATTTTTTTTAATCTTTAAATGAGATGAAATTAATCTGATATATTTAAAAATTATTTTTCGCATTTTCTTTTTTTGGTTTTATGTATAATTATATTAATTTCAATTTTTCACAATTCATTTCGTAATAAATCAATGAATGTACTTTTTTAGTTGGTGAAAGCATTTCGTGACAGTATCAGTCATACATAAGAACACAATCAATTTTATAAGTATTTTATAAGGTATTATAAAATTATTAAACGTTTTTATGTTTAAACTTTTTCAAAATATAATGATTTAAATTATATTAAATAAGATTTGTCGATAAAGTCATATTAGAAATGCAAAAATTATATTGAATTGGATATTATTTGTTAACTATTTTTATTACTCTTTTTCCGATATAGGTAATGATAAATGAGTATTACTAACACCATTCTATTAAAATTTCGGATATGTATCAAAATTTGTTTATATTTTACAATATATAGTGAAAAATAATGTTCATTTGTATAAATATGATCAATTTTTATAATTCATTTTTAATATAATTTTTAATAGTATAAGTGTTCAATATATGTTATGTATAGATGTACGATTAGTTATATCGAAAATATATATAAATATATATGCACTTAGAAAGAAAAAAAAAAGAATTGTAATCGATTGACAATGTCAATTGTCAGTTTCTATTTTCTTTAAATTTCAATGGTTATTATTTGAATATTTTTGTTATATAGTGAAAAATTTTATATACGGATCTAGCGAATGGTATATACCTACGTATGCAACTAAAAATGATTATATATTATCACATATTGAGAGAAAAAAAAATATTTAGTAAATTTAAAAGTGTGAAATGTCGGCAAATTTTCAATATTTGTTTTTTTTTGTTCAGTTTAATTTTTTTTGTTTTTTTTTTTCATTTGCTGTATCTCTGTCTGTCATCACAATTTTTCAATTTAAATATAGAATTTTAATTATAAATATCTCATGAAAAATGTATTTTTACAACGTCAGATATATATTGCATATACTTTTGTTTTTCATCACATATATACCTCAGAATTCAATCACTATATTTAATTCTATCACAAACGAATTTAGAAAATGCACAAAATTTTTTTAAGTATATACCTTCGTTACATGGCTTAAATCATCCGTCTAAGTTTTACAAAAGTAATGTATAACTGTGTATATAATTACATAATTTAGTTTAAATTAATTAAAAAGTGGTCTTGAATGTAAGTATAATCGATTGAAAACTATAAATGGTTTGAGATGAAACGATTTTTATGAGTGAATTAGTTAAAAAATCTAATAATTAAAATTATAATAAACTAATTTTCAGAGTTAGTTAAACATTTTCCTTTTCCAGTCCTATTGAATTTACTACAATTTTTACAAAAGCTATATGATAATAACGATATAACGGACATCAATCAAAATTATGTCGAATTGAAAATAAAAAATATGTTTTTATATGTCCAGTCTAATACTAAAAATTTGCTTATATCAATTTTTATAATCTATATATATATCATAAAAAAAATCTTCACAATTGCAATATGAAAATATTGCTTTTTTTATATTAAATCAAATAAAAAATATCTATATACATATTACATATTTTTCCATGTCATTCCTCTTTCACAATATATTCCATCCGTATATTGAAATTGTACCTTTTACTTTTCTTTCAAATTGCAAATTATATATACATATGTGTATATGGTATATATATCTAAATATTATAATGTATGCAATAAAGAATGTAATATATATACACTTTGCATTATCCCAAAGCTATTTGATTTGATTTCATTTGACCACAAATTTTTACTGATTCTTTTCGATGGGTATAGATCCCATGGGAAACCTGTCGACTTAACAGAAATTCAAGCTCAATATCTATATAGTATATACTATACAACCAATTCTATATAAATATATAGAAAATAATATGAATGGTTTTTGGTGGCACCGGTGGTGTATATATACAAATATTCTATATATTGTATGAATAAAATAAAATTCAAATAGCTTTTAGTGTATATATGTATATCTTTTACTTTCTTTATATATTTAACTTGTATGCATTTCAAAAGGTAGATATAATAAAAAAAAGGAATAAATTGGTTATCGAAAGTGGATGGGGGATCAAAAAAAACACTCAAAAAATAAAAAAGGAAATATGCAGATAAAAAATTTTGTGTTTCAATGGGAGAATATAAATATTTGAATATATCGATAAAATTGGCAATTGTTATACGGTTGCTTATGATATGATTGTTTTTACAATGTAAAATTGAATTCATATACTATTGTATTATATATAAATTCAAGTCATCATAAAATTCAGTATAAACATATTGTAGATAGATTTCAATGGTACTTGGGTTAATCGAATTAAAATTTTTTTTAATGTATCCTTTTTTTACGTTTAGTTTTTATTTTATTTTTTAATATCAATTCATTTACTATATTCAAAATAAAAAAAATTGTTCTATAACCACATATGGAGAGATTTACATATTTGAATATTTGTAAATATTTCAGTTTCTGCAATAAGACAATCTTCAATTAATTGTGTTTTAATATATTTAGAAAAGATCCTAATATCTGTATCATGAAACATTGATTAAAATATGAATATAATGATTTAATTTTCTTTATTTCATTCCAAATTTGTTTATATGCAATAATATACATTTTCACAAGTGAAGTAATAAATAAAAGAAATTATTTTTTTTTAATTTTCTATAATTGCTTTTATCTAAATGTATTTACACAAATATGCAATTCCGAATGTTTATAAACAATCCGATTATGAAAACTGAATGAGCACAGATCTTTCTTTATTTATTTTTCTTTTTTGTATATTATAAAATGAAGAAATGAAAATGATATATGGAAAAATGAAATTCGCGTAAATTTACACAAAATAAATATTTTATATACTAAAGGTAAACCATA
This sequence comes from Dilophus febrilis, assembly GCA_958336335.1. Classification (NCBI taxonomy): domain Eukaryota; kingdom Metazoa; phylum Arthropoda; class Insecta; order Diptera; family Bibionidae; genus Dilophus; species Dilophus febrilis. The sequence continues at coordinate 33,305,643 of OY284468.1, read as the reverse complement.
AAAAAACACGTACCTTTTCCATATGTGAGCGCGGTGATTTTAACAATGTGGTTATTGCAGTAAATCGTGGCATAATAAATCTTATCTGAAAATAAAATGAACATACAAATACAATAAAACAAAAATAGATAGAAGAAAATTTTACATATGTATCTAAATATATTATACTTAAAGATATGAAAAACATTGAAATTTTATATGCACAAACGTATAATATACCTTCTTTTATTTGTAGTGTATATATATATATATATATATTATACCTATATTTATATTTTTATATACCTTTAGTATATTTATTTACCTATATATATATTACATATAGAATAATTCATTGAAAAAGACTTTATTCGAATGCGGTATTGGTTTGTTTCGAATTCTGTATATATACAGATAATATAAAAATATGTATATAAAAACGTAAAAAAGTACCAGATGTTTGGCAATGTATATTACATATAAGATATCATCATATATATGTGAATATGTTGTTCATATAAACGTGCTTTGAATAATTTTTGCAAGGTATATTATCATAAGGAAACGAATAAAAAAAAAAAGAATATATTTTGGAAGCGAAAATATTTATGTATTTATATGAATACAAATGTGAATAAAAATCTATATAACAAACAAGGTAAATTCAATGCATAGATATTCAGAAATATAGGTATGAATACACGGACATATTTGTGTACAACGAATTGCGACCTTATACAAGACATTGTGAATCAATGATGTTTAAATATTAATTTTTTTGTTGTTTCTTGGTTTTCGTATAGATATGATGAAACCGTGTAAGTTAGTAGTTTCGTTTTGGAAAAATGACAATTTTGTATCCGCCACCCTTTCGTTAACTCGCCCGAATAACCTGAAATTTTCTGCATAAGAATTTTTGCTTATTTTGTGAGCTTTTTATTATTAATTACTATTAGAATTTTAAAATCATACATTTAAAATTTTACTATATTTTAAATTTTAATATAATATCATAATATTTATATAAAATAGAGTTTATTAATTTTATAATTTAACAAAATCACATTCGTAATTCGTTCTATATCTTAACATTCATACAAAGTACATTCAACAGACCTAATTATTAAATTAAAAAAAAATTTATTAATTACTAATATTTCCTTTATAATTTAAATTTATATACATTTTCTAATATCTTTTTTTTGATAAAGGAAAATTTTAATATTGTACCAAGGATTTTCTTTAGATTTTCGCGTTTTCATTAGATTTTCTTAATAAATAAAATGAAAAAAAAATGCCATCATTCGGATTTGAACCAAATTCTTACAGATAATTCATTCTGTCGTTGAAACTTACATAAGATAAAAAGAAAAAATATGTTAGGAAAACCACAATTTTTTTTATTTGGTTTTATCTTGTTATATTTTTCCTTTTTATCTTATGTAAGTTTCAACGATAGAAATTTACAGTTATAATTGGATGTAGAGCGGGTATCCCCCCCCTTGGATACCCGAGAATATATATACACCAACCATACGGGCAAAAACGCCCGTACCGTCAATGTATATATAAACTTTGGGGAGGGTTCATCGTCGAATGATAGGCATTCTGGGACCAGCATAGGAGGTCTTTGTGGCACCAGTGCGCACACAGAAATGGAAATCAAACAACCATGACCCTCCCTAATTAAAAGCAAATCTCACTTGTAATTTTACAAGTGAGATTTTATTTGAAAATCGGCGGCTTCGCTACCAATTCGACCATATTTCCATCTTAAGAAATGTACTCTAAATTTTTGTTCACATATAATTCAAAATAACAAAAAATTTGTATGTGGAAAAATACGATGGTTGAATGAAAATTAATTTAATATTTGATCATATATACATGTATTTATAATTGCATTGAGAATTTTTGATTTTATCATTGATTGACACATTCGAAATTATTTATCAACCAACATGCATATAAAATGCATTCAATAAATTTAGTTATTAAATTGATGTATTTGTTTATATAGTATCTGTGAAATTAACTAGTTTTTTTTGTATTGTATTATCTCATGCACAAACACATAATAATTATATTTTGTTTCATATCACTGATAATAAGTATATGTGGTATATATAATATAATAATTTTTTCTACAGACATTATAACGTTACATTATTAACAATATTCTTTGTCTCTATGTTTTTTTTTTTTGCTTTTTATATTACAAGAGGAATATATAATATATTTTCGATATATGTAGTATATTCTGAAAAACGGGACATTTGCTTTTTGTATTATTTTTTTCACCAAGTATGTGATCGGATGATCAACATTATTAGTAAAATATATTTTTATAAAGTTAGTTGTTTTATTTTAACGTGTGGATTTTTTTTTTAATTCTATTGTTTTGTCATATTTAATTGCATTAAATTTTACTTATTCCTATAGTTTAATTAAAAAACATAATCTTTCTTAATAAATTTTGTGAATTCTTTTTGAAAACTAAAATGTGAAAATTATTAATCGGAAAAGATTTGGTGTTTTTCTTATATAAAATCTCTGTAACCGTTATGTTAATGTGGCAAATAATTAATTTATAATTTAAGAAGGTATTGATCATCACTTTTATTTTCATAAATCATTATATATTTCTTTATAATAAAAAATAAAAATAATAAACAAACCAAAAATCTAATTCAAAAAATTAGTTTTTTAGTTTACAAAAAAATTTATTTACAACACGATATTTATTTATGCTTTGTTACATTGAAGGAAAAATGTTTTTTTTTTATTTATATAAAAAAGTGAAATCTATATTTTAATTTACTGCACCAATTTATTTGGTTAAAATTGAAATGTAAAAAAGTTATTACAAAAAAAAGTTTTTTAAATAGTGATAAATTTAACTATATTTTTACTTTCTGGCCATATGCGTGTGTGCTTTTAGGTGTCGACCGCGTGGATTTTATTTCATTTTTTGTGTATTTTTTTTTCTTTGAAAATCCATAACGATAATAATTTTAATAAAAATGCTATAAATTTAATATTAAACGCACATATCAAATGACATTTTTATTTTATTTAAATAAGTATCAGGTGTTTTTCGTTTTAAGACGCAATCCATTCATATAAAGAATGCTAAATATGTTTTATATTTATGTTATATAAATATATACTTGAATATTTGTATCAATATATTCCTTACATGTTTATTAACACTTTTTTTTATTGGTAAGGAAGTTACCCACCATATACCAGTATAGATGCGTATGCGTATATTTGAACGCTTATTTAAATAATGTGTATATCTTTTACAATCGTAAATATTAAACTGGATTAACAAAAAATAGATATGGATGGTTATATAGTGAAGATTGTGTTAAAGTTATATGAGCTTTATAAAAAAATAAATAAAAACATATTGTAGGGCTCGTAACGCACTATCTTTATTATTTATAATTAATTATTAACATGTTATTAAATATTAAAACCTATATACAATATTCTCTCTATATAAAAATCTGGTTATACTTAAATTATTACTATATTAAAGTATTGGTTTAAAATATTATTGATCCGCTACAATTCGGCCATCCAGACATGAATAATCGTCCCCGATTATCATTCAAACCAATTTTTTTTTTACGTAAATTAAAATATACATTTTCTTATTCTTATAGATTAAAATATTAATAACAATGTTTACTGAAATATAATCTGTAATCAAATCAATCACAAACGTTATTTTCTGTGAAATTGTCAAAATTGTTTCGATATATAATATATATACATACAGATAAAAATTTAAAACCTATTGAAACTTATTTGCGTATATCAGTACGATAAATTCTCATGTTATGCGGTGCACATACCCCGCGATATGGAATCCGTGACATTTGTAGGCCATCGATATCGGTGATAAAATATCGATCATTTTCGTAAACTTTTTTAACCACGTATGGGCCTCTGAATTTCGGCAAGAATTTTCTATTAATACCCCCCGTATTCAGATGACTCCGTATCAAAACAAAATCACCAACATGGTATTTATGAGGCGGTTTATGTTTCTTGTCATAATATTTTTTATTAATTTCCTGATCTCTTGAAATGTTATTTGCTGCCTTCTTCCGTATCTCATTTAAGTCATATTTGTCCTTTTTAATATTATTTTCGTTTAAGTATTCCATGACCTTATCGCACAGTTTCCCTCTTTGATTAATACCAAATAGCAAACAACTTGGAGTGAAGCCAGTGCTCTTGTGTATAGTATTATTAATAGCGTATTCAATTTGCGTGATATTTTTCATCCAATTGCCCGTGTTATCCGTTTCACATAATTTTGAAAACATAGGCGTTAAAGATCTATTAATGCGTTCTATTTGACCATTAGACTGTGGTGATGCGCTAGCTATTTTAATGTGTTTGATATTATAGTCCGATAAAAACTGTGTAAACTCGGCGGATACAAAGCACGAACCACGATCAGAAATAATAACACCCGGGCGACTATAATCCCTAAAATATTGTTCTAAACGGTTTATTACTTCAGTTGTCCTAGTGGTTTTAACGCCATACAACTTCGTAAATTTGGTGAACGCATCTATGATTTCGAAAATGTATCTCTTCCCCCCCGAATTCGATAAGGGACCATAGTGATCCACATGCATGACCTGAAATGGAACATTTCCTTTTGGAATGCTGTGTAATATTCCTTCTTTTTTCCCCGAATTCGGTGAAAAATACATACAATTTAAACAGGTGTCGATAAATTGCTTGATTTTATTCTTCATGTATGGGAACCAATAAATTCTTTTTAAATACTCATAGCATTTTTCTGATGCCAAATGGCATAGATTTTCATGGTGCGTATGTATAATCTTTTGTTCCATACTAGAAGGAACATAAAATGCAACGTGTTCTTTTATTTTTCTATATACAAGTCCGTTAACCAGTGCGTACAATTTGCTTTCGGTTTTTTGTAATTCATTCGCAATAATTGAAATGATTGGATCACGTTGTTGAGCCGCTGCCAACATGACTTCCAATGGGTCGTTTTCTATCAACATAATATGATTAACCCTGCCTAAAGCGTCTACGTGGGGCATTTTATTACCCGAACGATGTTCGATGGTGTAGTCGTAGCCTTGCATTTCTAATGCCCATCGCGATATTCTTGCATTTAATATCTTTTTATTTAATGTTAATGCTAAAGCCTGGCAATCGGTAACTATTTTAAATTTAATGCCAAGAAGATACACCCGAAATCTTCTTAAAGCGTATATAATAGATAGCGTTTCCAGTTCATAACTGTGATAATTAGATTCGTTTTCGTTTATCCTTTTGGAGAAATAAAAAACAGGGTGAAATTTATTGTCGGCCTGTTTTTGTAACAGTATTGATCCGTAACCCAAACCACTCGCATCGCAATGGAGCTCTGTTTGGTTATGTGGCGAATATATCGCCAAAATTGGAGACTCCATCAATTTGGATTTTAATATCTCAAATGATTGCATTTCCCCATTTCCGAATTTAAAAGGTGTGTCCTTTTTCAATAAATTATATAAAGGACCCGCTAAAATTGAAAAGTTATTTACAAAACGTCGAAAGTATGAACACAAACCTAAAAAACTATGAACGTGTCTTATATTCGTAGGCACCGGAAAATTAGAAATTGAACATAAATTATTTCCATTGGGTCGAACACCGAATTTGTTAATGATATACCCAAGATAAGTTATTTCTTCGTATAGAAATTTGCATTTGTCGTAACATAATTTTAAATCATATTGTTCAACCAAATATAAAACCCTTTTTAATATAACGAGATGATCTTCTATATCCTCGGTGGCAATTAAAATATCGTCCATGTATACGAATACCTTATCTTCATTTATTAGGTCCCGAAAAATATAATTAATATAACGCTGAAATATTGAAGGGGCGTTTTTTAAACCAAACGGCATTTTCATAAATTCATATTGCCCCATAGGCGTAACGAATGAAGTTAGTTTTCTCGATGTTTCAGCTACATTTACATGATAAAAACCTCCACGTAAATCCAATATAGAAAAAATCTTTCGATCACGTAATCGATCCAATAGATCATCGATTAAGGGTAACGGATAATTATCCCTAATCGTATTTGCGTTTAGAATTCGATAATCTATACATAATCTTATATCTTTATTTTTTTTTTCTACTAACACTATTGGGGATGTATATGGGGAGCAACTTTCCCGAAAAATATTGCGCTTAATTAAATCGTCAAGTATGTTTTTTAAACTATTTATCTGCGAATATGAAAGCCTTCTGGGAGTACAATAAAATGATTTTTCGCTACTTAATTTAATTTCCATTTCAATTGGACAACCCGGTCTATCAATCGCCTTACTTTTAGGTATCATTGACTCAATGATCATATCACTGACTAGTTTTTGTTTAATCATAGATAAATTATTATTAATATTTAAAGTTGGTCCATGATCCTCATCGTCTGATATTGCAATATTCAATAGTTCCTTATCAAAATCCATTTCAATTTCACTTGTATCACGTTTGTCATTACTTTGATTACTTACATAAAAATCTAAAAAATCTCGTCCTAATATTACTGGATACTTAGAACTATTACTTTTAACAATAAACAAATTAAAATTAACAAAATTATTTTTAAAATCTATAACACATTTTATATTACCCAAAATTTCCAATCGGCTATTATTAATGCCACAATAATTATAATCTTTTCCGTCAAATTCACCATCTAAGCATTCAGGCACAAATTGTCGTTCGATGAAGCTGATAGGGCTTCCTGTGTCCAAAAGTGTTTGAAATGAACACGAATATCCATTTCCAGCATTTTCAAATTGATATCTGATGGTATGTAAGAAATTATTATTATCCATTCCTAAAATAAATTCCATTACCTTATTTCCCATTGTAGGAGATGTGTTATTCTTTTTCGGTGAATTATGGATTGTCAAAATCGGTGATGTCGTATTTCGAAATGTCAAACAATTATTAAATGAGTGTCCCATTTTGCCACATTTAAAGCAAGATCCCTTTTCTCGTTTCGGTTCTGGACAACATCGACTTAAATGTCCCAACATGTTGCAATTATAGCATTTAATATTTTGGAGATTGTACATTACATTTTTATCGTCACTATTATTTCTTTTAAATTTTTTATAATTATAATTCTGAACAGGATTATAGTTGTTCTCGAATTTTTTAAATTTCGTTAAATTATCCGCTATTTTATTTTTTTCATCGTAACTGTTTCTATTAAATTTTTCATTATCATAATTTTCTATAGAGTGATAATTATTCTCGAACTTTTTATTTTTTTCATATTTCAACAATGCGGTTTTCAATTCTATTAAATTGTTCGCATTGTGTAAAACTATTTTATTTATGTAGGTATCTTTAATCCCGTTGATTACGTAATGTATAATATCCGTTTCATCCATCTTTGCCAGATTCGCGATTTCTTGTACACGTAATAGGAATTGATGACACGTTTCGTCTTTTCCCTTTTTCATTGTGCGTAGTTCGTTATGGAGATCCGCACTTGACACTTTAAAATTAAATTCACTTAATAGGGCACTTTTCAATTCATCGTATGATGTTACACGTATCGTTCTAAGAAACATTTTTGCGGTACCGGCCAATAACCGTTTTGCACATAATAATTTTGTCTTATCGTCACTAAAAAGAATTTCAGATGATTCTTCAAAATTTGCTATCCAATTTTGTATGGAATAGTTGTCGTCGCCATTAAAAACATGCATTGAATCTTCGATGTCCCGAAAATTCAATTGTGGTCGTATAGCCGTATGCCTGTCACCTTTACAGAGGTCAGCCAATTGTTTTTTTAAATCCGCAATTTCCTTTTTTTTGTTCAAGACCTCACGTAAACGAGAAATTTCTTCGTCATAATTACCTGGATTTTCCGTTTCGCTTTCGTCATCTGTATCTTCCGATTCACTTAATAAATGCATTTGCAATTGTTCATCTGAACAATTTTCGTACGCTTGCCGTAAACGCGATCTTAACGTTGTTTTTGTACCCGTAGTACTTAAATTAAATGCAGCCAATTTGCTTTTCAACATTGCAATATTAGCTTTTTCCATAAAATTATTAATTTGGTCTTCCATTATTAAATTTAAAAACCAACGTAAAACTTATTTTATTTTATTTATTTTTTTTTTTTTTTTTTTAATTATATATATAAAAACTAATAATCGTAAACGTAAACCGTATTTGTATATGCACAATTCGTATAATTGTATATATATAACACTTCAATTTAAAATATAGAAAAAACCACTATTTTTTCTTTTTGTTTAAAATCCGTAATATTTAAAAATTTTTTTTTCAACGTATATAAAATATCGTATGGTTATCACATATATATATATATCTATATCTATATCTATATTTATATCTATATCCCACTTCTGATTTGTTGTAGGGCTCGTAACGCACTATCTTTATTATTTATAATTAATTATTAACATGTTATTAAATATTAAAACCTATATACAATATTCTCTCTATATAAAAATCTGGTTATACTTAAATTATTACTATATTAAAGTATTGGTTTAAAATATTATTGATCCGCTACAATATTTCTTTCATTGAATTTTATATTGAAAACGGGTTTAATATTAAGGTTTTATTAGATAACAAATTCCTTTTTATAGATTTCAACAATGTTTTTTTTTGTATTTTTATATAGGCGAATATTAAATATTGAACTAAAATAATATATAAAATAATGCTTTATAAATTCTGAAAAAAAAACATATTTCTATTCAATTTATTTCAATTTTATAATTATAAATACAATTTTTTTAAATTATACATTTAATATAAATATGAAAAACAATCGTGATTTCCACCTATCCAGACCATCCAGTTGTATAATAATTTGTATTTCGTTTTTTTATGTACCTATTTTATATTACATACATTTTATTCTGGGAAAATAATTCTTTTTTGTATATGCTAAATATTTGATGATATTAACTTTACAGATATTTTACGTTATACAAAGCTATATTTCATTAAAGCTAAAATTGAGTTATTTTGCCTATTCAATTATATATAACAAATAATTCGCGGTAGCTCTACATGTAATCTATATATGGTATATACAACTAGCGTAATATACACTATATATATATTTATAATACAATTTAAATATTACATATATACATATGAATATATTATATTTTTTAAATAGGATTTTGTTGTGTTATCATAGTACAAAATCATTCATTCATATATTGAATTTCGGTTAAGCAGAATATATTTTTATGGATTATCCCAAAATTCAATTTATATAACGTGTCATATTTTATATAATATATATATAATTTCTATTACTATATATATTTTATATATAGAGTATTTACGCAGATATAGTATATACAAAATTGTATACCATATCTGTTACAAATAATATATACGTTTATATTTATAAAAAAAATAATAAAAAGATTAAAAAAATAAATATAATAACAATAATAAATGAAAAATACTATCAGATATTATATTAAAATTCCATCAGATATTTTACGTATAAAAAAAATTTACTTATACAAAATAAACTTTCTATTTTTATATTGTAAAAAAAAAAGATATGGTAGGATCGATATATATATACCAAAATATACGTATTGGCTTTTTTTTACGTGTTTTTGTACGATATATATATTAATTTAATGTGTTTATTCACCAATTCTGGTCATATTTGCATCACTTTTTATTTCAACGCATTAGTTATCATCGTGGGGGGCACCCATCCACCAGTGATCATTTCAGAATTTTTCAGCAATTCATATTATGTTTACAATACATTTTTGATCACATTGAATACGGATCACGATTTTGTCAGGCCTAATAATTCGACTGTGAGTTGTTCACGAGACTTTAGCCGAGTCTTTTTACGCTTTGCATATGCTGTTAATGAATCCATTTTTAAAAACTATTCGTAACTATTCGATGAAAAAAACATTTTCTTTGTTGTCTTTGAAACCGTACTTCATTGGTGGCACTCATTGCACAAGTTTTGAACCATATGTGAATTAAACGTTCTGAAACGCATTGTGGAGTGACAATTGTTATTGTATTGTATTTTGAAATTATCTTCGTTCAGTGATTGTTGTAATTCTGCATCTTTGAATAAAACAGTTTCTATTTTCCTTCAAATAAAGGTCAAATAAAGGTTCAATCGTATTGCATCTTGGATATTTCATTTACTTATTGCGATAATTAATTTTTCATTAACATATTTTAAAAATATAATCATTATTTTATTTAAAAATATAGCAAATTATTATAGAGTAAAAATGTCTATATTTTATAATATATACATTTATTATTAATGCCAATTTAAAGGTATAACATTAAAGTTATATTTAAAAGTATGTGTCATAATATTAATAATAATATTCAAAATAATATAATAACATAATATGGATAATGAAAAATACAAAAAATTACCCTATGTATACTTATAAATTTATGCTAACGAGTATTTGGAAATACTGTGAAAATTATAAATATAATTAATAATTTACGATAATTGCTGGTGCACTATAATGCGTTATCATATAATTTATGAAACGATAAATTCTACCTGTATTTTGTAAAATAATTTATTTTCCCGTGTATAAACAAATGTATATATATAACTTATATGCAAATAATTGCCCATTTAGTAATGCGGTAATATAATAGCATATATACATATATAGTACATTATATATTAAGGTATTTTATACAAATAGATACATACATATTGAATGTGTATTATTTATCCACAAAATGAAATAGATATTGTTATTTGTTTGTGCATACATAAAAATAACAAAAACCACTCGTATATTTGTTATAAATTATTTTCAGCACACATTAATGTGAGTTTATAGATATAAATTTAAATTTATTTTTTATATATTAATATATATCATATATGTTATTGATTTCGGTGCACCTGCTTCAATGTTAATGTTTTAGTTATTGTTTTTAGTAATGGTTTTTCAGATTTCAAATTAGATTACGTTTCGGGATATTAAACTTCACCGTTAAAAAAAAAGTGCGTATAAGTCCAATTTAAAATTATTTTTATATATGATAATTGCGTTCTTGTAACAAATCAGGGTGTCTATGTAGATAACAATATATATTCATTACCTTTCCTTAAATATTTAAATTGAAATACCATTTAAATCAATGTATTTACTTAAGCAATATATTAATTTAATGCATTTTGTATATTTAGCTTTCCAACTATATTATTCAGTAAAAAGGAAAAGTTAAAAAACAATTTTATAAATTCTTTATATATGTATAGAAAGATAGAAAAATATTCTCTACGATACTTAATTAAGAAACGAAAATGCTTGTATGCCAATAAAAATGCAACTAAAAGAATTTCTCCGCATATACACAATACCAACTTTTATCTATCGTACACCAAGAAACAAAATAAAAGAAAATATTCTTAATTAAAAATCTCATCAGCTTTTACAAGCACCACAATAATATAACCACAATCACAAAACAAAAATTTATCTGTAAATAAATCGTTTACCTTACTCTGATATACTATCTATTTATATAATATTACCACTCACTTCTTTTATTTATGTCTAAATAAACTTTTATATTTATTTTATTATTTGTATATTTATTTATTTATATATAGAAATAGTATATATAGATATAGAGATATAAAACCGTATTCCAGATATTTCAATACCGCATATATATAGAATATAAGCTATATATAAATGAAGAAGAAAGGTGTATCTATATATACAGAGCAGAGTATTTTAACAATATACATTTATATAAATATAATATATGTTATTGTCTCTAAAAGAAAAGTAGCAATCAAACTATATATTTTTTATTATATAAATACGTAATTTTTTTCTTGCACAATCAGAAAAATATTTTTATAGAAAGAATTCTAGAGAAAAACTGCTCTTTTTGCGTGTATCTTTTCTATGGTATGTTGTATATAGAATATACACACAAATACTATATTTTTTTCCTATTACAAAATCGTTATATATAAGATTCAAAAATAACATATATAGAGTGGAAATATTTTTCTTGTTTATATTGGATGTATACACAGGAAAATTTCATACTATATATAATAAAGGTATATTTATATATATATAAATATATATAAAGAATGCTAAGAATTATTATCTATTTGTTTATCTGTACATTTGATATTTTTACTTTATTCGTTTGCTGCATCTCCGGTACATTTATATATGATAAAAGTAAAATAAAAACCATTAACATGACCAAGTTGCATATAATCATATAATATATAAAAAATATAAATATATATATATATATATAAAATAGAGACGACCAACAGTCAACAAAATCATGATCCCAAAGGGCACATAGAATAAAACGTGCATTGAATTATAAAATGAGTTTATCGTTATTCACCTTTATACCATTTAATATGGGATATGTATAGGAATAAATTATTTTGTATATATAGAATATAAATATAAAATCTTATATACAGATGATGATGCGATCATTATAACGACGAGTAAATGTATAGTTAAAAGGACAATGGTCATATTCAACAATTAAATTTATATATAGATATTTCTTTTTAACCTTTTTTTCGTGAAAAAAGAAAAAAAAAATAAGAACTTATTAATCGTCTTAAATTGATGGGATAACTATAAAGACCTTAGGGAATAATGTGTTTATTGGAAAATATTCTATTAAAAGTTGTTTAATTTGTGACAAAATATGGTTTAAAAGAGCAAAATAAAATATCATTTTATAAGAAGTTTATATTGATTCCAATTGTTTGATTATACAATTTTTATTTTTTAATAAATTTCACAATAAAACAAACATATAATCAGGTGCCTGAATATATTTTTTGCCAAATTGATTTGGTATGTAGTATAGTATATATATATTTTGATAATCATAACACGACGAACGTGTGACATATATAAACAATAGAGAGCAAAACAAAAAAATACGCAATATAGAAAAAGTAAATATATACACAATAAATATAATAATATATTCTAAAGGTAAATTTGTATACGTGTTGTGAATGTAAAAGAAAAACCATTTCTATATAAGTATTAAGAAGTAACCCTTCATAAGTATACGGGTATAAAAGTAAGTGAATGTATGAAAAATAGAAAATCTTATATGTGATGTCATTTTTTTTATTTTTATTTTTGCTATTCTTGTTATTTTTCTTATTATATATACACATCGTATATATGAATAGAAAATCATTTGTAATATTCACCTCAAAATCTGTGATGTGTTAATAAATTGTTAAATTGAGTATTTCAATATTTGAACTATATATTTGACTGTATATGCTTATATATTTATATGTGGTTATTTGGGAGCATCGCATTCATTGAATTGGGGTTATAAGTTCTTTATCTTAAAAATATGATATCTATGCCGAAAAATATATTGATGTTAAAATTGAAAAAAGATTTTTGATGAAAATTCTAGATTCGTTTTTTTTACATTACATTGACACAAATAACTATCTATATATGAATCAATTGTAATCAATAACATTTTTATAGTGAAATAAAATTCTACATTCAATATTAAATTTTAGTGAAATAAAATTCTACATTCAATATTAAATTTTAATTTTTATAAATTCATATAAAGTAATTGCATTTAAACATAAAAATAAATAAATAATAATATAAAAAAAAATAATACAAATCCATCACTCTTTGAGATTCGCATCGTTGTCAGTATATAATAGCAATAGCAATTTAATGAGTTATATATTCCTTTGAAATTTTCTATATAGATATATATATATGTATAATAAATTAAACAGATTGCACATTAAACATATTATTCGTTTAAAATATATGTATTAGAATTGCATATGAATTAAAAATAATATATTACATTAAAATGTATCTCATAAATATAACACTATTAATTACTTCAAATGAATATATACTTTGTAGATTATCATATAATCTAATTATGTATAATTTTATGACAGTCATAAAGGTGCGATCATTTTCGGTATATTTATATATTTAATTTAAAAGAAAGATGTACATGTGGGTATAAATAATTTATATGAATACCAAAATAAATCATTTTTGAATTTGTATATTTATGCGAGAAAATAAAAGAAATAAGTGAAAAGTTAATGTGTAATTTTGATTAACAGTTTGTTTATAATTATAAAGAAATTATCCAAATTATTAATATGCTTTTATATACGATGATGTTTTGCATATTTGAAATTTGAATTATTTCAATGCTTTCCTTGAGAATTCAAGCGAAACATTTATTATTTATAAATCATTTCAATAATTGGATGCTTTATATTCAAATAAGAGGGGTTGGTAAAATCTAATAACTATAAGTTAAGATTACGTGTGATATATTAGGTCAATATATATATACTATGCATAACTTAATGATTTGATTTGGGAAATTTGAAAATTTTTTACGGACTTTTATTTATATTTCTTCGCTTTTCATGAATTTCTATTCACAAAATATTGTCTGAAAACAGAATATTGCCTTTTTGCATCTTTTTATAATAGGTATATTTTAGATTCCTTTTCATTTATTTATAATGCACTAAAATTAAATTTGGCTTTTTTTTATTATAGTGAATTGCAGCAGAGTATTTTTCTAACAATTGCTGTGAAAACAAGATTTTCATCATGCGGAAACTTTCATTTGCGGTTATCAATTGGGCGCTTTATAAAAGTCCAAACAGGTAAATATAATTTTTTTATAAGAAAATGTACAATAATCATAATATATTTATTTCAATTATTTAATGTATCGATTTTTCTCGTTGTGTACTTACAGGTTAGTGTGATTTTGTCTGCCAGCTTTACGAATTTTATTTTATAAATTCCAACAATTGAGTGAGTAGAACTTTTATTTTCATTACATTTCATTATAAAAGAAAATAAAAATAATAACATTCATGTCATTTCGTTTTTAATTTTATTTTGTTATTATTATTATTCATTTATTCAACAACTAATAATTTCCTTTTACATTTATCGGAATTAAAAATCATTAATATTAACTGTTAAATTTTTAAACATTATGATGAATATTTGTTCAAATGCATATATAATTGTATGATTTGTTAATTTTTGGATGCGTTCAAACTTTTTACAAAAAAACTTCAATATAACATTTATAAATAAAAGAAAAAAATAAATTAGAATGAATGAATATTTTTTTTATTTTCTTTTAGAAATATAATAATTTTAGAGTTCATGGTAGATCACATAATAACCCCATAGCTTTATGTTACTTATGTCCTAACTAATATAAAATACAAATTATTTGAAAGGGTAAATGGGAAATTTTTAAATAACTAATGACTAATTTATTTCTTATGTTTGCAAAAAAATATAGATCTATTATGAACTCAAACTAATATTTTTACTAACCCATTATATTGATTATACAAAAATAAATATTTTTATAATTCATGTGTCCTTTTATTCCTTTTAACCATAAAAAAAAGTAATTGCAAGTGGTTTGTTCTTTTTAATAGACTGACTACTTGACAATACTTTATCCTATGCATTTTTAAAAATAAACATATATAATTGGGTCTTGCCGTTCAGTATTTAATGTCTGAGTTAGGCGCCAATTATCGTTTATTACAATCCTATCCACGGAGTGCTTGGGTCAAGCCCTCTAGTCCTACAGCGGACCGACTACGCGCCAAGTACTCTTTCCAATCCAATAGCTCTGAGATTCTTGAGAACCCCCATGTCCTTAAAAATCATCGTTGCTATATTTTATTGGGCTTGTTAGGGTACTTTTAATTTTATTTTTATTTTTCATTATGATATCTCACAAATCATTGATTATTTATTTACATATTTTAATTTTGTATTATATTTTATAAATTTTTATTTGTAGTTTAAATTAGTATTTGTATTATGTTTTTACTAATAACTAATTATTTTATCTTTAAATGTTAATCTTATGAAAACGAAACCAATGAAAATGATATAATGCAATTATCTTCAAAATAAATCTGAAAAAAATTAAATATATTATAATATGCAATAGAAATGCTTAAAGAACGTACATAATGTTAAGAAAACATGTTAAATAAATACTACACTTATATTGTTGTCGAACATATTATCCGTAAACTTTATGTCTTTTTATCGACTATTTATTGTATTATTTATGATGGATGTGACGGATGTGATCTCCGATCCAATAATCGATTCAATTAAATAAATGAAAAATGGAAAAATTATGTCTATAAATATTTCAATTATTTGTTTTTTCTACAAAATTATTGATTATATCTTTCGGTTTGTTAATTTAATAAATATTTTTTTTATATATTCTGTACTATATTAAACCATGCTATAAAGATTGGTAAGAGGTTAAGCATTTTTTATACATTCCTTTTAAAGAATATAGTTTCTTTTTGTAATAATTTCAATTTCTTTTTTAATTATTTTTTCAATATGATTAATTTCAAGTATATATATAAACTTATATATGAAGAATCATATTAAAAAGTTTGTCCAAAAATTAAAAGTGGAATAAAAGAACTAAAAAATGATATAGAAAAAAAAAGAATATTATCCAAAAAAAGTTTTCTTTTTCCTTAATACATACACACACACACTAATATATATATATCTATATATCAAACAAAATATACATGTCGCATTTTCCATTTCCATTGAAAATGTCTTTAAACATTTTTTTTTATTATGGATATACGTTTTTTAAAATAAAATTTGCATTTAAACTTTGTCAACTTTATTTTATCGTTTATACCTTAACAGAATTAAGGCAAGCAAACAAAAAAATAGAATTTTTTTATATTATAGCATCAATGAACATTTAACTATAAGTGTATAAAAAGAAAAAAAAAATTAAGAAAAAACTTCACCTTGTTCTTTCCATATCAGATATATGTATGTATATATACTTCATATTCCTGTGCATGCGATACGCGAAATGAAACGTTTAACCAATTTAATAAGTATATATTACACATAAAGAATATATAATAAAAAATTCACTTAACTCTAAATATCTCCCACGAAACCCATATTCATTTGTATGCAGGAAAAAAAAAATTTTCATTTGATGTAATTTCCATCATCATGTCTTTATTATTTATATATAAATATACGTACGTATACATGAACAGGGATATACCTAATACCAAAAAATATTTATAGAGAAATATATATACAGATATATATTTTTTTTCGTGTCAGAATATATACATTGAGTTTTTCTTATATATGTTCGTTGCCTTTGGAAAATACATAAGTTTTCAATATTATATTATGTCTATCTATATATACATATATACAGCAAAAGAAACCATATTTAGTAATATTTTAACAAATTTATCTGTAAATATCTTGTATATCATATGCGACGTTTATTTTAAATTAACAGATCCTATTCTCTAAAGATAAAGATTAGGATTATTGAAAGAATTATAATTGGTGTAATTAGAAGTCATTGTTTTTAATCCAAAATTCGCAATCGATTATAAATTCTCCCAATTATAATACAATTAGATGAATTATCATAAAAAAAAAACCCTATATTTAGATTGATATTTCAATTACATAAAGAACATTTTTTTTGTAAAATACAATTCTGAATATGGTATATAAATACAGAATTTTTTATTTAACATATATTTAGATGTCGCCAGAAAAAAAAATCACCTTTTGTGTGTATAAAAGTTACAATGCATTGCATTGCATTGTATGTATTGCAATTTTACTTTATTTGTGTTTTTTTTTATGTGAAATGTATTTTCACTTAAAATATTCACCTTTAGTAAGAATAGACAGGATGTGCTTTGTAATATAATTTTTATCCTAGAAGTTATTAGAAAGTTTTTTAGACAATTTTCTTTTTTTTTTTTATAAATGGAATAAAAATATTCTATTTTTATTAATTAATATATTGCTGAGATTATTAAAAATTGATTCCCCTTTTTATTCTCGTGAATTAGTAATAAACTTCAAAATTTCCATCGGGTCACTGGAAAAAAAGTTTCTCTATGTAAACATAGTTAATTATAATAAATATCCCTTTTTCGAACTATTATTTAATCTCCTTTCCATTCAAAATCATATAACATTCACGATATTAAAATTTCTCATGTTTTAATGGCAATTTTAAAAGAAATAAGGAAGTGTATTTGGTTATAGAAAAATACATGAAATGTATGGGACTCAATTACACCTTATATACAATTATATAAAAAGTAGATATATAAGGGACAAACTAAATCTATATGCAAATATACATACATTATATAAATGTACCTATATAATAATATACGGGTAAACTAATAATGTACAATATTATATATATGAGTAATATAGCAACAGCAGCAGGTCTTTTTTTATTTTATTTTATTTTGCTACTTAATTTTATTTTCCTTTTTTATATATAAATGTATACTTTAACGTTATTATTTTTGTTTCTTTTCTTGTGTTACATTTTCAGTTGAAAGTTTCTTTTCCTATTATTTTTATTTTGCTGGTATTAAAAGGTATAATATACAAAGTATCATGTCTATATACATATATTATAATATAAATAATAATAAGGAAGAAAAAAAACTATATGAATAAAGGACAATTCATTCATATATATAGGTATATGAATGTTTATATTATACATATTATGATGTATCAAGTAGAAAAAGTTAGGCGTCTATATATAGTGATATGGTATAGTACCGGTGGGAGTTTCAAATATGCACATATTCATTTAATATATATATATATACATTAAATATTATTGTGTATATATTTTAAAGAAAAAAAGACGATCTACCTATATCTATATATACGATATGGTATATATGTGCAGGAATTGCAAATTCAATTAACATTATCCACACTACAGTGAATACTATACACGGCAGCTATATATATTTGTATAATAAGTATAACAACACTACATATACCTATATTTCTATTTATATATATGGAGGGTGAATTTTAAATGTTTTAACGTAATTTTTTCCTCCTTTTATTACTCTTATATATTTTCATCGTCTAAATTTAATTAAGTAAAATATTACCTTTAAAAAATTATACCATAAATACTATTTATTGTATGTAAATACCTTTATTTAATTTAATTTATTTAAATAATTATTTCAATTTGTATATAACATGCGGTTACATCAATGTAATTTACCTTTTTCTCAAATGTATTTAATTATATTATTCTATTCTTCTATATAAATAATATAACTTACCAAATTTATATATACAATAATTGTTTTTTTTTTCTTTTTATATTACATGATGAAAATTCTTAATTATAAATATATATACATTTACATATAATACTTACTAGAAGACTTATTATCTGTAAAAAATTCATTTATTTACAATTGTACACATTACGAATTGTATTATTTTTTAGTATATTTTTATATCAAAATATTTGGTTCTGTACTTGTATTAATTTTTATTCGTTTAAGTGTAAATGTTTTTATTTTCATTTTAAATTGAGATAGGTTATTTTTATCACTTATGACCTGTTTTATGAATTGTTATGTTGAATAGACTCGTTATCATTAAACTTGGAATTTGTTTTGTGATGTATTTATAAAATTCTGGGAATTACGCGAAACATTTATATATTATAAATGAGATAAATTTAAATGAAATTTAATAAGTAATATAGCAATATTACAATTTAATAAATATTTTTGTTAATCGATTTCTTATATAACTTTTTGATCAAATGATAATTTCAATTAACTACCACACCATTTTATATCACCCTATTTGGAAAAAAATCGAGTAAACATGATTTCTGAAATCAGTAATTTCTTCATATTTTATATTGTATATATTATATTTAAATTCATTTTTTAACGTAATATATATAGTTTTAAAAATGATACCGGCAACTAAATATGAAAGAACATTCATAGCAGACATATTCATTTGAAAATTATAATTTACATTATAAATTTCCCTTATATGATAATCTGTTTGAATATTTTAAATTTTCACCAATTAGTATAATAACTAATTATACCTTCTACTCGTTAATGCACCGAGTTTTTCAACAAGAACAAACTTTCATACATATATATACATATATATAACATATTATTAAATTTATAGAGTTCCTTTTTAATATTTCCTTTTTATAAGTAAATTTAATTTTTATGGATATATGCATATAACATATATAAATCTATAAATATATATATCATTATAAATAAATAAGATATGAAATATAATATATCTAGAATTCAAAATGATACTTTAATAACACTTTCTTTTATATATATACTTTATGTATAGTATACTATATACGTACATTTTAAGAAGGTAAGAAAAACGACAAATTAAATTAAAACTTGCATATTTTAAAAATGTCATAATTTTGATATTTATCCATAAAATATAATAAATATATACTTAATAAATTATAAAATGCGGATAATATTTATCTATAAAGAAAGTAATACAATCGCATACATCATTTTTCAATGTTACTTTTAAAAAGGATATATTAGTCATTAGTGGAACATCGCATTATATTATATATAGACATTTATTTTAAATTATAATTTGCATAAATATAGAAATACACCTCCTTATACTGTTGTATGTAGCAAAACAGAAAAAAAACAATTTGTTTATTAGAAAATACTCATTTGCCTTTTGTAATAACCACCTCGAAAACCATTTCGAAATTCTGACACAACACCATAAAATATAAAACAATTGACTCTATATATTTAGATAATATATATCTATGTATATAGTCGGTATAACTAAAAAAATATTATTTTTTTGTACTACACTTTTGTTAATTAGTGAGCTGTTGGTTATTTTTCACATATATTGTGTATACTTAATTTGGTTACACATTGACTACTTTAGAATTTGTATGGTATGTAACGATATAGTTATATATTATACAGTGTAATATATTGTGTATTATACTTTGAGCTATATTATAGTATAAAAAATAAATACAGGGATTTGTAGTATATTATATTATATACCCCGCTATATACTTTATGCACACAGATACTTTAAAAGTGAACATATTTCTATAGTATATTCCAGTGCTAACAATAGTTTTATGAGATAAATCACTAATATAAAATTATTTATAAAAATAAATAATCCATTAATTGAATATATACAAAAATATAAGGTCAATACGTCAAATTATCAGTAAATTTTCAATTAAATTCATTGAAGTATTATGCCTTGAGATAATGTATATTATTAACAAAAAACCGCACAAAACTTATTATCAACAATACTACATCGTATATGTATGTTAAATTAAACATATTCATATACAAGTGGCATATAATCATTGAATACTAATAAATCTCAGTTATAAGGTCATATATAAATATAATCATATATTATTCATTAAATATTGTGGGGTTTTTCTCGAAATTAAATATTGCTAATAAATAAAAAATAATAATAACAATTAAATACAATTGAATATATAAATATAATCATAATTATAATTATAAATACATTCAATAATCATATAGAAAAAAGTTTTTCGGGGTTTTTATTTGTTATTACATTTTTGAACACATTTAATATACTAAATTACCCATTAAATTTTCATTCTCAATATAAAATGACCTGGTTGCATAAATTATAAATGAAAAATATAGAGATTATATATAGTTGCACTATATATATATATGAGTGTATATGGCTTTGAACGGCGAATTTGTTTACGCGGAGGTGTTAAAAAATTATATATAAATGGTATATGGATACCATATATGCGCTTAACTATATAGATATACATTCATTCTATATGGAGTACAGTATTTTTTTTGTCAAATTTTTCATTTTGCACTAATGAGATACCAACAGAATTTTAGTATAGAACAGAAATAATTGTTAGAAAAAAGAACAACAATATAAATATAGAAGTTATTTCTAAATGAGGAAAACAAATTTTCTATAGATGTATATATACAAATGCATATATAAATTAAATATAGGGCATTGTTTATTATTGTTTTTTTCTTTCTCGATATTATTAACAAAACAGAACTGTATTTTTACAAATGGATTCTTTTTTCAATTTTCAAATATAGGTATAAAAGACAATTTATGTATATAATTATTCTTTTCACATATATTTTATTAAAACTAATTGTTATTGTCACTTTGGGAATGTTTTGAATAATTTTCTATATATACATTTTTTTAGACAATTCCAATGAATATTCATCGCGTATATATTTAATTGATTTTCTGTTATTTATACACAATATATTATATATTGTAAATTCTAATGTATATTTATATTTAGGAATGAACATATATTATGAATAGCTAACGATTTAACAAATGATTTTATTTGTATTTTTTTTTCTAAATCAATTATGTATTTTGTTTGTATAATCTTTATAAAAT
This sequence comes from Dilophus febrilis, assembly GCA_958336335.1. Lineage (NCBI taxonomy): Eukaryota > Metazoa > Arthropoda > Insecta > Diptera > Bibionidae > Dilophus > Dilophus febrilis. Next base: position 33,283,162 of record OY284468.1, on the reverse strand, counting down.
AAAATATACAGGTTGAGGTGAAGTGAGTAGAATTTAATATGTAAATGTAAAAATTCTAATTAATGTCAAATTGAATGGAAATTGATAAAAAATTATAAGAATTATATTAGAAATAATTGAATAAATATTTCGCATATCTTAATTGATTAATCTTATAATTTTTCAAAAAGTTTTATTAAAAATTATAATTCTCTAAATTAAAATGATACTCATTCATATAGAAAATAGTGTTTTGAAATCCATTTGTTTATACCAATTTACCACAATCGATGAATTTAACCTGACGTATGATACAGTTAAGTAACAACACAAACAAAAAAAAGCGATCTATATATTATCAAAATTCAATTTTTTCCATTATACCAATAAAACTATATAATAAAAAAAACAATAAATGTAAAACTTTATTAATTCAATTACTTAAATATATTTATGTACTTCTTTATACCGATGATTGTATATGTAATTATATCTATAAATATATATACATCTGATTCTATAACAGCAAAATTTAAATATTCTCTATATACCTATATCAAAATGTATAAATATGTATAGGAATAGGTAGATTTATATATACATGAAATTGAATTTTATTCCCATAAATTAATCATTGTAAAAGTGTAGAAAAGATAAAACCAGTAAATTTCAATATTTTCTAATTCAATAATTCTCTTATAATATTTTAACTTTCATTTATGCAAAAATATTTTATATGATATACGTGTTATATATACCTGAATCACATATACCTTCCTCAATATATTCTGATACGTATATATACAGAATATAAAGGATATTATATACCTTATATATTTACCTACACTATACATTTATACCTTTGTGCAAATATATCAAAAATATATATCTATATATATACGGATAGATTTATTCAGAATATAAATTTTATTGCTGACGTATGCAGAGATTCTGAGATGCCCCCTATGAATATTCAGTTCTTATTTATGCATACACTTATATATACCTATATAAATACACCACCTATAAATATATTGTTATAATATATGTAGGTACCATAAACCATTTCTATCCCCGTATCATATGCAGAAGAACTTATATATGGCACATATAGTAAATGTGTTTTTATAAAAAGTAGGATTTTTGCATATATAAATCGTATATAAGAGGTATATAATTATTTATTAGTATATACATATGTCTATATTGAATATATGTATTTCAGAGTATATATTGAATATATTTCTGAGGATGGTAGTCCGAGTATATTTACCTCAATTTATGTGTTTTTATATAATACGATAATACACACTTATTACAAATCTACACATATACCTAGTTATCATTATCCATATATACCTTTTATTCCGTAATAATAATCTATATTTATTCACAGTAACAATAATAGATATCACATAGAAATTTAATTTAACTTTATATAGGATGTTGATGAATCTTTTAAAATACTTATTCTGATACATTTTTAGATATTAGCTAATCATAGAAGACATGAACAAATCTAATCGTATCCAATTTTCGACATTCTAAAATAAAAAACAAATTATGAAACCAATAACAACAGAAAGCTATATAATCGAATGGTAAACCAATCCATCGATTGGAAATTGCGATTCCATTTTTTTGTACGACTTTTTATACATTATTACAGATATTGAATATATTAATGATATAATACATATATCACATCATTAATATTTTTATTACTCGACCGTTTCATATATAAAATCATTACAGATATCGAAATAATAATTATATTAAAAAAAAGTAATTACCTGTATTTTAAAAAAAATATGCATTCAAATTAAAGCAAAATCAATTATATTATCTTACACACTAATGGTTGACGCTATATATGTCTATAGATATTTTTAATAGATACCATTTCCATTATTATTACTGTTTTGATTTATTTACGTTTGTAATAAATTCTATATTCCGTATTATAGGTGTACAATATAATCGTTCATATACATTGAAACGTGATGCTAAAACTCATTTACAAAGCATATATATGCGGAGGTACCTTTATTTGTTCACAATATTTTATGATTGTAAATGTATATTTATGGAATGATATAAAGAAAATTGGGAAGAGATCATATCACCATGTTTTATATAACCTATATCACCTACCCTCAATGTATAAGATAGATAAATTATCCATTTCTATATATATATAATTTTACATTATAATATAGGCAGATTCCAAGTAACATATTCGAAAAACAACTGATATTTTACATTAATAAATAGATTTATATACAAAAATAAAAAAGATGATTGCATGAATAAGTTTCTATATGCAGTCTAATCATAATCTATGGATATAATCTTTGTATATTGAAATTGAATTGAATATAGTTATACCATAATAATACTGTATACTTTAACCCATTAAGGATATCCATGTTTGTAGTGAGAAATAGAAAACCGAATTCATTGAAGAATTTACATCAGCTAATCGATGTAAAAGGTTATGTCTTAAACAAATTTTTCAGCCTGATACCTATACCAATTATACAATTTACTAGATTCATTCTTAATTCTACACATATATATAATAAAGTTGTTGGTTCTTACATAAAAACATTAAATGGATGTTTTTTAGTTGATGATAATGTATAATGGGTTAGAACTGAATACAATCATCAAATGTATATATTAAGCGATCAAATATAATGGTAATTGAATATACTTTTATTTGTGTATATATAACTATATCTATATATAACAGTATATATGATTTTGAAAAAGGTGTTCAAATAAGGTTTTTCAATGATTTGAAAGTATATAAAAGAATTTATAACATTTCCAAATGTAAATAATATAGAAAAATATACTCTATATAAAATGTAAGTATTCAAATTCAAATAGATAAAGGTAGAGTTTTAAGTACACATTACATCATACATAAAAATATAGACATACGTATGTATATATACAAAAAAAATGCATTCAAATTTGTCGGTAAATGGAAATGATTTAAGTGAATCAAATTTTATATTTATACTACATAAACTTTTATAATTGTATATAGGTATAATAGGTATATAAATGAAATTTATATTCCAAAATCTACAACTTTTTATTTTTGATATATCTATAAAAGCTATATTATAGTACATACATATATGCATATGAAAATATAATTTATTCAAAAAAGTTTTTGTTATATACTATAGGTGGTTATAAACCAATATAACTATAAATATATATCTCTATATTTATATATATACCTACAAACATTATAAATGTAATGAAAAATTATAGTGCACATTATATATAGTAGTTAAAGTACATAGTGAACATAAATATTATAATTACAATAAAATAAATTTATTTAAGTTTTCAAAATACTATATTCATTCATATAACCAATAACAATTAACTTGTTATATTGTATGTCGTTAAATAACTTGTCTCTCTATTGTAATTGTGTCATATAGATATATATAAAGCTTTATTGTTTTATTCTTTACAAATAAGAAATATACATTTATTTAATGTATGTTAAAAGAATTACATTCCCAGTGGACCATGCAATCGTATTGATTTTCAAAGCGAAATCGTTTTAAATGAGATATTTCAGATTTAAAAATCCTCAAATTCAATATTCTTTGCTTTCCGTATATTATTGGTTTGGGCAACAAAATGTCGGAAAGCTACATAAACTAATTATTTATATTAGACAGATCAATTCGCCATACTTTTTTGTCACTTAAAAATAATTAAAGACTTTCGGTCTTTATTATTCTTTATTATATCACATCTTCTGTCTTTTCGTATGATACTCGGTGCATTTTTCCATTATCAATAAAATACAGCTACTCTGTGAGTATTTACTGTGCATATAACATATATTTATTGTTTTACACAATAAAATGCATACTTTTTTATACTTGTATATGTATATAAGAATATACAATTTGAATTGGTATAAAGTGCAACAATCTAAAAACTTTTGAGTATATATACATATATCGATTATAAAATTCAATGACAAAAGTTTTTCTATATCGTTTTCGCGTATACTATATATATATATATATATACGACAGATTTACAAACAGTTATATATATTCATTCGGATATGTATATATAGTTTACACATATAAAATATATTTGTTGAAAGAATCTTATATCGGAAAAATTATCTGAATTGCACTCGATAGAGACAAACCTTTTGTTATATTTTTTTTTTTTTTTTATTTCTCACGTTGATGGTTATTTTTTTGATGGTTATTTTGTATACATAATATCAATTTTGTTTTTTTTTATTATTATTATTTTCATTTCCTTCCTATTTATAATTTTTCATTTCATTTATAATTTTCCTTTTTGATTTAAATTTTTTGTATTCTCTCAATTAAAATAGATTGATTATTACTGGTACAAAAAAAATAATAACTATTAAAAAACGAAAAAGTTTATCTTACAAAATTTATATAAATAATAAATGTGTTTATTTTGATAAAATCTTTGTGAAAATCGAAAAAAACTCGAATTGATATGAATATACGTCGATGATAAAAATTATCACTTTTTATATTAATAACTTTTAATTGCACACAAGTAATTTTGTAATAAAACATCATACTACATAAAAACTATGAGTCTTTCGATTTCGAAGTTCAATTATGAATAGATAAACGTTTAACAAAACTTTTTCGAAAACCTGCATTGATATTTGACATTTAGGATTTTTAAAGATTGAATTTTTTTAAAGAAATTTTACGATATTTAGTTTCTTAAATATCCCTAGAATTATAATATAAATATAAATTAATATAAATTCTATTCTATTTATATAAATTTATTTAAACAATAATTATAAGACTAACCTCAAGTTGTAATTTTTCATTTATAGATTTGATCTTAGGATTTGTATATAACCTAGTCTCATCCTCACCGTTTTATATTTATATTAGCGTATATAGTGCAAAACAAAACAAGATATATATATATATAAAAAATTACATTCAATAAATGGATATGCAATCATGATGTCAATATTCATATACATACATGGATGAATATATATAAGTGACCTAAACTATTATAAATAAGTATATAAGATGTTGTACATATTTTTTCAATCTAATAAAACAAGCACCCTTAACTACATGACGTTTTTTTTTTTTTATTATTATTTTCGATATAGATATTTTTGTTAACATTTATTTTCTTCAATTTTCCATCATCACATATACAATACACCCTTTTCCAATTTTACTTTTTGGTATACTTTCAGTATAATAATATTTATTTTTTTACTTAATAACATGTATATATTTTCTTCATGACATTTTGTTTTTATTTTTTTTGGCACTCTTCAACATTAAAAAAAATTGTTTTTATACCTTTGTCAAGTGTATATAATAGGCAATATATATAAGGTATTATACATATATTAATATAGTTTCCAATAATATACCTCTTCTTACATACATGTGTTTTACCTACTATTTATAAATATAGATATGAAAAGGTACATGTATGATAGAATGAAGATGTTGATGGAGCAAACACAAATATTTTTCTGTTATTTCTATAAATTTTAACAGTTTTTTTTTCGTAAATATATTTCATACTTCCTTATATATAATATGGTTTAGAAAGAAAATATAAAAAATTTTGTTATAATATATCTATATACAGACTATATACTGTAATCGGGTAAGGAACAAAATTTCTATTTTTTTTTATGTCGTTATATAAATTTTCTGATCTGTATAATAAGAAAATCATTTTGGCACCTTGTCTTATATATGATGGTTTTTTTTTATTTTGAAAAAGATATCCAGTAAATTTTACGATTTCATGTAATAAAATCATACACGTAAAAATATATATATTTATTCACAAGGTGAAAGGTATATAGAATATTATCTTTACAGTATTTTATAATATACATTTAGTGTATTTGCAATAACATTCTTTAACTTTTACATTTTAAGATAATGATGATGGTGATAATGATAATGAAAATTTGAATAAAAAAATGTACAAAAAACGCATCGAAAATTACCTTATATATGGTATATATACATTTTTATTCTGATTACACCTCAAAGGAAACATTTCTTTTAATATACCTTTTATGACTTTTACATTTATAAATATCTTCTTATATTACACACCGTATATTATGTTATTTAGATATAGGAATGGGGTTGTTATATATTATATGTTATATGTAAATGTTAATTTTTCAATTCTGCCGTAATGATGATGAAAGTCATAAAACATTATTATACAACAGGTGAAAATATTTTTCTAAATTTAGCAATTTAACACAAACAATGTAAACATTTCTGTTTTACATATTTATGTATATACAAATAAAGATAAAATCATAATTAGAAAAATGAAATGTTTTAAATATTATCTAAACAAAATGTAATGCGAAGCCGGAAATAAATGTGTTTGGATTGTTAATGGGCTAAGAAATAAACTAAAAAAAAACTGAATAGAACAAAATTTAAGGGTACTAGCAAAAAATATTGTTTGAATATTTCCTTATATATAATAATACCTAAATCAAATTTAAATAAAATGACGAAGTATTTATATAAATTTACGAAAAATCGTAATGAAAAGAATAATAATTGAAATGCTTTTTTTAAAATATTAATTTTATTAAATAATTGTACACGAAATCTTCTTATATGAGTTCAATTTCTATTACAAATATAAAAAACACTTTAATCAAAAATCAAATTTTCACAATCCATTTTTAAATCAATTAAATTCAAAATAAAAAAAAAAACCAAAAATTATTGAAAAATAAATTATAAAAAAAAAATAATTAAATCGGATTTTTTCACACACCATTTTCATGAATATATCATATATATATAAATATCTCTATATATGGACATATTATCAGATTAAAATCTATCCGTACGTTACGTTGGATATTTAATTTCTTTATAAAACTTTTAGATTTCCGCTTCAATGCTATAACATTTATATACTTTTTTTTATTCATGTAATTTTCATTACCGCAAATATACATAAATACATATATATAAATGAGAACTATCAAATACACAATCTTCGGGGGATAAATTTAATAGAGAATTTTACTAGATGTGTATATAAATGCATTTTACCACGATATTGTCGTGTTAAAAACTTTTTTAATTACCGTTTCCTATCTATATTTCAAAAAAAAATAAAAAATAAATCTTTTTATATATCATATCTTTACTTACCTACGTAAAATTTTATAATACACCGGGTGTATCTGTTTCCCCCATTAATAAATGATCTTATAACATACTGTGAAATGAGAAATATAAAAATTAATTTGATGTAGTCATTTCAAGAAAAAATTTCTATTAAAATGCCTATATTGAATATTCAGTTTTTTTTACAAAGTTTACATGCATTAGGTAATTTACGTACAAATTCGTGACACTTTATTTATAACAATCCATTCATTCGTATTATCTTTTATATTTCATGTCTCGATTCACTCTGTCTGTGGGTATATATATATGTAGTCATATATTTAAAATTATAAATTCTTATACTTTGTGATTTAATCATTTGGTCATCCATATCCCTATTTTTATGTAATATTTTGTAAACGATTCCAAGACATACTTGCATTATTGCTCAAAACAATATTTATAAATATTATTTAGGGTCATATAAAAATCAGGGCTCAATATATTATTAATATTTTCCCAAATTAATTATTTTCTGCCAAATGTATTCTGGAAATAATTTGGCATTTTTAAATAAAACGATAGAATACCTAATAATAACTCATGAAATTTAATTGAAATGTTTCAATATTTTGAAAGTGAAAAGAACACAGAAAACTTAATTTAATATTTATACATATACCATATATTAGGAATGCAATTTATTAAACAAAATTATTCTTGACATTCATCCATATAACGTTTTTGTAGAATTTTTCAAGTATTACAGAAAAAATTTAATTATATTATATAAGAGAGAAAATTATTCAATAATAAATAATCATAATAATAATAAATGTGAATACACATTTATTTTTCTTATATTTCTATCAAAATATGACCTACCGACCGAAAAAGTATATGTCAATATTTTCCAAACTCAATAAAAAAAACAACATTTTGTGAATGATTCAAAGATAAATATTGATAAAATAAAAATATACTTCAAAATATGAAAAAAGGTTTAAATAAAGTGAATGCCCCTTTCTCATATATATTTCAATATTATATATATAAAATTAAAAAAAAATATGCCTTTTCCTATCCAATAATTCAAAATCTATATATATCATATATGTATATATATTGAGTTCAATATCAATCAATTTTTTTACCAAATAAAATATATATCATTTATTTATTTTTTTTTCTATAATCGAAATAATATTTCGTTTATTTTTTTGTCCTTATAGATAATTTTAATTCGACGTATTTCAACTCAAAATTTTACACTTTAATAATTTATTATCAAATTATTTATTATCTTTAAATACCCTTATATTTATCAACTTCAATGAAATGTATACAACATCATTATACGAAATCTATATACCTTATTTTATATATATACTATTTATATACAATCACATTAATCATTTCACCTTTATTTATTTCCAATGTGTATAAATTAATACATATATGCTTATTGTATATACAATATTGTTGCGGTGTTATCAATAAAAATATATAATATATAATATATAATAAGGAAAAATAAACGTATTAGTATATACTAAAATATGGTTTTCAAAATTTTCTTAAATGAATGATGCTCATAAATTATAATGAAAGATAGGTGTCTTAAATTGTCCTTTATATATATTAATATACATATACACAATCCACAATAATCATTTATATACTGTCGTTTTTCTATATGACTGTATAACATCAATATTTGAACTATATACCATAGATATATTGTACCTCAATATACATTTTCTTATACTGAATTTTATATTTTCATATATATATATACAGTTTATACCTTTCTTATGCTACTGCTATATAAATATATACATTATACAATTTCATCCCATATTTATAAATTGAATAAGAATTTCCTTCTTTAACTATATATTCGATATATATACAAACAAATATTCGATATATATCTTTAAGCATTTATAAATAAAACCAGTTTGAAAAGTGTCACGCTTATACCTATAAAGATTCTTCTTATATTCTTACTATACTATATATATCAGATGGTATAGTATTTATTCTATATATATTTGTATTTTATAATATAATATATATATACTTAAGCTTATTATACAATATCGATGTTGCAATTGAAAATCTTGTCTACGCTTTTTCACATTAATTTTTCAAATATTTTAACTAAATATATATAAGATATATTTCTTTATCAAATCTATGGACCAGAAAATGATGGTATATAGGAAAAAGAATAAACTCTACAAAAATATCTATATATATTTTAAACAAAAACAGTAAGAAATACAGACTGTTTTAGGAAGTTTAGGAATTTGTACTTATGTGAGTTTCACCAGTTTCACATTTTCAGTACATCCAGTATTTGACAGAGTCAAATAATATTGAACAAATATTTTGTGTATACACTATTATAGATATATATTATGATAATATATAAGTGACATTTACATAATACCTAAATAACAAACAGAGTAACATACCTTAATCTTTTATATATACATAGTTATTTAAATATCTATATCGGTGTAGATTGTATAGGTACAAATGGATAAATATATACATATATGATATAATTAGATATATTATTTATTATACGGTGATACTTTATATATACAGTATATATGTATTTAGATGAGTGTGATGGATCGAACTAATCGACAATGATTTAATCCCGATTTAATGTTTGTCTATATCTATATACATATATATATCCAACATTGAAAAGGGTAAAATTTATTGTGGTGGATTAATTTATATGCATCTATATATATGTTAAATATACCTATATTATACAAAGTATTACGGATATATATTTATATATATAATAATGTATAATTCATTAAATATAAGTGTGATAAACGTGTAAGGATATATATATATATATATATATACAGTGAATCTGGTAAAGGTACGTATATATAATACCATTGAGTTTATATATATATAGAGGTTCCAAACACATGAAACATTTTCATCCATAAAATAAAATAATTTCGTACCGTGTAGAAGCTCAATTTATTTTTAAAAGTGTTAAAATATAAAATTTGAAATACTTAGAGCTTTTGTGACAGTGTATCTTTCGTTAATAAAATATGATAACGAAAGATACACTGTGGTCTTTCGTTATCATATTTTTAAATATTTATAATATATATATCGTGATATCGTATATATAACATTTGGTATAAGGAATCTATAACAAAAAAAACAGGTTTCTTATATACAGATTCGATATTCACAAATAAAAATTATATTACTATTGTGTGATGCTTATGATTTTATGTGTTTTGATATTTTCACTACAATATATAAAAAATATGACAAGAGAGGATATTTTACCAAATAAAATATCATAATTCAAATAATATATAATTCTTTAGTTCGTTATTGTTATTGTTGTATTTGTTGTTACATTTTTTGTATCAATTTTATAATATAAATTTATTCACATCTTTTTGTCACCGCCGATCATGCTTTGTATATAAATTTGTTATGATTCAGATACTTTTTAATAGATTATAATTTGAGATTTTTTCTTTTGATAGTTTTTGGGTTTAATAATCAAAAGCAAAAAATGTACGCAATAATCCTTTTTTGTTAACAATGATGTTGTTTTTTGTGCTTAGTACCTCATAATGATAAAATCTATAATCTATTGACGAAGATGGAAAATTGTTTACATTAATTAAGAGGAAAATGATCTGCACTAAATTTTCGCAAAAATTAATTTTTTTAATTTTCGATATTTTATTCAATTTTTATATTTAATAGAAGAATAGCCCATTTTCCAAAAAAATTCGTTTTAAAACCTATCATATAAATTTAAAATCTTAAAAAAATTTTTATATTATTGTTGTGCTGAAGAAAAAACCACAACACAGAAATAAGAAATAATATATTTTGTTGATTGTGATATTAAAATATGGTAATATTTTCGCATGTTAAAAATATGGTAAAATAAGGTAAAATTTATAATGTATATCATGGTATAAAGACTATAGGTGTGCTTGACAGCTGATATACAATTTTGTATGACGTCACTCTGAGTGAAAAAAAAATTTTTTCAATGAGTAATAAACCATAATAAACATAAGCACAATAAAAGAAAAACCCAGAGTGACGTCATAAAAGGGAAAAGTGGCGAACATCAACAAATATCGAGCATACCTATAGTCTTTATACCATAAATGTATATTAAAAACCGATTTACACATAATTTGTAAATATATGGTGAATCTTAATTTATGTTTTGAATAAAACCTTTTTTTATCTTCTATTCTTTTACTCCTCGTTTGTGCATATACACAATGTGAATCAAAACAACAAAACAAAACAAAACAGGTTTCTTATATACAGAATAAGAATTATATATTATTTGGTGAAATATCCTTTCTTGTCATATTTTTTATACAAAAAATATTTTTATATATTGTAGTGAAAATATCAAAACACATAAAATCATAAGCATCACACAATAGTAATATAATTTTTATTTGTGAATATCGAATCTGTATATAAGAAACCTGTTTTTTTTGTTATAGATTCCTTATACCAAATGTTATATATACGATATCACGATATATATATTATAAATATTTAAAAATATGATAACGAAAGACCACAGTGTATCTTTCGTTATCATATTTTATTAACGAAAGATACACTGTCACAAAAGCTCTAAGTATTTCAAATTTTATATTTTAACACTTTTAAAAATAAATTGAGCTTCTACACGGTACGAAATTATTTTATTTTATGGATGAAAATGTTTCATGTGTTTGGAACCTCTATATATATATAAACTCAATGATAATACATATATATATAATATATATAGAGGAAGGTATATACAAAAAAAATGTTTGGATTTACGAATATACACGATTTATGCTGAAAAATTTAATTCTATATACAACATATGATATATATAATGAGTTTGTTAAAGAAATAAATTATATTTTTTATTTGGTAAACAAAAAGGATGTTTTTAAGGATAATTTGATAATAAAATATATACGTATATAGAAAAAAACCAATAATATTGATTTTTATTTAAAATTTATGTTCATTCATTCTAAATTTAATTATTCATTATTGGATTAATCTTAAAAAAATGTAGGTATATAAATGTGATGTAATAGAGTAAAATTGGTAAAAGAGATATGGTGTTTCCCAATTTTTGATCATCCATTGGCATTTAAATCCTATTAAACAGATTATTAATTGGATAAGCTCAGTACCTTAAACCAAAATGTTTATAAATACTATAAAATCAATTTGCTAATAGAAATTTAATAGATCGCATTAAACTTACTTGTATATACGGCCTATCATATTCTCGCAGCGTTATCAATTTATATAGAATAACAAATGTGTATATAAATATATAAAATACCCGAACGAGAATATACACAAACAATATTCTAAAATACCTTAACATCTTCAAAACATGTTCAATTTTCTTATCCATATATATATATTTGTATGTCTATATAAATATATAATATTAGGTTATAAAATATCGACACCTTCAATCTTTCACAATATTTTAGCTATACATAATGTTATTATTTTTTTACTGTTTCCGATTATACTTGCTTATATTTATTTTTTTCGTTGTTGTTGATATTTATTTTTCTTCATTATATCTATCGCATAGCCACACAAACAGCATCCATATGCACATATATATACCCATTATATTACTTCTAAGATAGACATCATTACTATATTTATTTATACCTATGTAATATTGATAATATATACTATATGTAATAATAATATATAACTACAATAACACAAGAAACGTGAAAAAATTGGTAACGATGACAATGAGAAAAAAAGAAGAAAAAAATGGCCTATAACATTGGGATCCCTTATCAACATTCTGCCTGAATGCTTCGATTTGATGCCAACCTTTTCTTAATATTTATAATATATATGTGTATATACAGCAAAGTTTGTATATAATATGCGAGATATACACAATATACAGCAAATATGTTGACATCGACAGGTGAATCGACGGTAAATTTGGGTTATTGAATAAAAGGGTCGTATTTTTTTTTATTCTCTTAAGTTATTCTCGATTATATATGATATATATAAATATGACGAAAAAAAAATTGTACACAGCACATTAAATGTTATAAATAAGTACATATAAACATAATATATAAAATGTATATCTTATAATATAGTTTGTATATCGATGATGATGCGAATGTATTTACAATATATATGTTCACAAAGACAAAAAAAAATTGTTTATCCTTAAAAAGAAAATACGAAAAATAAAAAGAAAGTTTGTTGTGATGAAAATATTTGATTATCTTTTTAAGTTGTGTATGTAAACAAAAAGGATATATATAATCAATATTAATAATAATAATAATAATAATATTAATACAATTTATATAGAAAATTACATTGACTACCTTTTTCATATTATATACATAAATAAGGTGACATTTCAAATCAATATATATGTATAATAAAATTGGATCTCACATATATATTCACACAAAATGTCCAACGTTAATTTTTATGCAGTCAAATCAATTATGCTGATAATTTATCAATTTTTTCATCTCCTTCAATCTTGTATACATTTTGTTTTTTTGTATACTTCAATTTTGTATACATAACATTATCATTCTTCGTTTTGGGCAAAATACTATAATTTTATTTTCATATATACGAATTTTATTTTATACCGGCCAAAAATCTCATTGATTATTTCATAAGAAAAGTGTCATTTTTTTTATTCGACAAAAATTTAATGAATCACATTTTTATTTATTGCATTTGGGGGGAAAAATTATGTACTTAAATGTTGATATTTGATTTGATTTGAATATTTTCGGTTATTTTTATTTTATGAACATTTTATTTTTGTAAAAAATTCGTTTCACAAATTGTAAATAAAAAGTTAATATAGATTAAAATTTCATTCAATGAATTTTTTCACATTTTTTGTTATAACACAACATCTTACAAATTCAAGTCTTTTATATATAATATAGGTGGAAAATGTATTCTAAAATGTGTTTATTTAAATGTAAAATGTATAACCCTTTAAATTTATATATAATATAAATATAAAATTTCAAATCTACGTGTGCATTAAACGACTAATATTTATTAGGTATTTACCTTGTATATTTTCTTTTAAATATGCAAACGATTTTGATATAGATATAATTTGTGAATTTAATATAAAACTCTCGACATCAGTTACAAAAATTGAAGTAAAATATTTATATATATACCATATACATTATAATAATTCTCTTGGAATATATACATTTATGCATATAAATTAACACTATATAATAATACCAAAACTATATGTATATTTATATATATATAACAGTAAATGATTTATACAGAGATTTAGAAAACGTCATTTTGTATGTTTAAATATCTATCTATATAAATATATAATAAAATATTTATACAATACATGTTATATACAATATATATTTGTATATGCGTATATATTTAAGTCCATTAAATGGAAATCCTTAAAACGTTGTAATGCTTAAGGTAAATAAAGTGGAAAATTAATTTATGGCTTAAATTAAATAATCTTTAGCAAATTTGTTCAGGTGAAAATGTGTATATTTAAAATATATGCTTTGTATATATATAGTATTATATCGTATTATACATAATAAACACTATTATAGAAAGGCTTGTGAAGATGAAAATTTGTATATATTGTTACATTTATTATGTGATTATTTATATTTTGAATTTATCTATAGATATATATAGAATATACAATGTAACCAAGCTAATGGGATGTATTAAATATTAAATTATTCATTTTGTATTTCAATATTGTATTTCAAATTATCGTTATCAATTAATAATTATTAATCTCTTGTAATATATACATTTATAAATTTTTAATTGGAAACATTAATTTTGGTATCTGATGAAAATAATAGTATGATATAATTTCAATCATTTGAATACTCTGCCTTGTGAATTACAGCAATTCTTTATATATACGATTTATTTCTGATATACCTTTCCAATCCACTTTTATGCGTATATAGAAAATTTAATTATATAATTTTTGTTTTTGGCGTGTGTTTGGGTTTTGGCTTTTTTGGTGTGAAAATGAAATGATGGAAATCTATATATACAGTATTTCATAAATCTTCTAATTATGCTTTATTGTCTTGGAAATTCCATTTGTATGGAATTATGAAATATAATTCTATATCATTTACTTATACATATAGAGCATAGAACATCTATCCACAAACGAGCAATTCTTCCCTTAACTGGTTAGAAAATACAGCCTACACAATACAGCATGATACATATCAAATTTTTCCTATATTTTAATATTTATAGAATTAAACTATTGTTATTATAAACCTCGTCCTATCTATATATAAAAATCGTCATATAATTTAGAAATGAGAATTCGTATATTAATTTAATTATTATTATTGTTATTATTATATACAATTTTTTTTTTTAATCCTATCTGTTATTCTTTCTGTTTTATAAATAATTTATAAATGTGTGTTATTATATAAAGCAAAAAAAAAGTATAGTACAAAAACATCTATCTATTAAATACTACCCCTTTATGTGTGTTATGGGTTATAAATATATATAAGTATAATTTTATAGCTTTTTGATTTTAATCCACCGGACAATAAATTCATTTTATACAAAAGATAAATTTTCATATATTGAGTGAAAAATTCATGGTCGGGTGTCGGTTGATTGCACACTTTTTCAGTAATATTTTATTGTATTATATACACATTTAATATTTAGATATATATATATTTTACCATGATATCATTTCTTTTTTATATTTTTATATGTGTATGTATACGTACAAGTGCATATATTTATTATACCTTCATCATACAGATATATTATATATATATATACACTTTTTTTGTATATCATAAATCGATTTAAATATATATTATTATAATATGAATGAATTTATACACATATACAAATATCTAGATAAAATTTGAATACAATAGAAAAATTCAGTCGCCAAAATGGATGAGACATCACAAAAATTATATATACATATAATAATAATAATAGTAATAATAAGAATATACTTGGTATTGAGGTACATATAATAAAAAAAATCTCTATCTTATGCATCACACACATATTCAAGCAATAGCATTCATTCTTTTATAAGAGAAATTCACTATAAGCAGTAAAAAAAAATGTTAATAGTAATGTAGTTATACTTGAATATATATTTGTTCGTATTGTAATAAATTTAGAAAAACTTCATGGCAGCAAGCAACCCCCATATCAATATGGATTGTTATTCGTATCTTTATATATGAATTGTATTTATTTTATGTATATATATTTTATGTATATAAAATATATTATCATATATGTAATGATGAAATTAGGGAGGTAAAAGCATATATACTCTTTCAAAATAATATATGTAAAAAAAACGACCCTTTATTTTTACCTATGTAAATATTCTTATAGGTAACTAAGGGTGGTATATATATACGTATATGTCTAAATATATATAGATTAATTTTGTATAAAAACGAATAATGTACACAATTCTGTACATTTAGGAAAAATAATACGTAAAATAAACTTATTTGTATTTATGCTTTTATATTTATTAATGTTGAATCTATATATATGTATATTATATCATCATAAAAATCAAGTATAACATATATACGCGAGATGATATTTAACAACAATTATATATGAATAAGATGTAAAGATGTAGAATAAGGTGACTCATATATATATATATATATATATATATATACGTTTTCGTCATGATATTTTCCTGAATGAATTACGAAATTATAGAATGAAAATCTGTGTGTGTGTGTGTATAAAAATGATTCGATTTTATTTTATGGCATGACTTTTAATAACCATTTCTTTTTAATTGAACCTTCATATAAAGTAAATTGAATCGAAGCATAGGAACACCTTTGACTGATAACAAAAAATGGTCAGGAAATAAACCCATCGAAATTAACAATATGTTATTCTATGCATTCTGATTTTGGTATTTATCCGTTAATATTTTAAACATTTTTAACACTACACACATATAATTACTTATGTATATGAGAAAATGGGTAAGTTAGTGATTATGTAAGCATTCATTTGGTCAGGTGAAATATTATATATTATTATAATATTACATTCAGTTCTTATATATACGTATATATATAATAATAATATTTACAGACAGTCACCAAACAGTAGCATTTACAATTAAAAAGAGTCAAAAATATAGAATAAATCTACATTTTTTTTCATACAATTATAGTATTAATTTTTTTTTTTTGTATTTTAACAATTCAATTTTAAATATTTTTTCCATTTAAAATTATATATGGACTATATATTTACATTTAAATCTATTAATTCTAATCCCTATGTATATTAACTATTGTGCATTTGAATAATAAAAAAAATGAAAATAGTATTAAGTTTAATTCTTTTTTATTCAAAAATTATAGTAAATTTTAAAAAAAAATTATCACATATTGCACATGTGGTGTAAAATAAAAAAATAGCACCCTAACGTTTTAAATTTAAAATAGGGAAGATTACTTACATACGCATAAACTATAGTCAAACACACACACGTACATAGCTACCGCATAATCTACTTTTGCATAGGTAATAAAATCCTTTCTCTTAAAAACCCCAAAATCCCAAAGAACTCGGTTCTTTTTCATCTCTTCATTCATTATATTCATCACTGTATATATGTCTATATGAACTTGTATTTTATCCATTCAATTATACAAATACTTACTATAAAACATGTTAAATTTGAATATATATATATGCTCATTTATTATATATTCGTGTACACAAATATCAATATATAAAATACTATTCGTCACCCCATAAAAATTTATATATTCCCTATATATATATATTTAATTTTACCTCTATTCATTCACGCATTTATGAAAAAGTTTTTGTGAATAAAATTTTACACCTTCTTTTATTTTTTACCATATTTTTCAATGCTTAGATTGGTATAAAAAATATATTTGTATATTAAAATACAACTGATATGCACAAACCACTCATAAATACATATACATATATTTCAGTTAGAAATTTCCCGAACACAATCGCATTTATTTTTATTATAAAAAGTGACACAATAGTAATAAAATAAAAGTCTAATCATTATAAAGTGTGTCCATATATATATATTACATATTATGAAAAATAATAGAATATATTTCTTTATTAAAAACAGTACACACATACATATGCGTATATATGAAAGAATCATCTCCAATTGTTCACCCCTTTGTAAAAATTACGTATGTAGATCTTTCAATAAAATCCATAAAATAAGTTATATGAATGGTAAATGTTGATATTAGTATACTATATATAGTGTTTGATTATAGTTACTAGAGGGCGAATTATGAATGTTATATACGTATATAGAGAAGGTGATATTTCTATATTTAAATCGTGTCTACTCATAAATCAATTTGTATCCCTTTCATTCAATTCGGAATTATATAAATTCTATATGCGCAATTTGGATATAATATAATGTGATTAAAATAAAATATAAAGACAGTTAAAAATAAAAATGTTGATTATGTTGATGATGAGAGATAGAAATGAATTAGTTTCTTTGCATCCCATTTTCCTATCACTTTTATTTTACAAAGTTAATGAAACATCAAGTATTATATAATTGGGTTTTAAAAAAAAAAATAAGAATTACATCAATAAAATTTAGAGGACTTTAAATTTAGCATTATAACTTCGAGCTACATGAAATATAATAAAACTACAAAACTTCTAAAGGTTTACATCTTAAATAGGGTTAAAACATATTGCAAACACTTTAATTACTGCGAAATATTTTTTGCTATCTATACTGATATTTAAATAAATAATCACATATAAATAAGCATTTAAAAAAAAAATAATCCGTATAATAATGTTAAAAGGTTATTTATAATGGACCGATAAGAAACAATTTTAACTCGCAGATAAACATTAACAGTATGTTTTGTTTTATGCACTGTCAGTTGTGTTTTGGAAGTTTGTGTGAAAAATTGTATATTAAAATAAAGCACAATACATAATACAATTACGAAAAATTATATAAATTATTCGGTATTAAATTATTTATTGTGTGTGTATATTATTCAATTTATATGTGAAATTTGTTTTAAATTATTATAATTTGACTTCAAAATTTATAATTAATGTAATTTGATTTTAAATTAAAGTGTTTTTTTTAATGTGTATACATAATTTCCCTTTATAATTATAATAGTAAATATCTTGATATTGTACTTATGAACCTAAAACCCATATATTCTAATCAATATTAATATAATACTGTTTAATATACCTTTCATTATACGGTTATATGTAAACCATTGAGTGTTTTTAACGTTATCTATTTCTCCATATTTGTAGTGATATATACATTAATATAAAATACGCATTTTAAAGTATTATTTAGTTGGAGATTCATTTAATATAAAAAATTTTCAATTCATTTTTATAAATGTATTCAATGTTTGTTTATCCAATACGTGTATGTATTAAAATTATTTCTTATTAAACATCCGATTGAAAGAAACACATTTATTTAATTTTCAAAAACAATCACCAAACGATATTCATTTAAAAATTTATTCTATTTATGCAATATTCCGTATGATTAATTAAACGCATACATTTTTTACATAAAAAATTACATGTAAATAATACCACTTTAATGCAATTAAATTCTGTTAATATTTTATTGTAATGCACATAGAATAATATGGGTTATACGGGTAGTAATTAACAGATATCATTTTGCTATAGAAAAATTACCACAACTATTTATCATCAATATGAATTTTTCAATTCATAATCATATAACATTAATATTATTAACGCTGCTGTCAATGTGTTTGACTGTAACATATCAACAGTATCCGACTATGCATCCAAGTCAGTACCCGAGTCAGTACCCGACTCAGTACTCGACTCAGTATCCGAGTCAGTATTCGACTCAGTATCCGAGTCAGTACCCGACTCAGTACTCGACTCAATATCCAAATCAGTACCCGAGTCAGTATCCGAATTATGATGACAACAGTCAAAATGGAATGTATCCAATAACGAATTCCAAGGCTGATGAAAATGTTGGCGTTAATGTTGACATTAATCTTGGTGGTGACCAGCAACTAAGCGGAATCCCTATCATAGATACGTTCATGAAATTCATACCAGGATATAACAATCGTTTACCTCATAATCATAATCAACATAATCATAATCATAATCATAATCATAATCAACATCATAATCATAATCAACAATATGATTTTGAAGGTAGTGGTGGTGATGATGACAAGCAACCATTATCTGTAATGCCAAATAAACAGTTCCGGTTTTCGTTGAATACACCAGCACGGCAACCACAACAAACATATCCAGTGGTCTATCAAAACGGTAAATTAAATATTTATATAAATATTTTAACTCCAATAGTTATATTTTTACTTTACGATATCTTACATAATGGATTTTATGTTTGGTATAATTTCAACTATAAATCCAAAACTGATAAATATAATAACCAAAAAGTTTTGAGAATTATTGAAAATAAATTATAGATATTGTTGAATATTATTATTTTAAAACGTTTTCATTGTGTAGGGGATTTTCAATGTACTACGATATAAAATCTATAGATACATTAATGTCTTAAATATTGTATCTTATGTTATATTTTGGTATTTATATTTTTCTTGACGCATATGCATATAGCAATGTTTTGTATATGTCTCGTTTTTGGGTAAAAGCAACCGCGAAAACTCTTTTGAATTTTCCTTTTCCTTGTATTCATAAATAAATTGTTGTATTTAACAATAAAATAATACGAGAATATTCTTATCTACAAATTTGTTGCAATATTTTGTTTCCTATGACATCCTTTATTCTTATTATGGTTATTCCTTTCCGGTATAGGGTTTTCATCATAAAATAATTTGTCAGATATTTTATATATATTTTTACCTATTTGTATATCGGTATACAGTCTGCTGTATTTTATATTTATATTATAGAAAAACTGAAAAGCATATTGTAAAGGTTAATGAATTATTGGAAAATTATATTTATTAAAATGATTGTCTATACCGTGTTTATATAATGACAACAAAATTTATGATTTATCTATATAAATGCAACTTTATATTAAATATTGTATAATATTGAGTTTTTTTTCTTTTTGTTTTGTTATATTAATCCAATTTTTATAGAATAACTGTTTTAATTAATTTTATATACGGTCTATGGTGTAATTTTATGTAATATTCATTATAAGTACTTTTCATTAAATTGAAATGAATTTTATTTTCAATATATGAAATATTACATCTTGGATATATGATTCATTTCGTAATATAAAGGGATTTTTTTTATATAAATAATACCATCATATTCAATCAACCTGATTTTTTACCTGATTGAATTTTATATCTGCATATAATTTGAATGCAACATTGAATAAAACTGAACACACAATTTTTTTTTTCAACTAAATCATTATTGCAAAAATGATAATTTATTGATAGATATAAATATACATATATATTCATTTTATTTATTGTAGGTAATTTAATACTAAAAAAAAAAAGAAAAAACATTATCTTGTCAACGTATCCTATAATTTGCCATCATTAATTTGTACAAATAAATATACACAAAACACGTATTATTGAACATTTTGTATGTATATAGAATCTATATGCATAGCAGTAATATACCTTTTAAGAACAATTTCTTTAGACATAAAAATATATATTTAGAGAAAAAATAAAACCACTTCAATCAATTGATTACATTCGTATATTTTCTGTATTCGTTTGAGTTTTTTTAATATATTTATTATATATATAACTATTTCGTATTACAATATATTTTATTCTTTACCTAATTTACCTTTTAGGCAAAAATCTATATCGACTAACATGTAAAGTATTATACATAGCTACGGCCCCCATCAGATTGTTCAACAGTCATCAAATCTATAACGTGTATACAGTATACATATTCACATTCATATTGAATGTGTAAATGCTATCTATGTGTAATTGTGTATATATGGATAGATTAAAATTGTTTGAATATGTATATAAATAAATATATATGTGTATATATATATAAATATAATAAACGAAAATATGTAGGACGCCCAACTCTTAATTTAATATTACATATAGTCCTTACCAACCTCTTCTTATGTTCCAAAATTCATCTGTTAACCTTGTTTTGTTATATGAATACATATACTTTTCTACCCATACGATTGTTTCTCATAGTAAATTATTGCAAATACACCTAAATCTTATATAGATAGACCATCATATACTTGAATCCATAGTGTAAAAACGCTTACCGTGTATATATACAAAAATATGTGCGTATGTATACAAAAATCTAGATATACATATAATAATAGATTGGTCCTTTCCACATCTATTATAAAAATTATCTACAGAAATATTTAGATATATATATAATAAAGAACAAATATACGTATTAAATTATATCCCTATATCTATATATAGATACAAAACAACGAAAATAAAAACAAAAATTGACTGAGATCATTTCAAAGCATTGTCGACACCTGCAGAAATACGTATAGCAATTTCATTTAAGGCTTTCACATACACAATTTATTTATAGATCTATACTCTATAGGTATATATATGCATACATCTTGAATGTATAACGTATTTTTACATGAAGAAATAAAAAAAATATTACACCTATTATAATATATATGTATATTGTATATACATAGATGAGCAATATTTTATACGTATATAATGCAGATCTATATGTAGATATTAATATATAGATATATTTATATAAGTGTACATTTTATTAGGAAAATATATATGATAGTATTGTGCGTAAATAAAAATGAATATACATCTGTATTTATATATATATATATATATCGTAATACAATGCGAAAAATGAATCTAATACATTTAATAACAAGAAGGGCGATATGCCAAAAACAGCTGTCGATTTGTACCTTTTCCCGGCATATGTCTATAGAAATATATATATTTGGAGAAAATATACAGTACGTGAAGGTGTGCAATATACAGGGTGTTTTTGGATCTACTTTTATTTTTTATGAACTATATCAAATTAACTTCAATTTCTTTCTACTATATAGAAATTATACTGTTCGCAATTACAATTCATGTGCATTTACATCTTTGTACTAATATGAAATTGAAAAAAAAGGAAAATAATACTTTGCTTATATATCGATACATATATATAGAGGTATATCATAATCATTTTCCTAAAGCATAGGTATACAAAGAAATACTTATATTTATAGATACAAAAATATATATATAAAATAATAAAATGAATGAATTACGAGATATATGAAAAACTTTTTTTCTTTTTTTTTCTTGATTATATTGAATTAGAGTCGTAAATGAAAAGTATAAATGCAATAAAATAAATACATGCAAAAATTACAACTATAAATATAAAAAAAAAATGCTCTCCATATTCTACACATTTGTTATAATCAATTTTCCTATATATATATATATATATATATATATTTTCCTATTAGGGGAAAATACCATACATTTATTTTGTAATGTAAAAACACCATTTTTATTTTATCATATTATATTGTATTATTTTCATTATATTCAAAATGATTGTTTGAAAAGCGAATAACACCTGTCCATATTTTATTTTATTTTTTGTTCATTTTAAATATCAAGGAACTATGTATTATTTATATATAAGATAGGTTATTGTGGGTGGAAAAATATTCAACGATGTGTATTGAATATAATGAGTATACAGAATGTGTAAACTTCATTTTGTTACAATTTTTTTTATTGACCAAATTTATATTACAAAATTCATTTGTAAAAGTTATGAATGAATATATGCTTATTTGGGATTTTAATGCAGTATATGTCTTAATTATGATTATACATAATGCAAAATTTCAGTGATTTATAGATATTATGTAACGTTGATGTATTAAAACAGTCACATCAGATGTAATCTAAAACACGAAAAAAAAGCATAATTATAATTAGAAATGACAAATAAATTTCCCTTTTAAGGATCTTAATCAATTTAACAAAAAGTGGTAAAACCACAATAATATTGATGAATTTATTTAAGAACACATTTTTTTATTTTGTTTGCTACCCGAATTGACTTAGAAAAATGGTAATATTCAGACAATAATTTAACAAAAAATGTAAATACTATAAAATTTGGTGGTTTTAAACGACTTTTAATACGAGAAACATTAATTTTAAAATTGTACATGTTGATTGAAATTAATTTTTAATTATATATTCATTATTTTCAGATGCTGGTGAGTAAAATAATTCAATTTTTATTTTTGTCGTAAGTATAAAATGTAAATTTTTATATTATTTTAAGTGTCAACCTTTTTTTTTTTCAAATTTAAATTCAAATTTTAATTCCATTTGTGATGTGATTTTATCTCATGAAATATCAAATAATTCTATAGCATTTATGTGAATTAATAAAATACACTTATCTTTAAACTTTTTTCATATTGTTTAAAATAATATTGTTATAAAGTTATCTTGATACTCTTGATGTTAAAGGCCAATAAAGATACTGTGAAATTTTATGGTATTATATACTTATTTGAAGTAAAAAAAATATATTTTTTTATTTATTATGTTAATTTTATATGTAAAAATATTCGTTTTTAATCTCCATTTTTTTTTTGACAAAAAAACAATAAATAAGTAAAAAAATTCATTCAAAAAAATCTCGAAAAATAGTTATATCGTGCAATCGTGCACGAAGTATTACAATATTTTTGAAATTATGCTAGGTGAATATAGTTAAAAAATTCTCCTGTTTGATATATAAAGGAAATTCATTTTAAATTTCTATTTTACCTTACTATACTATATAAAAATATTAGGTTGTCTAAAAAGTATTGATAAGTTTTTTTACAAAATTCGAACGATTTTTTTATATATTTCAAATGAACTTTATTAAACCAAATATGCGCCGTTTTGATCGATGACCCTTTGCCATTTTTCTGGTAAAGACATTATCCCATCACTGTAGAACTTCTGTGTTTTCTGGGCAAAAAACTGATCCAAGTGCATTTTGCAGTCCTCTGCGGAATTTAATTTTAAACCATTAAGGGAGTTCTGCAGAGACCGGAACAAATGATAATCTGAAGGTGCAAGGTCCGGGCTATATGGTGGATGCATTAAAACTTCCCAGCCAAACTCTCTCAGTTTCTGTCGAGTCATCAAAGATGTGTGTGGTCGGGCGTTGTCATGATGGAACACAACACCCTTTCGATTGGACGTTTTTTTTAATCTCATGCTTAAATCTTGTTAATTGTTGACAATAGAGATCGGAATCAATGGTTTGACCGGGTGCTAGTAATTCATAATGAACGATTCCTTTCCAATCCCACCAAACAGACAGCATTACCTTTCCAGGTGTTAATCCAGGTTTTGATACTGTTTTAGGAGCTTCACCCTTCGTGGACCACGATCTTGTTCGTACATTATTATCGTATGTGATCCATTTTTCATCACCTGTAATCATTCGCTTTAAAAATGACTCGATTTCGTTCCTTTTAAACAGCGTTTCGCAAATGGAAATTCGGTTCATTAAATTGTTTTGTGTTAATTCATGTGGTACCCAAAAATCGAGCTTTTTCTTGTATCCAGCCTTTGTCAAATCGTTTAAAACTGTTTGGTGATGGATGTTTAGTTCTTTAGCGATATCATGACTGCTTACGTGTCGATTTTCTTGAATTTTTGATATGATTTCATCGACCTTTTCAGTGATTGGTCGACCAAAACGAGGTGCATCTTTGGCATCAAAATTACCGGAACGAAATCGAGCAAACCATCTATAGGCTGTTAATTTTGATAAAGTTCCTTCACCGTAAACTGCACAAATTTGTTCATGTGCCTGCGTTGCATTTTCACCTTTTTCAGAATAAAATTGTAAAATGTATCGAATTTTTTCACTAATTTCGCTCATCTTTAATGCACTACAACTTTTAAATGACTAAACAAATTTAATTTTTTTTTTTTTTTTATCTACGAAATGTCATCTTTCGAACATATGTTAGTGTTACCTGATCAGATTAGTACTACTTGAAATATTCAATTATAATGACATCTATTTATAAAAATTATCAATACTTTTTCGACAACCTAATATAATTTTATATACATATATAATAATAGGCACTTGAACACATATTACAATTTTCAGATTTGCAATTTTATATAATTTCATATACACATATAGAATTTATAATACACCTTCTCATACCTCATCATCATATGTACTTGAGAATTTCATTAAAAAAAATCCCTTATAGTTGTATGGTTATACATATATAATAAATATATGGAGATCTGGATAATACATATACAAACATAAAGATTATATATGATGGAAATTGAGGTATATAAGTTAAAATATAGCATAGTAAAATACATCTGTCTGTAAAATATTATATAGATATACCTAGGTTCGGAAAACTATATAGTTATATATAGATAAAAGGGAGAATGGTAGTATAGCAGATGGCGCCACTTGACGGTGCGACAATGACTGCCGACTGTCCAGTTACTTATATCAAAAGGGGATGTATCATCGGTAATAATGTGTGTATATTATATATATATATATATATATATTAATATTAATAACAATATATACCTTCATATGTGTAAACAACTTTTATATATAAGATACTTTCAATATTGAAAACATTCTTGATTTTCAGAATTGCAATATTTTGATTCTTGCACGTGTATCATTTTATTATATTATTATTATATTTTTTCCGAAATAAGGAATTGATTATTTTTAATTGATGATAAAAGAAAACAAATAGATAAACATTTTTAAAACTATATATAAATAAAAATTACTATAATTATTTTGAAATGTCAATCTTTGTAAAAAAAATAATATCTAATGGAACTTCATAGTTTGTATCTAATATATAATAACAGTTTGTATAAATAATAAAGGTCCCTTTTATTTGAATTGACTGTTAATTATAATTTGATTTCGTTTTAAACTGTATGTTTATATTATATATAAAAATAAATTAATTTAAATGTCATATGTATCACATGAATAACTTTTTTACCAGTAATATTCATCATATATATAATTTATAAAATGTGTACTATATATGATGTTAATCTGTTATTATATACATATATATCTAAAAAAAAGGTACAAATACGTATCATCCTTATTATATATATGTTACATATCTATATATACTTAAAATTAAACAGAATCTAATCACAATATATCAATGTCATTTATATTAACAGTATATACTCGTATATTTATATGTCATAAGCAGTGTATAAAGTTGTAGATTTTAATTTATGTTATCATATATTCCGTAAATTTATACGTGAACTCTCACTGTATATATACAATATACATTTATGTATGTTCAATCATTTGATTAAATAAGAGATAACATTTTTTCTATATATATTATAATAAATAGCATATATATTATATAAAAAATAATAATTTTATCTTTAAGAAAATTTTGTAATATATAACATTTTCATTTTATATATGAACCACATTCAAACGGGTGCTTTTTTTAATCATAAAAACGAAAAACTAAAAAAAAGACATTTATAAATTATAAATAATATTCAAAAACATTAACTCTTTTATATTTACATAAATTCGATTAAAAAGATAGCATATTTTAGTAATAATTTAATATGATATTTTTTTGTATATAAACATCTGATATTTTAAAAAAGATTTTATAAACATTAAATATACTATATGTTTATGATGAATATAAAATATTCACTTTACAGACTTGGTTGGTATTTAAATAAACCCAGAATAAATAAATATACATTACTAATATATGCAGATACTCGTTCAATGAACTTTTTAACTGGAGGAATAATATCGTTGTAATTAGCTTTTATAAAAGAAATGGTGCTAACGTAAATTTATATGTTTTTACAAAAATGTAAACCATTACATTAAATTCAACAGGTTATATTAATAGCTGACGCTTGTATAATTAAATAATTTTTTTTCTCCTATAGTATACTTAATGTTAAATCTGTACCTGAAAATAAGGTATAGAATCTACTAATCTAGATTCATTAATATACCATTTAACTTCCAATAGAGAAATAAAAAATGAAAGGTGTTAAAATGATAGAAAAGAAAAAAAATACATCTAATTCAATTATGTTTATTATACATTGATATATGAAATTCATTGTGTAATTACTATAATTTACTTTTTTGTTTTACATCTCCTTATGTGCTATACATATATATTTACAATGTTCTTATAATTCTTACACAAAGTATATAAGCAGACACAACGAACATATACGTAAGGAATATGTGACTATTACTTCTTTATACTTTTGTTTTGTATACCAATATAACAAAAAAAATAAATAAAAGATACCAAAATATAAGATCGAAATGGTCAACAAAAACTTATAAAACAACAGATGGAACCATATTGAAGATACATATAACGTATTTCTATATATATAAAACAAGTATTGTGAAAAGAAAAGTTATAGAAAGTCATGTACATGTCCGTGATGATATAGAATACATATCCATATATAGTCGTAGTTGCGATATAAGTTTCTATATCTAGGTATATTTGTACCAAAAGATAATATGAAATTGAATGATACACTTGTTTTGATTTATGTTTATAATTTAATTGAATTATAATTTATAAATATATACACACATATATATATATATTAAAATTCAATTGAACAAATTTTATATTGCATTTTGTATATATGTATATAATAAATATGTATAAAATAAATAAATTATATATACATCGTGCGATATGTATATGCTGTATATATTTTAAATGTTTTTAAGGATTTTATTTATTAAACTTTTCATCCTTTTCATATCAATTTAATTCTTTTTTACATATATTTTCATCAAATAAATTTAAATTTATATATGTGAATGTATATATAATAGATAATAAAATATGTACCTTTTAAAAAGAAAATTTTTAATAAAACATCTATATATATATAGATTTATCATGTATATAATATAATAATATATTGATTTATGTTTTATGAATGCCGAAAAAAAAAAATAAAATGGAATATTATTTCTATATTAGAAAAGAAAATCGTCCCTTCTTTTCCACCTATAAACTGGATCATTAATCATCCATCATTGTGTTGTCATAAAATTTTGTTTCTATTCTTAGATTTTAACTCAGTTATTATACATTTTGCACTTATATATGTATGGTATATATATCGACTATTTATATTTTCTATACATAACTTTATACACATATAATAATCATGTATATTATTCCATTTTATTATACACATTTTA
Source organism: Dilophus febrilis (assembly GCA_958336335.1). NCBI lineage: Eukaryota > Metazoa > Arthropoda > Insecta > Diptera > Bibionidae > Dilophus > Dilophus febrilis. The sequence continues at coordinate 33,253,493 of OY284468.1, read as the reverse complement.
TGTATACTCTATATATGCATGATATCTTTAAATCTATATATTCCCTCATTTTACCTTGACATAACGTTATCGTTGTCGTCTTCATCGTCGTCGTCATATCGTCGATATTATCATTTCAGATATATATTTATATATATATATATATATATATATATACAAATCATATCATCTCTCTATATACAGACTTCATAGATGGATTTTTTTATAGCAAGTTTTAGATATATCATGTCTCTTATAATATACATATATAAATATCTATAATGTAAAACATAAGACATATTAAAAAGGACCCTCACTCCGGTAGCAAGAAACCGTATATACCAACACATTTTTGATTTCATTTATAACATGTATGTTTTTTGTATACATTCTATTTTAACATGGTAAATATAATCAATGACAATGATTCTAATATTATATTATATTACATGAAAATATATGGTATTATGTATGTAGTTAAATGATAATCAAATGTAGATTTTATTTTAGTTACACATGTATATTTTATAAAATACCTATAATTTATACGTATGATGATGATCAATTATAATGATGATGTTGTGATATATAATATATGATATACTGTCTATATAGTTCAGTTCTATACATATATTGTGAGCTATGAACCTCACTTTATTTGAAATAAGTCAACCGTAAATTAAAAATATATTTTCTAAATTAAATCTCTATAAATTACCGCAAATATATAAAAGTTCAATTTTACATATGTTTTTAATAAACTTATTATTCGCATATATTATATTTTAAAAATAATATAAAACTTAACATACGGTCCATTTTTAAATTTAAATTCAATTTGGGATTATGCGTAACTTATATTTATAATGAACACTACATTTAGATTTTGAGATGAATTGTATATTAAAAGTCAATAAACCTAAAAAAAAAAAGATTTTTGTAAATTAGATATTCTTTAAAATACAAATACGTCGCTCACATAAAACTGATTATTATTGATTTAGGGGTTCTTTACAAGAGCTTTCATTGGTTTCATAATTTATTGATTGTATACCGTATTATCAACGACAGCGACTATCAGCTAAAATTAATTTTAGCTTCTTTTTTACCAATAAATTATAATATACAAACATATTACATATCCTTCTGAATCTGTAATATATGATAAACCTATAAATAAATAATCGATGTTTATCTTTTAATAGATTATATAACCTATATATACTATAAAATAGCTAAAATTATCTATAGAACATGCGTTACTATATAATCGAGCGATACTATGCGATATGTGTATTTTTTTTAATAATATTACAATTTACTTAATTTTAATCGTATGAAAAATATATTCATTCATTTATTTCAATTGTAATTAATTTTGATAATAGACAATCAATTTTATAGATAAATTTTAATTTAAATTATATTTATCCATATACAATCAACTATATCTTTATACATAAATACTTGTAAAATAATTATCCTGACTATACAGAAAATGTATGCGGTAAATTATTAGGTATTTCTTTCATTATTTATATAAATCAAATAATGTATATATACGTTTTTCAATATATCCATAAATAAGATTAGAAAACTTTTATCGTTATATAAAGTAATTTAAATAGAATTTATACAAACACTTAAAATATCAATATATGCATAAAAGTATAAAACACATTATATATATATATAATAGAAATAATAATAATAACATATTATTCAAATTTCTATTTAATTTACCTTTAAGATGAATTCATTGGAGCAAATTATTTTATCAATTCAATGTGTAACATATTTTATATGTTGTTAAACTACATATATATATATCATATAATATATTAACCAAATGTAAACTTTAGTATCAATTCAAAATATTCTTTATATATACATAATAGCTCATATATAGAATAACTTAAACATTATCATTGAGTTTATATATATATAGAGGTTCCAAACACATGAAACATTTTCATCCATAAAATAAAATAATTTCGTACCGTGTAGAAGCTCAATTTATTTTTAAAAGTGTTAAAATATAAAATTTGAAATACTTAGAGCTTTTGTGACAGTGTATCTTTCGTTAATAAAATATGATAACGAAAGATACACTGTGGTCTTTCGTTATCATATTTTTAAATATTTATAATATATATATCGTGATATCGTATATATAACATTTGGTATAAGGAATCTATAACAAAAAAAACAGGTTTATTATATACAGATTCGATATTCACAAATAAAAATTATATTACTATTGTGTGATGCTTATGATTTTATGTGTTTTGATATTTTCACTACAATATATAAAAATATCTTTTTGTATAAAAAATATGACAAGAAAGGATATTTTACCAAATAAAATATCATAATTCAAATAATATATAATTCTTTAGTTCGTTATTGTTATTGTTGTATTTGTTGTTACATTTTTTGTATCAATTTTATAATATAAATTTATTCACATCTTTTTGTCACCGCCGATCATGCTTTGTATATAAATTTGTTATGATTCAGATACTTTTTAATAGATTATAATTTGAGATTTTTTCTTTTGATAGTTTTTGGGTTTAATAATTAAAAGCAAAAAATGTACGCAATAATCCTTTTTTGTTAACAATGATGTTGTTTTTTGTGTTTAGTTTGTGTTTACCTCATAATGATAAAATCTATAATCTATTGACGAAGATGGAAAATTGTTTACATTAATTAAGAGAAAAATGATCTGCACTAAATTTTCGCAAAAATTAATTTTTTTAATTTTCTATATTTTATTCAATTTTTATATTTAATAGAAGAATAGCCCATTTTCCAAAAAAATTCGTTTTAAAACCTATAATATAAATTTAAAATCTTAAAAAAATTTTTATATTATTGTTGTGCTGAAGAAAAAACTACAACACAGAAATAAGAAATAATATATTTTGTTGATTGTGATATTAAAATATGGTAATATTTTCGCATGTTAAAAATATGGTAAAATTAGGTAAAATTTATAATGTATATCATGGTATAAAGACTATAGGTGTGCTTGACAGCTGATATACAATTTTGTATGACGTCACTCTGAGTGAAAAAAAAATTTTTTCAATGAGTAATAAACCATAATAAACATAAGCACAATAAAAGAAAAACCCAGAGTGACGTCAGAAAAGGGAAAAATGGCGAACATCAACAAATATCGAGCATACCTATAGTCTTTATACCATAAATGTATATTAAAAAACGATTTACACATAATTTGTAAATATATGGTAACTCTCAATTTATGTTTTGAATAAAACCTTTTTTTATCTTCTTTTCTTTTACTCCTCGTTTGCGCATATACACAATGTGAATCAAAACAACAAAACAAAACAACAATAAGAATTATATATTATTTGGTGCAATATCCTTTCTTGTCATATTTTTTATACAAAAAGATATTTTTATATATTGTAGTGAAAATATCAAAACACATAAAATCATAAGCATCACACAATAGTAATATAATTTTTATTTGTGAATATCGAATCTGTATATAATAAACCTGTTTTTTTTGTTATAGATTCCTTATACCAAATGTTATATATACGATATCACGATATATATATTATAAATATTAAACGAAAGATACACTGTCGAAAGATACAAGATACACATTAATTAAACGAAAGATACACTGTGGTTTTTCGTTATCATATTTTATTAACGAAAGATACACTGTCACAAAAGCTCTAAGTATTTCAAATTTTATATTTTAACACTTTTAAAAATAAATTGAGCTTCTACACGGTACGAAATTATTTTATTTTATGGATGAAAATGTTTCATGTGTTTGGAACCTCTATATATATATAAACTCAATGATATTATTTATATAAATATATATATGAAATGATATTGTATAAATATATATATAGTAATTGAAGTTATATCTTTGTTTATATATTTGAATATGTAATATTTCATAGAATATATTATATTTAGTTTATATATATATATCTCATATATAGGAAATCATTTTCAAAACATATGTATACATATTACAATATTACAATATTACATACTATTAAACCACCTCTACCATATATAGATAGACATATCGAACAATATGTAATTTCAGTATAATTGTGTATAGGAACAAGGATTATATATATTACCCCCATTCAATTTATATTACTATATCGCACATATATATTATAAATTTTACCAAACTAAACTAAATATCCTTTTCAGATTATAGATATTTATATACATAACATACTCACACACACACAAAATATGCATATTCAATTTTGTAAGTTCATCATATCCATAAATAGTGTTTTATTATGCTTTATATTAGAATATGCTCATATTGATGTAACAATTCATATATTTGCGTATAAAAATGATTAGAATGTCTGTTTGTGAATGAACTGACTGAAATCGGTCCCATTAAAGATACAAATTGTTGACGAAATCTTGTAGATTTTTATAAATTTTAAAAAAATTTTTCATTGAATTAAAATATTTAAATACAAAATAAATTTGCAACAATTCCATCTGGAATACATTTTAAAAAGTCGATAGAAAAGACCCTTTAAGTAGAAAAGACCCTTTATTAAGGCATTAAACAAAGGAGAAAAAAGGATCTTACCATAAAAACTATACAGTAATCATTTCATACGCATTTTCCTTAAAAACAGATTTTCATAGGATACCCCGTTTATATATATGATGGAATAAATCCGTTTATTGATAAATATTAAAATAAGAAATTCATTTGTAAAACGCATAATACATTGTGAATAATTTTAGATATATATAAAATCTGCGTATATAATAAATTTGATTGTTTGTTTATTGGAATACATATTCATATAATAAAATTCGTTGTATATACATAATACTTATATATTTATTATAGGTATATTACATACACCTTTGGGCCATTTACAATATATATTTATTTAGAAGTTGAGGATTATTGTTTTGTGATTCAAACTACATATATTGTATTTGTGATAAAGAATATTGTAAAATAAATTAATATCACGAATATCATGTATAATATGTATACATTTAAATATATATTGTTATTTACGATTCAGTAACTTTGAAGAAGCGCACACGTCAAAATGCAAATATTATTGTTTAAAAAAATTATACGAATCCTAATTAATATATAGTGGTGTTTCGATACTTTTTAGAGGTTTTTTAATACATTTTTTTTTTGTCATTTGTGATTTCAAATATTAACAAAATATTAGATTAATTTATCAAGTATGTTGAATATTAACTATATTTGTGATGAGTATATACTAAACAAAACCAAACTTAATTTTATCAAGGTGAACTGATTACAATATATAAACTAATGAAATAAAGAGATAAATAATAAACTTTATCAATAATTTATGAAAATTATATATTTTATATTAATAAATTCGATTTAGTTTTTGCTTTTAAAAGAATTCTATATCTGAAATTGTATATTAAAAGAATCAATTAGACAGGGAAAGTAATAAATTATAATCTAATTAACATAAATCTATAGTAATAAATCAAATTAGTATATATATTCAATACACATTTTCAAAATAATAAACTCACATAATTACATATTGTATTAGATAATTTACTTAAATCTTTCCATATAGACAACGAAGATATTACCACACATCAAATTATGATAAACAATTATATCTATATAGATTAACACGTAAACAATTATAAACACATATGATATATACAAAACTGTATAACTTTAACAACATACGAGTATATATATACAATTTCGATTGTTTTGTTCAATTCTTTTAATGAACAATTTTTCGTAATTTCCCTTTTAATATATATATATACGAATGCACATGTGGCATTATTTTTGTGTTGAACCAATTTCATTCATATATTACAAATAATATAGTCTATATCTATATAGTTACTATCTGTATACAATATGGATAAAGTGTTTTTTTCTCAATTTACCCATTTATATTGTATTATATATACTCCATTATCACACATATGACTTGAATTGTATATTAAAAAAAATTTATGTATTTATATACCTATATACGGTGAAAAACGTAAACGAAAAATTTTGTATTCAATGGGTATCCGCATATATATATATGCATATCAATATTGTAAATATCGAATTGTTCAAATGAATCTATATAACTATACTAAATATAATCATATAATAGATGTACAGTACTGACTCTCTATCGACAATCTATAGAGTCATTTATACTGTATTTTATATGAAGAACATCATATATATATATATGTATACAATTTTAATCTATATATTGTAATAGAGGTGTCGTATTCGTAGTCATATATATATGTATAATAGTAAATATATTCAGTCAATTGTATTTTTTTTATTACGGCCAAATACAAGTGCAATTATCCAGATTCGATTTTATTTTATTGGATATAAAACATGGTTTTCAACAATACCTTTTACATAGAAATATATAAATTGTATATTTTTAAAAAGGTACATATACGCAGATGTATAACTGCGAGGTTATATACGATATATAGTAAATAAATATTATTTATTTATTTTATTTTGATATACAAAACATTGTTTATATACACCAAAAATTTTAAATTGGATAATCTTATTTATATATAGCTGAGAATTATTATCACTTATTAGCATTTCTAATTTCAGTAATAAAACAAAAATTAAAATTATAGAAAAAATCTTATTACCTACCTTGTTTATTTGGGTTTATTTTAAGTTTCCATATACATAATTCTTCATAAACGTGTTGAACTTCATTTGGAAAAAATGGTTTGACTTTTTATTACAAAATGCAGGATACCACCTAAAAATTAAAAAACAAAGACTTAATTGTTACATTCAACCAAATATAATTCATATTTGTAAATAGTATTTAATATATAGTATCGGTATGTTTAGGGAAAACCTTTTTTATGCATATATGCACTTGAAACTGTACATTTAAATTTCAAATATTTACACAATATGAGTTAAATGAATTGCATTTTTAGTCCAACATTTGTCTATATTGAATGCAGCGACTACATATATAAGTTTTGTGTGAGAGTAATAACATTATAAAAAAAATATAATAAAAATATGCGTGAAGTAAAAATTATACACAAATCAACTTTTTTATGGGACTTACTGATGTATTGATAAATTTGTAAAAATTATTCAACAAATATATTGTTTATATAATTGCATTCATATGCATGCAGCACAACAAATTTACATTTGTATTGTATCTGCGATCTATCATATATGCAGTTTTACAAATGTTATTAAAATTTATTATTTCATCGAGGGATGATATTAAAATATATTTATATATTTTACCAGGCGAAATATAAAATATATATGGAATAGGTAAATAATAAACGTACAGATAATTTGAAAACATTTTTTGGAATAGAAAATATCACAAATTATAAAGATATATATATTAGTTTTTAACAGTCGAATTTCCATTTCATAAAAAAGTAATCGAAAATTGCATGATTTCTATCGAAATATATATATTATATATACTGTTATAGATGATTTTATATAGTCATCTTAAATCTGGAAAGTATATAAGATAAATATTTGATATTCATAATTCATTTTCAAAATATTTTCTAAACGTATGATAAAAAAAATATGGTTTTCTTAAAATATAATTTAAAGTGTTTCTTATATTCATTAAAACTGTCATTCACATCAAATTCTACATCAATTTTTGCGAAAATTTAAGCGATATTAAATCTAAATATTTGAGGAAAAAAATATTTTGCCAAAATTTTATATAATAATAATAGTAATGTTTGTATATTGTTTGTTTTTTCCATATATTTTTTAACAATAGCAATAAAATAAAATTTCCAAAGTATATTTTTTGTTATTATGGTACAATCGACCGCGTCAATCACATATATATTATTGTTATATTTATATTATATATTTTTTATGGCATATTTTTGTCCATATCGTAACAAAATATCTATAACCGCATATGTTATTTTTGTACAAAAATATATATAGAGAAACATTTTGTTAATTTATTTGTTCGAAATAGAATTCATATTTTTTTTTTTTGCGTTTTTATATATATGCAAATGTGATAAGCAAAAAATTCCATGTGCATCAAGTTAAATTGCAATTTATTGATTGATTTTTTAATCGTCGTATATATACGTATTTGTGTTGTTTGATTTAGGGTTCCTCATCAAAGGCATTTGATTTTGGATATTTTTTTTTACAATTTTGAATGCATACCTATGAATATGTTTTAATTGTTTGAAGTTAGTTTTTTTATTATTATTATTATATTATAAAATATACAATGTATAATAAATTACATCTATATGCATTTGTTTTTTGTTTATTTATTTTATTTATATATTTATTTATCGCTTTTTGTTGTAATGAACAATTTTTATTTATTTGCTATAGATATCGATAAATATATTTATAATTTTCATCCCCTTAGAATTTGAATTTCAAATGGTATATGCCAGTAATAAAAAAAAGATATATTATTGTATTGTGGGGGGGGGGGGGGGTATGAAACTATGAAAATTAATTGAGTCATGATGGTTCGGTATTAGTTTTGTATAAATAAATAAAGTTTTGATATAATAATGAATCACGTATGAATGGCATTATTCTTGAATTCGTAAAAATGTATATATATGAATATTATTTTTATAGATCTAAATTTAACAGATCTCAATAAGATATCCTTTCGAATGATTTGCAATTGTTTCTGTCTTGGTGCAATAAGAAAGGACAATAAATTTAAAATCTTGCATTCGAAATGATCATAAAATTAGGTTTCCGGAATCAAAGTGATTATGGAATACCATTATAGATATTATATGCGAATACAGCAACTATTCTAAATAAAACGATTATAAAACAAATATAAAAATTATTAAAATATATTGAATAAATGTAATGAAAAACTTCATATTTTTCATTGTTTAGAGAAATATAGTAAAATTAAATTATATAAAATGAATGTATGCATGCGATAAGAGTATTCTGTTATTAGATTATATTATAGCCAAATATATATATATATATTATAGACTCTAACTAAAGCACGAATATATCCTTATATATTTATAAAAAAAATAAAAAAATATTGTCTGCAAAAAAAAAAGTTACTTTAAGTCAAAAAGCTAAACGGTGTACTCCCCGTGCGAAATACACATTAAACATATTTTTCTAATACTATATATATTATATATATACATTTACAATATGTATTCATATACTATACTCTATAACGAACATGCACAAATATGGATTATATGCATATATGTGCGGAAAAAACAGCTTTTTTCAATGTTCCATTACACAGTATGATGTTAATGCAATGTGCTTGCTAAAGTACTTATTTATATATATAGATATAGATATATATAGATATATATATGCTATATATACATCAATATGGTATATCAATATACGACTTTAGCTCACCTTATATATTTGATCTTAATATATATTTTGTTTATAGTCAAAACATCATACCGAACTTATATATCCCATTTTATTTTCAATATACTAAGGATATCTATATAAATACAATATATATATTTGTATATAGTTTGTATTGCTATATAAATATAGAAAAAAAAATAGTCACAAAACATAAAAAGTTAACGTTTCATACATAGATATATAGTATTTTATATATATACATAAATAAACAAATATAAGTTAAAATTGTTCTATGAAATTCGATTTTCACTTTACAATTTATTATTTATTTATTGTATGTATGAAAAATTTATATTTATTTTCAATTTTTCAATGAAAATTTATTGTTATTTAAATATAATTAAATTTATATATAAAACGATTTAATGCAATACATGAGAATGAGAATGTATAGTATTGTGTATAACTATATATATTTATGACTTATTGGCTATCTTGTATATGTATTATCAATAATAAGGAGATTAACAATATATGTAATCTGATGACTTTTGAATATAGTATTAATATATAATTGTATTCAAATTTGATTTAGAAAAAAAAGTAATATTTATTTAAACGAATATAGATTATATATTTGGTAAACAAATTGAACATACCCATTTTTTTTGCATAAAAGTCACGTTTGTTTATTAATTATATAAAATATCAATATTTCAATTAAATCATGTTCCATTGAAGGACAAGGCACGTTTGCCCATCTAAAGATGGTTGGATTTCATATCGGGAAACTACTCGTCCACAGAGACTTTAATATTTTTTAACATAGTATATGAGGTTTGGCATTATTATGTTGAAAAATTATTTCGTTGTGTCGATTAACCATTCGGGTTATTTTTGCATCACTGCTTTAGCATCATCAGAAATGATACCCAATTAATAGTATACAACAGATTTCTGATCCATAACCAAATACGAAGCATAAACTTACAAGTATATGAATACTTCTCCCAAGCTTTTTTTTACATTTACGATTCTCGATTCTTAAATCGATTTTTCAACTTCAGGCACAATTCGATGCATTTATTTTATTTATATAAACATAAATACTTTACATGTATAATTTATAAATACATACAGATATATGAATATTATTTATAGAAATAAACGAAGTTACGTATATATTATATACACATTTTATATGAGAACATTTTCCAAAATCAAGTTTAATTTGTCTCGTCATTGTAAATATTTGTATATATATTTATGTTAGCAGTTGTATACAGATGTATATATTGATATATAACACATATGAAATTTGTATACTATACATAAATACATTTATAGAACATAAATTGTTTGCCAAATAGATTCACGTAAATCAATTGGTCAATATTTACTAAAGTATATATGCAATACAATCTTTTAGTAAATATATAATACATTACACATTTGTATTATAATGTTAAAATTTCCCTAATACAACATCAAATTATATATATACTAAATATAGAAGATGATGACGAATATATAAAATTTGTATAATCTATATATGATATTATAAATATGTTTATTTGGTAATGTATAGTATATAAATAAGGTATACAATTCGAATAATTAGTTAAGAACATTCAAATACAAACTATATTTAAATATAATAATAAATAAAAAACAATTCTGTTCATAATTGAAATTGGTTTGAATGCAATTAACGAAAAAAAATGTTTCGTGGAAAGTTTAATGGTACTATTTATTTATATGCGTTCAATATAAAAGTACATAGTTTTAAGTTCGAATTGAGAAATCAAAAATGTATTTGCGGTAAACCAAAAATAACCTTCATTTCGCATTTATAATATATATATATCTTTATATATAAAAAATACACTTCAATCTTATTTCGGCATTGCAGATATTGAGTTGACTGTTGATATATTTATATATATATATATATATATTATTCGATTTGATAAAATATCCATTTATATATAAACAAGTAAAAAAAAAGAAGCACATATAACATTGAAAATAAAATCGTTCATACCAATATAAGTAATAATATAAATATAACGAACGATACACACGCATATAGATATATCAGATTGTGCGATTTTAAAATATTCAATTGTACATTACATTATATTTATATAAGAAATACCTTCGATGATCAAAAATAGTAACATACATTCTAAATCGTTTGTTCAGAAATAAAAAGAAGAAAACAATTTAATTTTAACCTTTTCGATGACATTGATACTGCTAAAACAGTGATTCATTAACAATAATGGAATGGAGATTTATCACCACAATTTATATATATATATATATATGAATGCTATTTGAAGTGCATTTACGAACATATTTATATAAATACACTTTAGTTAAATAAGAAAAATTTTTTATTTGATCAGTAACACAATAAAATTCGAACATTTATTATATATTTATGATTCTTTGATTGATTGAAAAATATCATATTTAGAGATTAAGCAACCCTTTGAATGATATTCAATTCTTGCATTGATAAATAGTTATAATTTTTTTCATCGAATTGTATAATGTGAAGATAAAGATAAAGCAATAAGAGAAAGGTAAATAATTATTAAATATTAAGATAAATTATTATAAAACCAGGTAAAGAAAATATATCAGAGGAATATTTTCAAAAGAAATAAATTTTAAAATATAAAGAAACATTTTTAAAATAAATAAATAATTCGCATAATAATGGAATGTGAAAAAATATATATATTATAACATCACCACCACAAGCTGCCTTCACTCTCGTAGTACCACACATTTTATCAATATTTAATTTTTTTTATGCATATTTATGACAAACGTTAATCCATATTTTCCACATATGTCTTGAACAAAACAATTTATTATAAGTGTATAAATTTGAGAAATTCGTTAATCCATTTGTTATTTTATTTATTATTTATTTATTTTTTTTTGATTACGCGTTATGATTTAAAAACCGATTTTTTTTAATAATCATCTGGTGTATATAATTAATTACATCACCAACCGTAACATTAAAAATATTATATAGTAATAGTAATATTAAAAAGAGAATAAAAAAAATAAAATTAAATACATTAAATTTTCCAACAAGCTTATGTATACAAAACAGTATATATCGCCTTGATTGTGTGTATATATGAAAAATATAAATTCATAGAAAAAAAGAAGTCAAATGAAAATAAAATTAAATTAAACAAAATAAAATAAGTAAATAAAAAAAAATTTAAATATAAACGTATTAATGTATTTAATATTTTTTTAAGTTGTTTTTAATCCGGTATTTGTTTTGGCTAACACCCAATCTTCGCATATATATAATTATACCTACATACTCGCTTACACTTACAATATACATACTATTATACAATCACAAATCACTTATTTTGCTATCACTTTTCATAATATTTGAATGGACATACAATAGAAATAAATATTCTAAATAAAACCACAACAAAAATTACAAACGGACAACATACCAATAAATGTGTTGCGTGTGTATATTTTTTATCATGATTTAATTTTCACGTTAAATTTGTGTTTTTGTAACATTTTTTGTAATTTTTTTATTTTTCATTTGTATATATCTTTGTACCCACGACCTCCTATTTCTATATCTGCTACTTATGCGGGGGTTATTTATCTATATAATATTTTTAAATGTTAATATAAACGTGTATAAATAAAATAAATGCATTTTGACAGCAATTAGTCGAAAATCTGTATTTAAAACCATAAGTCAAAAATTTGTTGAATATAATTAAAAAAAAAAAATTAAAAATAGATATATATAAGCAATAATAAATGGATGAAAAAAAATATTTGCATCTGGACATTTTTTTCATAAGAATATTTTTATTTTATTTAAAATTGAATGACACAAAATGTGTAAAAACTTAAAGAAATCAAAAGAAAAATAATAATTTCTTTTTTTCAACTTTCAATATTAATAACAATTTATTATTACATTGAATTTTGTCAATAATTTTAAATACGTGTTTACATTTTCATTTTCTGATTAATCTTACACATTCAATTTCATTATTTGCAAAAAAAAATAGTTTTGAAATCTGTTTTTTAGGTAGAATCCGAATTAATGTGTTTTCCACTATTATATAAATTCAACACTTTAACACTTAAACACAGTTAAACACAAACTCAGTTAATAATTCAATATTCTATTCAAGTTTACACTTTTAATTATACTTGTACATTGAACAAACATCTAATATATCATAAAACAAACATACACCCACATTTATAAGTTCATTAAAAAATCATTTTTCCATAAATTTAATCAAACGCTACTCTATCAATATATATCTCTATACTAGGTACAGCAAATTTCTCTATATATATATATAGTCAATGCAAATCCCTATATTACAAAATTACAAAACAAAATTAAATTAATTCAATATAGAGACCTATACATACACCTCACATCACATATCCATATCATCATCATTCATTTGTCATGTGTAATTAATTTAAAATTAAATAATAAATTTACTTTCTAAAAATAAAATACATAAAAAAAAAAACCGTACGAAACCACATTAAAAAACATTGTTCAATTAACCGAATCATATTTATATGGATATAGATATAGAAGTACGTATAGCATATATGATATTCATATCTCGCAGATAAAAAATATAATAACAATATATTCGTTTCGTATTTTTTTAATAGAATATACGCAGCCAAAAAAAAAAAAAGAAATCATCCTCTTTTATAAATTACCTTTAATTTTCAACCCTTTTAACTTTACTTTATACACGTCAGTTATTTTCATTCATGTCACGATTTAGTGTATTTTGTCTTTTTGACAGAAACACAGCAGAACACATATAGCAGGAATATATAGATACACATATCACATTCACATACTGACTGGACATTTGCTTGTTTCTCTTTGCATTTGGATAATATATATTATATACACAATACAATACAGTACTAGTTGTTGTATATATAATAAGATATATGTAGGTAAAATAATATATAAAGGATGTAAAACAATGCATATATATTTTCATTTGATACATTACATTACACAATATATACAAATTTGGCCAGAGATAGATAGGTGTTATATTGTACATGAAAATTTACAATTTTGTACATTGTCTATTGAATTTTTATGTCAGAAAATATAACATTTTCACATAGTTTGAAAAGTGAAGTGTGTATGGGTTGAATTACATATATATATATATATATATATATATATATATACGTAAAACATTATATATATATCAATTCAAATATATAAAAACACCATGTCGTTATATGGTTATATATATATATAAATATAATCATACAAAAATTTACAAAACGACCTGTATTTATTTATTTTTTCGTTGGATTATTACTTGTTATATGTATATACAGTTTATTATTTTAATATATGTATTTGCATATTATTTATATATATATATATATATATATCATATCACTTGTTATGTAAAATAAAATCTAAAATTCATCGGATAACGTAAAATTTAATATGATGTTGTGATTCCTGATGACAGAGATTCGGATAAATAATTAGTATGATATGATTATATACAAAGTGTATATATAGAAATAAAAATAAAGGATTTTGTAAACATATTATACATTCATATGTACAATTACTATTTAGACTTAATCTAGTATATATGCAGATTATAATTTTTCTTTTTTGATTTTATTAAATAGCGCTGCTTTATGACTATATCAAATATATACGAATAATCTAATTTAATTATATGTACCTTTTTTATTTATTTTTATTATTAATTATGTGATATGAGTGTACAATTTATTTTAACATTATATATTGTAATCTTATATATTGTAACATTATATATTGTAATACATAAAATTTAGTTATTTTTTATTGAGAATTATGAATCAAATTATAGAGTCACATACATTTTCATAAAATTGCTTTTATCAGGAGAATTGTTTACATATTCAGATATTATATATGGTCACATGACTGATAATAGAAATTTTAATCCTGTATACGATTTATTAATAAGAATAAAAATGTCTATTAGAATATATTTATTCCTCTAAATCAGCCAGAATGAATAAATTTATTTCGCCCTACTACAAGTTTTGCACTTTTATATGATAAAAGCAATGAACAATCGTGCAAATCAATAAAAATAAACGTCAACTAATACAAAAATAAAATTTAATATAATAATATTTATAACATTGTTGAATGCCATTGCAAAAAAATAAAAAAATTATGTAGATACATATATATTTTAGGTATATTATTATTATAACGCAGCGTATGCATTATAGTGTTAGACATTTATTTGAAAGGTAAATTACATTGTAATAAAATGTATATGGTGTATTATTGTATATATATGCAATGATACATTAATCATTTTCCACACATATATATATTATACTTACGACAATCGAGTAAAATAAAATCGAAAGAAAACTACACTATATTTTGTATAGTATGTATATAAAATGTAAAAAAAAGAAGAATTTTTATTTTATATTTTACGTCTATCGGTGTATTTTTTTTTTGTATTTTTATACATATAATAATATATATTTATTATAGTAATAGCGCATACACTTTTTATCATTTTATCCGGTTCGGAAACGGATATGATCAACAAAAGTGAACATGGATAATATAAACGCGGTGTTGTACTCTATATATATAAATAGTTCATATTTTGTATAAAAGACAAATTGATAATCTTTATATATATATGTATACACTGTACATTAATACAATTGATGATATAAACGTAAAATGTACAATATTTATTTGAAAGAATTTTGCAGACTTGCATTTTCTTTTTTCGTTTTTGTATATGGTTTTTATTTTATTTTTTTGAATTGTTACACGGATGTACAATAGGAAATCAATTGTAAACACAAATTTCAATTGTTATATATATTTGGTATCATTATTATATATATAAAATTGTATTTTAGTTTTTAAGATTGTATACCTGATTTATATATAGTATGCGATTGAACAATTTACCAACTGGAAAAATTGAATTAAAAGTAAACAATAAATGAAAGTGAAATTATTTTATCAATTGTTGTTCATTTGTTATAAATATATAAAAAGAAGTGGATTGTAATATTTCGGTAAGCTTAAATTTCAATAATTTTCTTCAATATTATTATAAACAAATGCAATGGATTTTAGTGATTTTAGTAAAATACAAAAAAAAAAGAAATGAAATATAGTTCATATATTTATATATTATATACCGATAAATATCGCAAATCTTGAAATTTATAAATGAACTAATTATTCAACTTACTATCTTTATTTTATTTATAGAATATAGAATTGTTTTGTTTATTCATAGTTTATATTATCTTTTAATCTATATGATTTTTTCTAAATGTGTATATGTTTTTCGTAAATATACATTATTGTAATTTATGTACTATATATATATATATATATTCGCACGTTGTTGTCCTATCGGTCGGTTCTATCGTTCTAGACACATCCATATATATATATTAATAGTAAAGTAAACACAATAGCTTATCTGAATACATTTTATATAATAAACATATATATAGTTTTTGTTTAACATTTTATATATGTCGTATATAAATAAATAAAGTTTTTCCTTACTTTTCCTAATAAAAATTGTGCGTATGGATATATTTTATATATGTATTTAGTTTTTTTTTTCTTTTTGAAATTGATGTATGGCATATTCTCATACACACAATAATGTATAATAAATACAGATCGTTTAATTGTAGAAACTTTGATTTTTACGCTTTTGGTTGTTATTTCATATGTAATTATTTATTATAAGCGATACATAAATTAAATGTCAAAAATGATCAAATAAAATTAATCTATAATTACTACCTTGATGTTTTATTTTTTTTATTATATCACTTGCTGATTATTATATAACTTGGTTAAGTGAAGATATTTAACTATGCGATTAAATTAGCATTTTTAAATATTAGATTCATAACATAATTTGCAGTATGAATTACAGTCTCCAGTGGTCTTAAGAAAACACGACAATTGATATTGACAAAAAGCTTAATACCAATATTATTTTAATAGTACTAGTACATGAAACTCGCATTATAGCAACAAATCAAAATGTTAATAATATAATAAATTTTTGAATATGATATTACAAACTATACCGATTATATTTTGATTTGGAGCAAAATTGTTTACTGCTGCATACCATCAAAATATGGATTGATTTTATTATGTTGTTATGTTTGTTCTACATTTATGAATTTATGTGCCATATGAATATAAAATGTAATATCTAATTTATAATCAAAACCTTAGTCTATATACATATACTTATTTATTTATTTTTTCTTTAAGAAATTATCCATACGAAATACGAACAGGAAAAAATATACAAATTATACAAATAAAAGATATATTATATGTAAGAACTGATGTATAAATATAATAAATTGAAATATAAAAATATAGGCATATATTTGTGATGGTGATATTATACCTTCTGCAAACATAAAGTACATACATACATATATATATATATATTTAATATACCTTGCATATATATAGAGATATACAATTGATAACTATAAAACACAACCCCTGTTACAAGAACATTTATATAGATTTATATTTATATACAAATATATATAGCATTATAATAAAAAAATCCAACTATAGAGTACTGTTATATATATGCATATTTATATATTTATGTGTATATTATCTATTTTGTATGTATATAAAATATATCGGTTAATATTCATGTACATATAGGTATAGATATAGATATATATCCTCCACTATAGAATTGTTATTATTACATATATATTTTATATGTATAAATTGTATAATATACACAAATACACATAATAATGCGTTTTCTTTTTCTCAAATACACACAGCTTCCCATTGCGAGACTATAGAGCCCGCCAGCCTGGAGCCAGCATTCTCTCATATTTCTCCTACCACCACTTGTAATTTTACGTGTTTTTCTTCTTCTACTTTGACTTTTTACTATTTGATACGGTTGGTCTTCTTTTGTGATTTTCCTTTAATATTTTTCCATACATCTATTATAATATTATATCATATATATATATATATGAATATACTATAAATAAATATATTCATATTGTCTAAATATAGAATAATAATACATATTTATACATATAGATATGGTTATCACGATGTAATATCAAAAAATATATGCGGTATTAAAATATTGTTCGTTATATTTATGTAAAAAAGAAAAACTATATATTTATTATTCACCTTGTTTTAGTTGTTTAATGTTTTGGCTTTTACTTTTACATCACTAAAACCAGATATATTATAGATAGATATATACGTATATACAATTGAAATAAAAAGGATATAAAAATATATATGTGTTATATATTATATTGCGACTGAATATATTATTTATACTATACACTATACACAATAATATTGTTATGAATATCGCGCTATAATTTTTTCTTTATTTGGAATTTGATGAATACAACATTTAAAAGCATGTCTGAATCCAATTTGAGAATCAATGGTATGTATACACGTCTGTGTATAGTTATACCTTTTTTTTATGATTATTATTATCGTCTATACATATAGCAATAAATGAAAATTATCCTATATTTAAAGAATTTTATATAAAGAGTATAATAGCATTTTTAATTTATTCATTTTTTAACATGTTATTTATTAATCGTATAAATAAACAATAAATGAAAGGTTTTTTAACTTTTTCTTTTATATGATAAAATGAACAACATTCATATATCAATTTGATGTCAATTTTCACATCAATATATAGTTTGTATATAGTTCAGTGAATACAAATAAAAAATGTTCGCAATCAATATATATAATCACATTCAGTACAGTTCGAATAGGTTAAATGACTGTTATAAAACATATATACTTATATAAAACACTAATTGTTAAATATTATATACATATTAGGTCACAATCAGACATAATGTTACTTTATTGCAGTATATATATATACTAATTCTTTAGAAATGTATAAATATATATATATTATATATATATATATATATATATATATATATATATATAGTGTTTAAGGATAAAATGTGTCCAGAAAAAAAACTTATGTATAAAAATCTATTAATATAATACAATAACATAATAATAAAAAGAAAAACGAAAATATAAATAAGGTAAACAGATGACCCATCATCATCCTGGAAAAGGTAACTAACTATACATATTTGTTTGCAAACATCTTGAACATAAAATAAAAAAACCAAAAGCTATCCCCGTATACACATATATTTATATATCGGTATATTCATCTACCAAAATATGTTGGGTTATTGTTATTATACATATATTTGCACGTTGATCAGTATAACAAAAAAAAAAAATGTATAAACGAAAATGTATAGTGTTTGGGTATGTATAAAATTTTATCCAAATAAGAATGTATAGTTACAACTTTTTATATATATTATTTTATATAATTTAATGAAAAAAAAAATATAACCAAAATATATTTCAAGGTAAAATGGTAAAATGGTAAAATGATATAATTTGGTTGCTATTGTATTTTATAAAAGAGTGCTTAAGTGTATCTATATATATAATATACATATATTTATTACTTATTCGTATGCGAAAACTAAATAAAAGTAAATAGGAAAAAATGATGATGGCTCACACGAAACACTTCCATTACCTTATATTATAGAGATGATGATGAGAATGGACGAGAAAAGTGGTCAGATAAGAGGAAACCACATAAGAGCTTATTATATTCTAGTAATGTACATATTATATATTATGTATATATACATAAATATGTATATACGGTTTGTGAAAATAGATGAGTTTTATTTTATAATATATAATATTAGTATAGAAGGTATGAGAATAATGTATCTCTGTACCATATATAGAAATTGTTCATATATATATAAATATAAATAAAATTATTATATATATACATATCAAATACTTTTGATGGTTTGGTTGTTTGTTTTGAGATAAGGTGCATTGAGGTGGAATCTTAGCTATAAAAGTTAAAATAAAACCATATATAATATTTGATGATGATGGCATCTAAAAGTGTGTCTATATATATAGTATAACATAAACAATCTTATAAAAACACATATATATATATATATAAATATTAAGATCTATAGTGCTTTGTACATTAAACGTGTTTGTCTATATTTATATATATAATATACATATATATATAGAAACCATAAAGAAAATATAATGAATTTTCTTCGTTGTTCAACCTTTAAGAAAATCATCATGTATAGAAAGGGTCAGTTATGGCGTCAAATACCGTGACCATTATTTCGTATCGCAAATAAACAGACTTTACTTTATATCCATCCAACTTTATCTATATATATGGTAGTATACCTATAGTATACAATATCCATTTATGTATCTTTATATTTGTACATTAAATATTATACTCTTCACATATTATATATATATATATAAGATAAAATCCCTTCTTAATATTAACAATATATCCATTCGTATATATATAATATATTTATATAAACGTTTAGAAAGGGTATGAGTTTACTTATGTATATATATGTATTAATTCAATTCATAATTATAATTGTGATAGGAGTGTATCATTTGATATAGGTCACTGTTCTTTTTTTTTCAATTACGAGATACTCTTAAGTTGATTTTATATTCTTGCTTTTACGAAATAATCCTACAATCAAAATATAAATTCAACGTAAAGGTAAAGAGCATTGAACAAGAATTAATAACACTATATATATATAGAATTAGAAATGAATGTCGGTATTTAGTTGATAATGTACATTTTAAAACATCATGTTCTTCTTATATATATAAAATTATATAAATTTTAGTCCACCCACAATCACCTTAGTCACACAACTTTAACTTAACACATTGTGTATGGTTTATATATCATATTTATGTATATCAAACGTTTATTTATTAAACACAGATATCGTACATATATACATACGAATATCGCAATAATAGGGGATCTATCTACTGTATATGTTGTATATGGATGGATAATAACAAATATGTCATTTGATTGTTATTTAAAATATCCTGCACGTGTTACATATATTTGGTGTCTTTTTGCAGACATGGAGGTATATCGAATAAACAATGTATTTTTAATTAATTTATCTTATATATAATTTGTTTATATGCATAAATAGTAAATGAACATAATAATTATTAGTAATTTATTGGTTAATCATTTTTTATTTTGTATCATATACGTATGGAGAAATTTAATGTTTAAATTATTCAATAAAAAGGACTTTTACTATTATATTTCTTGGACATTCAAAATTTTCAAGAGAAAGTTCACTAATTATTTATATATAACCGAGAAAATTATCATTAAAGTATCATCAGTTACACTTTGTTAAAATTTCTGAAAAAATACAACATGTCTACTTTATTGAATATTTAATAGTTTAATAGAATTAAAATAATATAATGTAAGAATATCCAGAGAAATTTACAATATTTTGATGATTCCTTTTCCTGCATAAAATATTTAACAGTGATTGGTTTTCCATTCAAAACAAAATTGATTGATCACAATTTGATCAATGTAATAATATTTTTTACATCGATTAATAACTTATTATTGTCATATAATCTTATCTGTGTTTAAGTTAACATATAATGATAATGATATATTAGAAACTGCGTCAAACACACTAATAATTGACGTTAATTAACAAACAAAAAAAAATGAAATAAAAAGAAAGAATTTTAATATTCAACAAAAAATCTGTCTGACATATATGTTCTTGCTCTCCCCCCATTCACATTTTTGTTTATTATTTTAAATGTGTTTTTCACCAGGTATCATTAGCATCAATTTATATAATATATAATATACAGAAAAATAATTTTTATTTTTCAATTCGACATTGCATTTTCAATTCATATTTATCTAGATATAATATAGGTATATCACATAATGTATATGCATATTATTTTGTATAATGTATGGTATAATGTAATTATTTATAAATTATATATTGTATATAGTAACATATTACAAATACAATTTATATAGAAAATATAAATGATATATGATATAGAAGTATGAATATATAGAAAATTATAATAAAAGCAAATTCACTTGGGATACTTATATTTTATATGTGATGTTTGAGCTATAATCTATATATGCGTGCGTATCTATACTAAAACAATTTCACTATATATATATTAGATATATATAACAAATGGAAAGAGTTGAATGATCCCATCCGAATATCTACTATATTTACAAAACCATTTGACGTGAATGTAATTAAAAACAAAAACGAAATATGTGTGTGACTGGTGAGTGAGTGACAGACATCATGACATTTGTATATATTTTCCAAAATACCTGTGTTAATCAAGGAATTTTTCACACAAAATATTTTACGCATTTTGAATATATTTATTTATATTCAACCAAAGAAAAAAAAACATATATGCATAATAAGTAAATAATTATATATTGATGATGTTATTATGTTCGATGAATAAACAAAAAAAGTTAAAAATAAACAATGTTTTTTATTCTGGTATTACTACGTACGGTATTACGTATATATGAAGAAGAAAAAAACCCAAATATTGTCGTTATTTTTATTTTCTTGTCTTAAAATAATATTGATGTGTGTGTTTTTTTATATTCAAAAATGATAAGCATTTTTTTTAAATATACCACATTTATTATTAAATGAATGATAATTTTTAGTAAAAATATTATTGAGGTAATTCCAATATTTTTTTTTAAAATTATAATAACATTGTAATATAATTTTTGTTATAGTATAGTAATTTTTTGTATTAATCATTTAGTAAAATTAGTACGTATATATATTTAGTGTTTAGTAATTCATCCATCAAGCATTTCCGCAAGTATATATCGTTCATGTGTTTATAGAATATTCACGGAAAATTATCACATTTATTTATATATTAAATATTTTTTTTGTTTTACAAAACGTGAAAATGAATATTATATAGTCAAGTGAATTTTCCATTTAATATATCCATATATATATGTATAATATCTATTTCAATATTTTGTTGAACATTGACTAAACACATGTACTACACATATAACCATATAGCTATAGCATATACGCAATACACGAAAGAAGAAAATATACGATATCTGTTGATGATGTTGTATTTATTTAATTTAGTATATACGTATACATTTGAAAATGAAATAAAATGTTGGTGTTCTATTTTTGTACACCTTTTAGGTATCTATTAATCATTTGATTCCATTAACCTGTTTAGAATTAATGTTTTACATCAAAATATTCAAGTGTTTTTCACTTGTTTTTATTAAATATATTTATTTTATATTTTTGTGTGTATATACTCAATAAATATATGGGATTTGATGCGTGTTTTTAAATGAATAACTTTTATATCTGCTATATATATTTATTTATATATACATACATGATATGATGACTCTGATTTCATTTAGAACATATAAAATATTATTCATTTATAGCAAAATCATATTGCAAAATAAATTATTATTATTATTACAGGCACACATACCATTTATTTATGTAACTTTGATTAGTTATTTAGTATTATTATTATTATTTAAAATTATGAGTTTTATTCTATTTGCAAAATATATGGATTTTTGTTATTCGTTTCATTTGATTAATTCAAGAGGATGTTTCTTTTTATATATAGATAAATTATATATCTGTATATATATATTGGATATATATTAATTTTCTAATTTGTTTTCTTTTTTTTTTTTTGGGTGTGTTCATATTTACGTAAAACGATATGAAGATTTTTGTATACCTATGTCATAATTATATACTTGGTTTATAAATAAATAAACGATCAATCAGTTTGCCTTTATATAAAAAATGAATCAGTAATTTTGGATTTATTGAAAATCTATATTATTGTTATTTTATGATTACTACATATACAGGGTGAGTTTTTTAACGTGAGACAATGGCATATCTCGGAAACTACGCGTTTTTAAGAAAAATGTTTCAGACAAAAGTTGTTCAGTGGCTAGGGGGACATAAGATGGTTGTGTGTTTTGACCTTGAGTCAAGGTCACATAGGAGATATGACGTAAAACATACTTTTTTTAAATGGAAACCCCTATTTATCGATACGGATTCTTATTCTACATCAAAAAATAAGACCATTTTGTATCCGAACATTTTTTGATTAAGCCCCAAATTTGGTCGTAAACTTGATTTGGTCGTAAACTTGATCACATATCACCTTTAACCTATATTTCGTTGTATATATATATATTTATAAATAATATGTCAGCAACCCTTCAACATAGAAATGTAATTTTTCAATCGGTATTTTCACAAGGGAATTTTTTCTATCTATATAAAGGTTTTTTAGTTGTTGTGTTTTTCGTATCCAGAAATTTCTGTTACAAAAGATAGAAATATTTTTAATTTTATGTTGATCAAGGAAATAGTCACTTTTGTAAAAAATTGGTGTATATTAGACTAAATTAATAGTAAATATAAGAGTTAGCACAAAAATGTTAAGTTAATCATAAGTTAACTAATATATTAATCCGCGTATTATGTATTTGTAATTGGATTGTAAAATTTATGAAAATAATGCAAATTATTTGTGTATCCTCACAAGTTTTGATAAATTTTGTATATCCTACAAATAGTCGATCGAAAATCGAACGAAATATATACACAACTTTTCTTACAATTGAATTTAAACAAAATCAATCGTATTTCAAAAGAAACTATATCACCTATTTCATATTCAGATGTTGAAATATACCTCAAGGTATATATTAAAAAGTACATCTTTCTTATGTATATTTATATATAACGGAGAAATGCATGATTAAATATATTGAACCAAAGATAAAAAAAGAAATAGAAAAATAAAGAAAGCAAATCATGACACATATTTAGATATACTGGATGTCTTATCATATATTAAAGATTTTATAAAAATAATTGTAATAATAAATTTATATTTTAGATAAGAATATATTTTATATTTTAGATAGACAATAGAATAAGAATATTCACGAAAGGAATTTAGGAAAATTGTCATTGGAATATTGAATTGTTTATATTAAAATGTATATTGATCAGATTTCCTGTATCCTGTATAAGTCAATATCATATATAGATTGCTCCTATTATTTTCCTTATTGATGGAAAAGGAAATTTTTTTCTGTATTTGAACAATATTGTTTTACTATACATATGTATATATATATATCAATACAACAAAAAATGCGGTAAATTATAAATATACTCGTACGACTGTTTATTTATATATATATACGTTTTGTATTCAGATGTATACCTAACCAACATATATAGAATATTGTTGTTTTTTTTCCTTTTACTTTTGATGATATGAAAGGTAAATACCCTTGGGTAATGTATATTAAGAAACTGGACAAATAGTTTAAAAAATATGAAATATGATCTGAATATCTTCATATATATATATTGAAAAATAATCATTCTGTATATAAATAATAATACAATCCATATATGTGATGTTTACGCGTTGTCCATTTTTTCAATTTTTTTCTTTTTTATTCTATACATGCAATGTTATTCAACCTTTTTCCAGATATTCACAAAAAAGATATTTCAAATATATGGAAATAAACAAATCAAGATTAGAAATATTTTTCCCTTCATTTTTCTTATAATATTCATATTGAATATACATCATATTTTGTATATGTATATTTTGTTCATATTAAATTGCATATACATTTAATATAATAATATATCAAAATTATATGCTCAGCAGGTAAACCTTATTTTCTTTCTTAACTAAATAACTGAAAACATCTTTTACAGTGATGATGACGCCATATCGTGTTTTTTTTCCTATATATAATATACGCAGTATAGTTTAGTATTTTATTTTATGTATCATATGTATGTGCTTCTATCCATTTTAGATATATATAGTAGTTCTTATTTTCATTTTTCATACATATACATAATGTTTAATACATATATTTATATAATTTTTTTTCCTTTAACTTCACATGACAACCTGATGTAGAGAAAAAAAGTAACTTCATGAAATGTGATTAATGGCCTCCTCCGGTGTATGCATATATATGTGTATGTATGTAGTTGTCCCAGAACACGTATGGCTGTGCTCATAAAAAGATTATTTTTCTTTTTTAACCTGCTGTCAGCTTTTTAATATCAAGGGATATGAGTAATAAAATTTTTCTTTTACTATATACATATTATATAGATATATATATAGATGCATATGTGAAATTATATATAGAATATACATTTGTTGTATATATTCTTCTTATTTATTATTATAATAATAATAAAATTGTATACCCACCAATTCTGTTAAAACATTTTAATATTAGAACATTATCAGAAAAAATCATAAATAAGTGTCATTATATATCGATTTTTACGACAATTAAACTATGTGAATAAAATTAATTAAATATTCAATTGAAATTCAATATTTTATTTTAAACAAACAGAACAAGGTGTAAATTGTATTATATATATAGATACACATACATCATATGAAAGCTGAACATAAAGGTTAAATTTATATTAAAGTAAAAATTTACGATAGTAAAAGGTATAATATGAGATAGCGGTGTATGATTTTTTTTCAATATCTATTGGTTTTTCTTTTAAATACATTTTATATATCTTGAATTGTGTAAAGGTTTAAATTTAATTACAGATTTTTTCATAATGAAATTATATTCCACTGTTATTATACACAAAGCCTTACGTCTATATTCAGAAAGATAAACGCTATAATGATCGTTTGTATAAGCATTTGTTTCCAAATACAGCCCAAAATTGTAATTTCGTTATTATTAATTCCATTACAAATATCTGAACTATAATGTTGAAAATTTACAACTTCAATTATTCAATTAAGTGAATCCTTCAATTTAATGATTATTATAATTCACCAACGTTCAGTATTGGATAGAATTATTAAATATATAAAGGATATAAATATTCTATACATGAAAAATATTTTATACATTTTCTCTAAATATTTTCATACATTTTATTAAATAATTTATTACCTGTGCTCATTTTTAGATTATACATGCGATGGCAAATAATTTAAATTGGAATTTTTGTTTTTGATCAAATTTTAATAATGTATATATATATATATCATACGCAACTATGAATTAAATTCAACCGCACAACATTTTAACATACAAGAAACATAATCGAAATAAAAACTATAATATTATATTATATTTAAATACATTGTTGCAAAAGATTATAATTCGTATAGGTGTATTTATGTAAATAAATGCATTAAAATATATAATACACATATTTTTGATTTGGGTTGAATATATTTCATTTCATAACAATTTCTTTTTGTATCTATTTACAATATATTTTATTAATTTATATAAATAATTTTAACCTATAGAAAAATATACAGATCTAAAAGAAATATAAACGTTATTCAGTATGTATAGAATATTTATGAATGTAATTAATTAAAATAATATATTTAATTAATATAAATAAATGTATACTTATAGTATAAATATAAACAACAAAAAATATTATAAATAAATTAATCTATTTACTATCATTACGTTATATACACGTCTTGAACCTATTTTTGTTTTTAATGTCGTGCACTTTATATACATTATTATACAAAATAATATATTTTCGCAAACGTTTTCAATTATTTGTATATACATATATATATTTATATATATGTACTTAAAACGATTTATATATTTAAAACATTATAAATTATTCAGAAAATCTTTTTTTTTAAATAAATCTAAATGCATTTATTTATATATAGAAGTAAAAATATCATATATTTTTACCTTTATTTATAAATTTCGAACAAATTGTCTATATATACCAATTGTATAATTTGTATATATGCGTATATATATAAAATAATATTAATTATTATTAATATAATAAATGTAAAAATAAATTTTAAATAATATCTTAATTCTTATGTATGTATAAATATATATTCAAGGGATTATGTTATATAACCAGACGTCTAGCTCGTCATTTTATATATATCTAGTATACTTAAATGGTATATAATATGATAATATGTAATAATATAAATTCCGAGTGCATCTCATTGAGACATTGAAAGATCTTTTTATTTACTAAATAAAAATATACAAATATTTATATGGATAAATACAATTGATAGCATACACAAAAACATATACTCTATAAAGTTATTTTAGTCATCGATGTCAGAAAAACGGGTGGTCGTCCATATATATTTTACCATATATATTATTATGTGTGATTTTTTTAATGACTCATATTCAATAAACCTTTTGGTGTAAATATTTAATATCGCTCAAAAAATGTTATACATAATAATAATATAGACACATTTTATTATATATATTCTAATAACAAAATGAGGATTTGTAAAATTTAGTATATCATTTAAATAGACAGAATTGTTACGATTATTTAGCCAATATAAATATATAATCATAAATTAATAATCGTATGCATTCGTTGAGATTTATCAAACAATTACGAATCATTATTTATATTTTAAAAAGTGATTGGTTAAATTTAAAAAAAAATCTATATTAGAATTAATTAGTTTAATTAAACCTTTTTTCTTAAACATTAACCGAATTTTATAAATAAGCAAAATTATAGTATTTAAACGGATATGGATAGAATTTTATTCTCTTATTTCCTATATAATTCGGCTAATTTGTTTAGCACTCTTATGAAAAAAATAGCAATTATTCAAAACGTATTTCATTTCAATTTGCTTTAACATTGGTTAATGGAATAAAACGAAATTTTGGAGATAATATCATGATTGAAACTAAAATGGTAACCGTTTTCTGTATATTATATGCAAATTTCTTTTCAATATATATACCATAAATTTTGCGTAATGTATAAAATATATTATATATGATTTCAACAACAATAATAATAAATAATGATAATAATAATAATAACAATCGTATAATATTTAAATGATATATACAGTAAAATTTTTTAAATATAAACATTTCATTCACATTTACACATATTATAAAATAAAATACACAAACGTATATATTCAATATAATCCATTTTAGAAAAAAAAGTTTTTTTTGTATATATTGAATTAAACAAAAAAAAATTTGTATATATAATAAAAACATTAGAATTTCTTTCATCGAACGAAAGCAATAAAACCACCTTCAGTGTTTTGATAGTAGAATTTATTATATATGTATATGGTATATATACAGTGAATATCTAAAATACTAATAATAATATTAAAAAAAATTTTTTTTCTAAATGAAAATAAATGTAAACACATTAAATTTTATTTGCGGAAGTACATATGAATTTTTCTGCTAATTAAATGTTTGGACATTTGTATATTTTTTAAACATTATGAAAGCAAATGATATAGAATTAAATACAGAAGATGAAGAAAAAAAATTATATGTAATAAAATGAAAAATATATACTGTTTTTTTTTTGCTTTAAGTTTTTCTGTCTTTAAAGCCTCGATTTCTATGAAAATATTTTATGTATCAAAATATGGTATATGTGATATATAAAAAAAATGTGCTTTTTCTGAAATTTATTTTGCCTGGATAAAAAAACCGAAATTTAATAATATATACCAAATAATTCCATTTTTTATTAGTTTGTAAATTAACTGGATATTTTATTATTATGAAATTAAATCATAAAAATTAAATAAAATGTAAATAAAATGAAAAATGAATATTGGACAACGGTCAGCCGACGGCAATAGAAGAAAAAATATCAAAGTCCGCCGTCAGTCCGCCGTCCAATATTCATAAAAAGCACCGCCATTGAAATGCATGTATTTTCAATTTGACATTTGCCGTCGTCTGCCGTCGGCATGTCATGAAAAGCATTACTTAACTCTGATATATTTGAATAATATATGTATATTATCGCTTCTTCGTTTTGTAAATAAATAAAGTCATTCAAATTCGCATAGATATAGTATTGATAAACTGATTTGTTTTCGTGATCGATATTGCGATTTTAGTGAAACAAATGGTGCCAGCCAATATTTATGTTAAATATATCTACCTATATTATATTCTCCATCACTATTTATATTTAGATTATTTTTTACATATATACTATATGGGAAAAGTACAATTGATTTAATTTTATTGGATTTTTTTAATATAATTAAATATTACAAATATTTTTATATATAATATAGAATAAAAATATATATTTATTTACCTTACCTCGTATATATTCGTATATATAAGATGCGTTTGTGATCTTTTAGTTATACCATCTGGAAAAAAAAAAAAATAAAATAAAAGTTTATATTATAAACTTTGTGAACGGTAGAGGCAATAATCTGTTTTTTTATACGTAGAAAAAATTAATATTATTTTTTTTATAGTTAAATATATTAAAATATACACAGAGATATGAATATATATATCGTATTTTACTATCCCAATACAACTTTTTCATGAATTTGTTAAGTGTTTAATAAAAAAATTTCATTCATATATATAAAATTTTATTTATTAAATCATCTGTATATAGTAGAGCAGCGGTAGATACAACATATAGGTAGCAAAAATATATGTATTTATTTGATTCTTTTTTTTTATGGGAACCCAATTTTTATTTATTTATTTTTTTTTTTTTTTGCACACGGAGGATTTTTTCCTGCAGAAAAATGTATTTCAATGCAATATTTATATACGTATTAAACCAAAAATGAAACTATATTATATGCATGCCATTATTTCAATATGTGTGAAACAAATAAAAAATAAAAATAATGTTTATTTCTCCTTCAGTTATGGATACATCGAAATTGTTTTCAAAAAGATATTTAAAATATTATATAATAGCAGTTTGGTTGGTAAAAAAAAAATATCCTCAATAAAATATATTATATGTACGATATGAATATGAATATGTATATAATCTTCCTTGACATGTATTTTGAAAATAATTTTAAATTTTTGTATATAATATCAAAAATATTTTGTTGATGCAAATTTTGAAACAATAATAATAATTAAAAATATAATACAGAACAGGATGTTAATTGGAAAATGTTGCCTTGCAAAAATAATTGATCTTATTTTAATTTTATTATATAGTATATTATACGATTTTATGAAAGTTATTTTAATTTTTATTACCTCTCTATATAACTTTTTTTTATGTGCATAATAACATTCAACGGATGCGTATTGTATATATACATGCATGATAAAATATGGATTAATTTTATTTGAGATTATACTTTATTGATAGGTTGGATGGTTCGATACATTGATACATTATACATATACATAATATGATTTTCTCATGTCAGAGTCGGTAATAATTATATATATAACTCGGATTTCGGTTTATAAATAATAAATTTAATAAATGTATACACACTTTAAGGACATAATTCTTTATCTATTATTTGCTAAAACATATACGTTTTGTGAATCACAATTTTATTTGAAATTGTACAACCACGAAAATGTATATACAAAAACACCTGTGTCTCAAAAGTCTATGTGAAAAATAAACTAAGTCATATACACATATCTTTATATAAAAACTATTAAAGTTACGTGTATATTTAAAAGAGAAAAGAAAGCAAAACAAAAAAATCATAGAAAGTAAAATAAAACCTCAAAAAGAAACCAAAAATTTGTTTCATTCAATTTATCATTCGCAGTATAACAAACTACGCTTATTTTTACGCTTTCATTGAATTTTTGCGCAGGAAATAACATTTTTTTTATATGATTATATACACAGTATAATAAAAAAATAAAAGAAAATAAACAAATTGGCAAATCCTCTTGGATGAAAACAATGAATAAATCTTATTTATTACAATAAACTTATAATATATTTTATTCTCCTGTTGCCATATGCTTTATTTATATATCAACATTTTACCTATATAGATACATACATATCGTTATGTGTAGATATTGTTAATAAAAGATATAGGATATATAATATTGGTATAAAATTTTGAGAAAACATATAATACATGAAATATGAAGAAGAAAAAATTGAATATACCTGTTTTTTTTCTATTTATTTGCATATAATACTCTGTTAACATTCACCCTATATAAATGCAATAATACCTCATATCTGAATAAATATGTTTATAGATACACTTATATGTGCATATATAATATAATAAAAAGTCTTCCTTTTTTTTAAATAAAAAATATGTTACTTGAATAAAAGTTACTTTATATTTTCTCGCAGTTTGTTTTAACCAAAAATAGGTAAATATTATAAATAAATATGTATATTGTATATACAGGATGGATATGCAAAAATATTTCAACCGAAAATATGGTTGAATCATTCTGTTAAATTTCCTTATAGATATGTGTATATACAATAAAAGTATACATATAGTATTTTGCATAATATATTTTATGTTAATAAAAAGTTATATCAACGGTGTGATACAGGAAAACGATATATGAAAATACACAAACCAAAATACATGCCAGATGAATAACATATATATTATTATAGGGGATGTTAAATACAAACATTTGGTTGAATGTATATATCAGTATATGTTTATATTTTATTATGTGTAATGTTAAGTTTAAAAGAAAGTGTACTATAAATGTATAGACGAAAATCGTATACATACGTAACAAATAAATAGAAACAATTCTCAATATAAACATAGTACATCTATTCTAAACATATTTTTTGAATGTTTTATAATAAACAAAAACACCTGTGTTCAAATTTTACCATTCTATTTGTAAGGAAAAAAAGTTTTGTGTCTATTTTGGTAGAAAAAAAAAATTCAAAGATAATATGTTCATATAAATTTTTTGTAGTTGAAGAAATACCTAACTTTTACGATATGTATACAGCAAAAAAGACATATATATAGCAATATAATATATAATAACATAATTTAAAAACTTGCACATAATATTAAAACTATATATGCCTTTTATGAAATTATTTAAATATTCATTAAAGAAGATTCTGTAAAGTTCGGATCTTACTTAAATAGCAATTGAAACGTTTGAATTAAAATTTTTTGTGTTACAGATAGCAATGACAAAATTATTATAATTCACATTTTCATTTTACTATATTTGAAATTTTTGTCAATTGATAGTCAGTTAAATAAAACAAACTATTGCCGTCATTGTTTGAGACCTGAACAAAAGAACAGAACTTTAAAAAAAAAGTCGGTTCCTTCATTTTTTTTTGTTTTTTTTTTTGGTGTTGAAAAATGTTCGGTGAAAAATTGAAGTGAAACAATTGTATATTTTTTTGTTCGGTTTTTATTTTATATCATGAAATTCAAAATAACACATACACGTATAAAATATATGAACGATGAAAAAATTATTCTAAAAATATATACATAAAAAGGAAAAAAAAGAATAACAAACAAAACAAAAATTGGGTTCTTTGATTCGCACCGTCGATTTTAACGGAGTAGAAAAATGAGTCTGAACAGAAATAACCGAACACACATTTTATCAAACAATCATCTACTCTCTTTTGGTTCTGTTTTTTATAAAGTTCTGAACAGCCAAACAAGTGATTTTTTTAAAGTTCTGATTTTTTTTCTGTTCGGTTGTTACTCGGTTTTAGTCAAACAATGATGGCATATCTGAAAATTATCATCCTATAAATGATTTCATATATAATCCTAAACGTCAATTTTTTATAATTCAAATTCCGCTATACACTAAAAACAGTTCATCTGTATTAAATTGATTTAATTTACATATAATTAATCAATCACAGATATATTCTTAAAATGAGATTCTTTTAAATCATATGAATATACGCACATTAAAATTAATATATAGGTATAATATATAAAATCCATATGTATGGATGTGTATAAATAGATTCCAACATATCTTTTATTTCATTATGTACATATATATTTGTATTTAATGTTTTGTTTATAATTATATATGCTTAAAGTCAGACACACACACCAACACAAAGCCAAGTAATTTAATAAGATACAAAGCCATTAAATGAATAATGATGATATAATTGAACAAAATAACAATAATTTAATGCATATCATATGTTTGTCTTTATATATGTATATTTACTCTATATAATATATATGTACATAAGATTGTTTTAAGGTATAACAAGAACGCAACCACCAACAACCACCTTAGCAAAAATATATGTATGACGAAGAATCTAACGCATTTGAATTATTGTTATATTAATATCAATTTTTACATCATTCCTTTTCCAAAATAACATACATTCATTCACATTGAATTCTAAAAGCATTTTCTTCTTATATAAACACGTCAATTTCTCCATACATTTTTGTAGCTACATATATGTTTGTATACAAACGAAATTGAATGTACATAAGATACGTTTATGAAAATGTATAATATAGTTTAATATAATAAAAACAATACATCTCTAAATGTATGAATATGTACATACATATATATATAACGTGAATACATCTATTTGGTGTGATGATAATTAATAACCTCCGGTGTAATCTAAACCTGGCTTTTTGCCTTTGCATGACACGTGGGTTATACAGAATATGAATTAAATTAAGGCGTATCATTCATATATGTATATAGTATATATATAAAATATCATATTGGTGCGATGCTGATTATATTAATAATAATAATAATAATAATAATATGTTTTAGAATATTATATAGGTGAGTTGTTATAATTAATTTTCGTATATATCGTTATTTATTATAAAGAGGTACCGATATATATATATAAATATATTTGTAATTAATATAATATAATATGTATATATATTCACTTAAATGTGAATAGCTTTTAAGGTTAAAATTGTTGATGATCATCACAAATAATCTATTTACGTGTAACTAAACGGGATGTTACGATTTTTGGATAACAATTTATTTTTTATTTAATCGTAGAAAAAATTTTTAACCTTATATAGCATTATAAACAATCTAGCAGATAGGATGTACGAATGTGAAAACAAAAATAATAATTTTACAATGTTCATAAGATAATAATTTTCCATTGCCAATTTAACAGCTATATAATGAATCGCTGATTTAATATGTTTCTATCTATCAACCAAAATTGGAATCACCATGTATATGATTCTTAAGTATTGTTATTTTCAATTGAATGTATGTGACGTGGCAAAATTAATATATTATTGTTATACTGTATAACATTTTATATATTTATATCTGAACGTATATATGAAAGTACTTGTATTCATATTTGTATAGACATAGAAATATATATTAAAGTTTGTTCATATATATCATTTATCATTTAAATTTTGTTATATTTAGAGAGGTATTTAAAGAGGATTTTGATGAATATATATATTTATTTTTCATACATACCTATATATAATCTATACATGCATTTTGTATTGTATAATATTATTAAAATATAATATTATTAAAAATTTACCACATTTGTTTATTATTTTAAAAATGTTAAATTGAAATGTTAAACGCGAATTAAATTGTGATTTGCGAATTATCAAAATTATAAATATTTATAGAAAATATTGCACCATAAATTATAGTTTAGATAAGAATTTAATTTATTGATAATTGAAAATATTGTATATGGAAATAATTGAACACTAAATTTTGTCATTTTATTTTTATCTTGATTTTGATTGCGGTAAAACGAAATTGTAAACCTTTACATTCCAAGTTCGATACCAAAATTGAATTTTTTTAAAACAACCATTTACTCAATTAACACAAAAAAAACAAAATAATTACTTATCACATAACGTTAAGAAAAACACATTAAAATGATTATTTTCTTCCTTAATCCTTAAAATAAATGTGTAAGAATTTAAACATTTTATGTGATATAACAACATATAAATTTCTATATAAGTTAATTGTTATAAACGAAATATTCAAGTTGCATATTTCTTTAAGAATAGTAAAATTGGCTAAAAGTGAAAATGGATTCCTAGTTCATATAT
This sequence comes from Dilophus febrilis, assembly GCA_958336335.1. NCBI lineage: Eukaryota > Metazoa > Arthropoda > Insecta > Diptera > Bibionidae > Dilophus > Dilophus febrilis. The sequence goes on along the minus strand of OY284468.1, from coordinate 33,217,011 downwards.
TTCATAATAATAATAAATATAACATATGCATTTTACAAAAACTGTATTACAAATAAATTCATTAAGATCGATTCACATTTTACAATATCTGAACTTACAATTTTAACTAATACAAAAATTTTTAGTCACATTATTGAATTAACGAATTTCTTTATTTGATATTCCCTTATCGACTAAGATCATTATTAAACTATACACGGCTATTAATGACTATTTTATTTAATTTTCCAAACTGTCTCAACTATTTTTGTATAGCAAACTGAATACCTCTAATATACACATAATAAAAGAGCAAATAAATATATACCTTTGGTAAAGCTTTTATATACATAATATAGATATTTTACTTTTAAAATATGGACTGTGGTCAACTATGAGTATAGTACATAAATGTATATTGTAAATAGTACAATTCCCTGAACAATTAAATAAAACGACAAAATGTTATATTTATATATATTATAAGTATACTGTATATACATACAAGAAGCAGATTTAATATACAAAAAGGTCGAAAATTATAATGACAACAGAGAATTGTTTTGTTATATTATTATATTAAGGTGTTTATAAAGTGAATCCTGCGATGGTGTCATACATATATATAAAATTTTTATTTAAGGTGTATATATTTAATATAATATAAATCCCCCTTCTTATATAATAGATAAATATTATACTATAAAATATATATAAAAAGGTATTACAAGATGGTCTAGTTTGACAAATCCTTAAAATATGAAATTAATAATTGAATAAATATACATCTCTACAACCATTCTGTAAATATTTGTAATCTCTCATATAAAGGACATATATCATATGCGTTTATGATATAAGGCGATATATAAAACAGACGGAATATATTTATATAAGTAATTGTACAATGTGCAAACTTAATGACGTATGGGAAAATGTGAACAAAAATTTATAAATGTATATACTATTTTTTACTGAAACAAATTGAAGGGTTACGTGTTATATAATTTTTTGGACCATAATATATTTTGTGGAAACATTTTATTCATGCAAATACTAATTGAAGGTTTGCCAAAAATATTCAATGATTATTTTTTTTTTATTTACAATTGATTAAAATTTCAGATTATTTATAATGTTATCAGTTTTAAATCGCAACTATAAATCAATCACAGTAATTTACAATTTAATAATATTTACGTTTTACCCTGCCAGAACATTATGAAAAACCATATTGCATTACAACAATTTATCGAAAAATATTAACACTATAGCTCTATTTATTCATGCATATTTATGAAATCAAAATAATATTCCCATTAAAAGAATATGGATATAATTTATTTTATAAATAAAAAATTCTCGCAGATAACTTTCAAATTTAAATTAGATAATTTTTTTTTAAATGCAATAGTAAAAATTATTCATTCAAATTTGTTCAAAATGAACTGATACCTGAGTGGTGTTTATCAACGAATATAAAAAAAATGGTATGCAAAACAAATGCAATAAATGTTTTAAAATAATTCAATAATATTAAGAATGTTTTTGGATAAATTCTTTTTCACCGTAAAAGGTATACACAACCAAAGGTATAAGAAAACTATGTACGAATTCGAACTGCATCGTATAGTCGAATAACACGTTCACATAACAATGGCGAAAATATATAGAATAATAATAATAATAATAATCATATTTTGATATGAGTGTGTATTTGACAATATGAAAAACTAAAAAAAAAAAACAAAAAACTTTTGAATGTAAAAATGAAAAATTAAAAGTAGATATACAGAAAAAATGGATTGCTATCAAACCGCTATAAATAATTGTATATACCGTACATATATTATATAATACATATTTAAAAAAATATAAGACGGCAAAGTGCATGAAAATGAAAAAAGCCGCAGGTTTGTTTTGTCTGAGCAATACTGTTTTAATGTGTGAGGTGTCATATTTGCTATAAACATCCATATATATATATATATATATATATATACCTAGTTTTATGATACACAGGATAAAAAAGGTATATATTATATAATACATCACTATATAATCTTGAGAAAATAATTTTAAAGATGAAAAAAAAAATGTATGTATAAGAGAGTAAAAAAGAAGTGTTAATGGAAATAATTTTCAATGCAAAATTAATTTTAAGAAAAAATTGTATATGAAGTATTATTTAATTTGATTTTTTTTTATCCATATATACTTTTTATTACTTGTATATCTCAGTGGCGGATCTGGACCTCCAAGGGTACTTGTTCACTTTAAAAACTGGTAAAGAACAAAAAAAACTACTAAACACCTTGGGGGTGGGGGGGGGGGGGGACAACCACCTGGAATAATATGTAACTCTGTAATACAGAGTTAGCAATAAATCACATATTTTGGATTTATTAATTTTGCAATGGATTCAATTAAATCATTTTGAATGATTGGTGAGGTTCCACGAAACTGACCAGCATTATTTAAATGTTGCGACAGAATTGAATCATATTTGGCTAAAACATTCATCATTTCTATGAAATTTCCTCTATTCACCGAATCAGCAGTCTCATCATGCCCCCTAAAAGACAATTCTTGCATACCAAGGAAGCATGTCATATCAATTAATCTTCTCAATACCAAGCGATTTTTTGTAACATTTTCATTATGAGTAGTTACGGAATATTTGAGTTGTGAATCCAACATTAAATCAATCCGAACATCACCAAAAGTTTTCATATCTAGTACAGCAGTTAAATGACTCATGGTTTTTTCATGATTAAAAACTGCTGCACTTAAATGATTTAAATCTGAATAACCAGGATTCAACCAAATGGTGTCACGATTTGGCAAAAAAAATAAACATGGCCAACAAAAAATTTTATTCAACTTATTGCAACCAGTTATCCATTCATGTTTTTGATAAATCGACACAGGAAATCGACGAGTGACTTCTCTGCCTTGAGTTTTGCATTGTTTCGTTAAATTTTGCAAATCCGGTTGTGGCCTTTCGAGTTTAACCAATATATTTTTTATTTCAACAGTTCGCCTTGAAAAAGGCGTTTTTAAAAACTGTTCAATAATGCATCCATCATTTGAATTACATTCATAAAAATTCATATTACAATTAAATGTGAAAAAAAAACAGGAAACTATATTAAAGAATATGGAATCAAACAATTATCAAATTATAAAGTTGCGGAATTTATTTAAATGTGTATTGAAATTGAAATTGAAATTATTTAATTGAACAATGTTTGGAAAAATAATGAAGTACGCATAACAAGCATTTGCGAAAGAATGAAAAAATATCGCATATAATTTTATATAGTAAATAATATCTATTTTTTATTCATGCCATATATAGAAATGAGAAAAATAAAAAAAAAAACACAAAAAAAATATTTATATATTTTCTATGATTATATACACCGCAGCAGGCAGTATATGAGTATGCGAGATTTGAATGATAAAAAATAAAGCATACAAACAACCATACAGCATATATAAGAAAAAAGAAACAAGCATTTGTATTATATTGTGCACAATTTATAGTGAACGAAAATTAAAATAGTATTTGTATTATTTGTATATTCGTATCCCCACAAACATTTCTTATCGCTGGTAGTACTGCAGACGATTCGCCTAGGCGATAAATTTATCGCCAAAGATATCGCATTTTTATCGCGTACGTTACTCCCTACGTAATGGGATTCTTCCGCGATACATCTGAAAGATAAATTGACGATATCGCGAGGAAGATAAATTGGCGATACAAATGCGATATCGCCAGGAAGATAAATTGGGGATACTAATGCGATATATAGATTAGAATATTCTAAGGGAATATCAATGGAAGTTCAATGCTGTGAAATCCTGTGACAGCTCAATCCTGAAAATTATAAAAATTAAAAATTGTTAATATTTCTTCTTTATTCATTCGCTGTTCCATTTAAACTGTTATAATTTAATTTTATACTTAATTATTTACATACTTATCGCGAGGAAGACAAAAAGACGATATATTTATCGCGGATTTATCATCAAGAAGATAGGCAAGCAATAAATAATAATATATTATCGTCATTTTATGGGCTGGAAGAGAAATAGAAGATAAATGTGGCTCTGTATTTTCTTTTTATCGTCAAAGCGTATCGCCATCGTATCGCATTTTTATCTTCCGTACAATATCGCTCAACTGTTAAAACAACGATAAATTGGCGATATAAATAACTTTTTTTTTATCTTCCCCGCGATATCGCCGCGATATCGTATCGCCGATTTATCTTCCAAATGTTTGCTGGGTATATGCCAATATGCCATATATAGAAATGAGAAAAATAAAAAAAAAACACAAAAAAAAATATTTATATATTTTCTATGATTATATACACCGCAGCAGGCAGTATATGAGTATGCGAGATTTGAATGATAAAAAATAAAGCATACAAACAACCATACAGCATATATAAGAAAAAAGAAACAAGCATTTGTATTATATTGTGCACAATTTATAGTGAACGAAAATTAAAATAGTATTTGTATTATTTGTATATTCGTATACCTCGCATTTTCGGAAAATATAAATGTATTTGCCATATACAATTAAACAACTATGTATAACAACAATATTTTTTGGTTCATTTAAAATTGTGCACACTATGGGAGTGCGATTAAAAAAATGCACAAAAGAAAGAGTATATATAGATTAAAGGTGTATGTATTTTTTCGTTTTCGTTTTTCTTTTATGCGACGTTTCTTTATATATATGATTTCTTTATATATATGATATAAAGAATATTATCTCTTATATTTTTTACTGATATAATGATATAAATAATCAGCGCTGCAAATTTTTTGGGACACTTAATATTATTTTATTCATCAAAAATTAAGAAAAATATTAAAATCTGTATTTTCTTAATTATTTATCAATATTTTTAGCAGGTGGTTCACTGAACAGAGTGAACAAAACCAAGATACGCGTATGGTATATCTAGGTTTATACTATTTATATGTAATTTTTGTAGACGACACGAAGGTTGTCCATTAACAATGAAGGTAATTGCATTTTTTTCTTTCTATAAATATACTCTACATATATACTGTGTACTTTGCGTTGACACATGATGGAGCACGTTTTGAACATTTTTTAAAGAAAATAAATATGTAATTATAAATTACTCTATTTGTTATAACACGTCAAGTAAAATACAAAAAAAAAATCGATTGGATAATTGGAAATAATCAACCTTTATATGAGAAGAATTAAAACTGCGTATTGAGAATATAGAATATATTTATAAAAGAAAAATTAATAAATTCAACCTTAATATTATGTTTAATAGAATTTATATATAATTCAAACTTTTGAAATGAGGTAATCAAATTCCGTAACGCTTAAAATCATATCGACATATCATTTTTTTTATTATTGCATTGTCTGCACTTTTTTTCTACTAGCAAAATATCTATATGGGAAATGAGGATTTATAATAAAACTTCTAATTAATATGCCAGAGTTATTTTAGTGTAAAAAAACGTTTTTTTACGATCTAACTAAAAAACTAACGTGATCAAATAAACAACATTACAAAACACCTATATAGATATTTCATTATTTACGTTTAGTTATACATATATATATGCAATTTTTAATCGAAAATATTCAATACAGAATATTCAATTCATATTATTTTGATTTTAAGATTTGACTAATGTTTTACTTTTTTTTATATGCTTATATGTAAAAGTTTATAATAAAACATTTGAAAACAGATTAAAATTATATATATACTTTTATTATTACGAGTATAGAAAATGAATATGGGGAACGTTTTGGTATTATATACAAACAAATATATAAATAAAAATAATCATATTACTAAAATAAAATCTATAAACAGTCTCGCGTATGTGTATATATTTAGAGATAGTGCATATATTTTAAATGTATACGAGAGTAGTGTGTGCAAATGAAATTACATAAACATTTACAATAGTTTTGATTTTTTTCTTCTTCTTCTTCATTTTATTATTGCATAGATGTGCTTATATATCTATATAGAAAATAATCTATTTTTTTTTTGATTAGTGATAGATTGATTAAATATACAAATTCATACACGTAAGCCATCATCATATGGTGTGGCATTTTTTTTTCGTTTTTAATTTTATTTATTGTATATATAGTTTGTTTACAGAATTTCAATATAAAAATTTTGTTTTACTGAATCTATCTATAATATATCTATAATATTTTTACTAACCAAAAGCAAATAAAATTGTTTTGAAAATATATTGATTTTATTATATGTATATATAAGCGAGGAGGATAGTATATATATATTTATATTATTTTAGTCTTGTTTATGTGAATGCACATAAATCTGTGCCATTAAATAATGAAGAAAATAATAAACACATCATCTCTAATAGACTGAATATATATGCAAGTATAAAAAATTAAATATGATACCTGAATGAAAATTATTGCAATAAAATTGTTTGATTCAGGCATCTTAAGGTAAAATTAAATTTTAATTATTAACAAAAAATATTCAATATTGAATGTATATATTTTAAGATACCCATAAATAACGGTAAAATTAATTTTAACATGAGTTCAGAGCGATTTTGGCTTTAAAAGTTCATCTGTTTTTTTAGTTTTCCTATTTAGTTTTCCAATTCTCCAAAGCAAGAAACTTATATTCTCGTGAAATCCTTTCAATTATATTGTGTAACATAAATAATCTATAATGTGATCATTGTTCTATTGGTAGTTACAATTTTAATATACAAAAATATCATTAATTTTTATTCTAAAATTACAAATGTTAAATATACTATATAAAAGAAGAAACTTTTATAAGGTGTATTTTAACATGTCAATTTCTTTAAAAGTATATCATTCTTATTTTTTTTTCATTTCATTTCGAACATATTTCATTTTATGCAATAATGTTTATAGATCCATCATCACATTATTTTATGTTGATATATATTTTGTGCACATCAAACAAGGAAAATAACAATAGATTTGCAAGTCATCTGTATACAGGGTGAGTTTTTTAACGTGAGACAATGTAATATCTCGGAAACTACGCGTATTTAAGAAAAATGTTTCAGACAAAAGTTGTTCAGTGGCTAGGGGGACATAAGATGGTTGTGTGTTTTGACCTTGAGTCAAGGTCACATAGGAGATATGACGTAAAACATACTTTTTTTAAATGGAAACCCCTATTTATCGATACGGATTCTTATTCTACATCAAAAAATAAGACCATTTTGTTTCCGAACATTTTCTGATTAAACCCCAAATTTGGTCGTAAACTTGATTTGAACTTATGTGGTTTTCGTTTGACTTTTATTAAATCTGATCTGACATTTCCGATTTTTACCTTTCAATCGAACATGAAAAAAAGAAATCAAAAAAAATTTCAACAATAAAAGAAATCAAAACAAAAATAAATACTAAACTGACAACTATTATAGATAAAAGGTGTAGGGGTAAAACTTTCATAAAATCGGGATTTCATAAAATTGATCAAGATCAAAAAATACAATAATAAATAATATTTTTTAACCTAATCGAAAATGGAAATTGATCTACAATAGATCAAAAAAAGATTGATATTTTGTGCCAATAGAAAACTACATTAGTAAAAATAAAAATTAATTTAATGATTTTAATTAAATATAAATTTATAATTTGTCATGATGTGTTAATATTTAAAGGAACATGTTATGCATTATTAAATTAACCATTATTGGAATAAATGTTAAGAAGTGGTGACCATTAACTTCCAAACATTTCATTGTTCTTATAATAAAACCATAGATTGAGTGTAATACCGTTTCCGGATCTACTGAAATGCAAGCATTTCTAATGGGCTTCTTCATATTCTCTGGTTTCTCTTCTCTGAGCTTTCTTGGTGAATCTTTGCTCTGAGGTATCCCAATAAAAAAAATCTAAAGCTGTGTCTAACATGATCTCTTCCCATATAGATTCAAATAATGATATAATTTTAATTTCGGCCTGTTAATAATAACTTTCGATTAGCTAATAATAACTTTGACCATTTAACGGTTAATTTAATAATGCATAACATGTTCCTTTAAATGTTAAATATTTAAATGTTAACACATCAGGACATATTATAAATTTATATTTAATTAAAATCATTAAATAAATTTTTTTTTGACTAAATTCAAATCAAGTTTACGAACAAATTTGGGGTTTAATCAAAAAATGTTCGGATACAAAATGGTCTTATTTTTTGATGTAGAATAAGAATCCGTATCGATAAATAGGGGTTTCCATTAAAAAAAAGTATGTTTTACGTCATATCTCCTATGTGACCTTGACTCAAGGTCAAAACACACAACCATCTTATGTCCCCCTAGCCACTGAACAACTTTTGTCTGAAACATTTTTCTTAAAAACGCGTGGTTTCCGAGATATTCCATTGTCTCACGTTAAAAAACTCACCCTGTATAAACACAGTTTATATACATATACCTTTATTTTCTTTTAGATAATGTTAAACATGTGAATACATTAAATATATATATTTTTATAATACATGCGGATGATTTAGTGGTTAAAGGTTTAGCTTCTATTTTTCTCATCTCGGGTATTATTGTGCATTATATTATATGTGTTTATAATAAAAGTGTGTATAAAGATTTTTTTTCCCTTTGATCGACCAAACAAATGCTATCACATACAAATAACAAATATCTTTATCAAAAAGATATGTACTCGTATATATATATAACATTTATATATTTAATGTTTTCAATATACATACAAACGTGATGAAGAGTCATATATATTTTCTATATAGAATAGTGCAAAAAAATAAATGAATAGCATAGGAAAACCAAATGAAAAATATGTATATATATATATACAACAAGAAAAAAATGGATTGGACTAATGGAAAATGGGTATTAAATTCATGTGTGAAATATAGAATATATCCTTATCTATATATATATTTTGCTTTATAAAGATTACATGTGTATATACAAAAAATTATTAATTTTAGTTATTTTCTCTATACCTTTCTATAAATGAATATAGCATACAATATTGTTGGTGTATATAATAAATTGTTTTATCTGATATAAGATAAAGTAAATTTTCTTATCCTTCTCTGTAATATATTAAATAAATTTCAATTTATAATTTTCCTTCATGGAAATGAATTTATTTAATTTATGTTAAACTTACATACATTTATGTTTAAAATACCCCCTGTACTATATACATATATTCTTTATGTTAAACTCTAAATCAGATGAATAAAAAGTATTGTAATATAAAACAAACTATAATATATGAAATTTTGTATTTGAAAATTGGCTCATTTATTTGCCCTGCGGTTTTTTAACACGAACATTTAAATCGAAGAACTTTCTTATATAAGTATTAAGGAAAGGGGTTAGAAAGGACTATATTCTATTTACGTATATGTACCATATATCAATTTAAGTTAGATATATATGTTTATGTAATCTATATACATATATAGGATATGTTTTAAATGAAGGGCATGATTCTTAATATAGATATGCTATACAAAATAATTAAATATAATAGTTATACAGTGATGTTCGGTAAAATAGGTGTAAACCAATTTTAATGTATTTTGATTAATTTCAAATACCAATATCTATTTGTGAATCATGCCATCCATACGAAAATTTAGTACTTTGTTTACCTTTATTTATCACATGAAAAGAAAGAGATAAAAAATGTTGTCCTTCGTATTTCTGGGAAATTAGCTATGAACATGCTGTTCGGTAAAATAGGTGCGGACTATGTTAATTGTGGTTTATTTATTTTTTGCGAATAAATTACATTTATTGGTGGTGAGTTTGTGAATTTTTAAATAAATTTTAGGTAAAGTAGTGTTTTAAATTTAATTTTTGAAACATTCCGGATTAAATAAATACATATTTCTAAGTCACAATGGGTAGAAGTACACATTGTACGGTATTTGAATGGCAACGTATAAAGGATCTAAGAGCATCCGGGCTAACATATAAAAATATTTCTGAAATTATGAAATGCTCCCAAAATATGATTACCAACGCATTAAAATTCAAATATACCACAGAAAGAAGGGGTAACAAACGTAAAACTAAAAGCAATGACGATCGTCGAGTGGTTGCTGCCACAAAAAAGAGCCCTTTTTATCATCCAGGGAACTTGTAAGAGAGCTTGATCTAAGCATTTCATCAAGCACGGTATGAAAAAGGTTAATAGCATCAAATTTATAGGGGCGAATAGCTAGACAAGCACCAATGCATACAGCGAAACACATTAAACACCGTTTAAAATTCGCACATGCACATCGTGATTGGTCAGGTGATAATGATATTAAAAAGTGACGACATATTCTCTATTCTGATGAAACCAATATAAATTTGCATGGATCAGATGGCAAATTACATGTTAGACGAAGACCAAATACAGAATTTTTACCGCAAAACACAAAAAAAAACCATTAAGCATGGAGGTGGTAGTTTAATTATATGTTTTGGTATCATCATTGTATGGAGTTGGTCCTATATATTTAGTTCAAAAATATCCAATGGATCAACGGGAATATATAAGGATACTTTCAATCGAAATGTTACCATACGCAAAAGAAAACATGCCTATTATATGGTCATATCAGCAAGATAACGACCCAAAACATACGGCTAACAAAGCATCGGTTTGGTTTCCACAAAATAATGTGAACAAAATAGAATAGCCAACACAATCACCCGACTTGAATCCGATTAAAAACTTGTGGAAGCACGTATAAACATCAGTTGCAACAAAACGGCTCAAAAAACAAAGTAGAACGGGGGAAAGAAATTGTAAAAGTTTGGAAGCGATTTCTATAGAAAGGTGCCAAAAATTGGTGCAGTTCATGCTAAATCGATGTGAGGCAGTAATTTAAAATAAGGGACATGTGACAAAATGTTAAATCATAAATGATATGTACGCAAAATACTTAGATTTTATTTAATATTGAGGACATTAATACTTTTTCTTGTGTTTTTGGTAGAACAAAATATATCGCACCTATTTTACCGAACAGCATATTCCTAGCTAATTTCGCAGAAATACGAATGACAACATTTTTTATCTCTTTCTTTTCATGTGATAAATAAAGGTAAACAAAGTACTAAATTGTCGTATGGATGGCATGATTCACAAATAGATATTGGTATTTGAAATTAATCAAAATACATTAAAATTGGTTTACACCTATTTTACCGAACATCACTGTAGGTTTATATATAATATATAAGTTTTTATATATGTTTTAGGTAATTCAAACTCCTTAAATAATATTATACTATATATAAATTCGCATAACATATGAGTTATTACCTAAATGTTTATATTGATATATAAGAAGGTCGAGGTGTATTATATACGTTTTTCAATTTCATTATTTTATTATAATAGATATATTATATATGGTAGTTTTACAAACATTATATGTAATTTAAGAAGGTTATATACATATAACAAACAATTTATTTATCAACCACTTAAAGTATGTTACTGACACCTATCCATAACACCTGCTTAAGGGTATATATACATATAGAAATATATCTCTATAGTATAATATGCTTGAATTGATAAACGTATATACATTTATTACAAGGGCGCAAACTTTACATATAAATATATAAGAAGAATATTATAATGTTTGATGATATATATATAAATATTAAATGGCCGTAATAAAAAAAAAAGATAAGGTAAAAGAAGGTATATTCATTCATGTGTTAAAAAAAATAAACCCGGAGGAAAATATTATTAATAAATAATAACAAAAATATTAATAATAATAATAATAAAGGAAAATATCAATGAATGAAAACAATATATAGATCTTTTTTTTTTAGATAATATTGAATATATAAAAGACGATCAATATATAATAAACATAATTTCCACGATGAATTTTCTTGTTATAAAACTTGATTTCTTTGATATTTGTATATTAATCGAAATAAATTGTTAATTATAGTTTGGTAAAAAAATGTTGTCATGTTTTTTTATTATAAAAATTAAACTGTTTTATAATCTTTTGTTGTGGTAAAAGTACAAAGTAAGTTATTCTCCCTGAATGATATTCAATTCAATGTGGTTATTTTTTTTAAATTTTACAAATATAATCATAAATTAAATTTATCATATATTAAAAAACAATTTCTTTAAAAATAATTCTATTATTTTTATATTGTATTTAATCAAAAAAAATCAATTTAATATTCATTTTGGATAAAAGTTTATTCTATAAGATATTTTATGGGTAAATATTTCTCATTTTTTCTATATTTATGGTATATAAAAGAAATTATATTAAAGTGAAATCTAAATAAGGTAAAATATATCCGCATAAAGAAAATTTTCTATATTTATAAAGATATGCATGATATACATATTATATTATACATTTATTTATATGGGGGAGGTATGGAAAGAAAAACATGTGTCAGAGGTAATAAAATGTATAATATATATTTTTACGAATTTTACATGAGACAGGTATTATGTTATTGAAGTCTATAAAATGATTGATTACCGACATTTATTGGAAAGAAAAAGAAAAGTCTTATATATATGTTTTCTATATGAAAATTTCCTATATAAATCTACCTAAACCTTATTATTATTATATACAATGTTTTATTTTTATGATATTATATTGTATATATACATTCAAAAGACTAATAAATAATAAAATATTGATTGACTATTTATTTAGAATTTTTGTTATATGAATATCTGGAGAGAAAATGCTTTAAAATCTAATAAATAAATGGCATACAATTAATTTCTGTTTGATTAAAACAATTCATATACATGAATTGCTGTGTTTTATTGTTAAACTTAATACTTTTATAACTTATATGAATATATTAGATTTTCGAAATATTGATTTGTTTTTATTACATCTAAGCGCATTAATTGAAAGTATGATATACAGAAAATATTTAAATTTTATTGTCATTTTCCATTGAAAAACACTTTTTAATTATATCTAAGTTAACCCATTTTATAAATGATTTTAATAACATTTTTTTGCGAAAGTATAAAAGAATTGGAATTAATTTGAATGTATAAAAATTTAATCTTTGATATAACAACACAATTGAATTCCAAATATCTTATATGTGGTATTATATTTACAAAATAATGAAACATTTCTGAAAATACGATCATATAATATAAATTATAGATCTAAAAGAGTATAAATATCTGTATATATGCATATAATTATAAAGATACATCTATCTTTACAATTAACACACTATATTTATCGCACAACATTTTTCCAATTTTATTTCTGTATGTAGATTTATATACTTTTTTCTTTTATATCATACATGATTTTTTGTAATTGGTATATTTTAAGATACACATACATATATTGAATCAAGGACAAACATAATTGCGAATTTCTATATATATAAATGATTTTGTATTCGTTGTGGTTTTCGTATGTTTATTTATTTGTATTTTTGCATGTTTATTTCATTAACACATTAAAAATATATATTTTTCATATATTACAATACAATATACAATATTTATACATGTAAATATAAACGGAACGAACGAATCATATATATATAACAACATATATATTACGGGTATATAGGTAATTAGAAATAAATTTTATATATCTTTTCACAGTCATTCATTTTCTCAACAACCGCAACAAATAAATAATATAATATATATATAAAAAAAAAGCAAGTAAAATTAAAATGAAAAAAAAAAGAAAGAAAAGCACTATATATAAATTATACATTAGTCACAGATAAATGAACGAAAACCATTTAATTGTAAATATTTATGTTTTATATTGAGATGAGTATATACGTATATATATATGACATGGATATGATGAAAATGAAAAACATGTAGCAGAACAATATTCATTTTATATTACATTATTATTATTATTATTATTATTATAGTATCTGTTTCTTTTTATACACATAAACGTATAAATATATATATATATGTTTTAAGTGAATAGATTTGTATTTATATTTTGTAAAATAGAAAGAATAAGAAAAAAAACCGAGGTTAAAGGTGCCATACTCATATGGCGACAAGAGTCTGAGTATTTTAGTAATTTGAATCGTGTGTATACGAAATTATAATATACACACGTGTTAATATATATAATTTGATTTTCCTGGCAACTAATCAAATAGCACTACCTTTTCTCAGGTGACAAGATTTTTAAATAAATGTATATTTGCTTTTAAATTAATGTATATTACAGTAGAAGATACAAAAGCATTAAATTTATATACGATTTATGTGTATAAAACTATATATAATAATTTATATTATACATTTTAAGATATATACAACAATATATATGCTCACTCACAACAAGATATGTATATATATATATTATGTTGTATATATATATATTATGTACATATGTTTAGTGAAGAAAAAATAAAGTGTTGGCTTGAAAATTTATTATAAATTGAATTTATATGTTTTCGGACACTTATATTTATATATTATTATATAATACATTTAATGTAATATTAAGCCATTAAGAAAGTTATGTTTTTTTTGTCTTTTACAAATCTATTTATGTATGTATATCTATCATATAAATATAGCTAATATCTTTAATTTTTTTATTTGCATCATATTGTGTATATTTTAGATGGCGAATTAATTTATTGTGATATATATCGTATATAAATTAGTATGTTAACGTATAGAAAATAGCATACAGCACATTTTTATAACATGTAATTTTAAGAATTTTAAAAAACTAAACAATATAAATATTTTAACGTTGTGACAAAAATTGCTTAAATACTTTTTTTTTTTATATATTTTATATTGAGTTTAAATATCACGAAATTGATTACCTGTATAATGAAAATAGATTAGAGATCATTTGATCAATACATGCATTATATATATTTTTTGATTTATTAGCACAATATGTATATAAATAACGTATTGATGTCAATAAATAGGCATATAGATCACCAGTATGAAAACAAATGAACACTTACAATTGACTATTGGTTCTTGCATTCTGTAATTGTTGTTGATTTCACGAGTAATGACATCGAAAATTACAATATAGCTTTCTAATTTTTTATATGCAAGAAAATTAAGAGATTAAATTATTTGTTCCAAAGATCTTCGCGAATTTTTTTGTATCTAATCAATTTAAAATTCTGTAACAAAACATCAATCTATCATCATAATCTATATATTTGAATGAATACCTCAAAATAATACAGTAAAAATAGTATATATAATGTATATGATTATGTAAATTTGATATTATATATACTTAATCATTTTCTGTATTTGCACTTGCTTCATTCAAACATATGCCGTCACATATTTACGAATATTTAAGGTGCAAGAATAGCATTTGTTGTTTAATTAAGTTATTTTTAGGTACAACTATCTGTACATTAAAGTAGGGAAACAGAAATAGTTTTTTTTAATTTTATATCGCGGGTACAACATCATGTTTACTTCTTTTGAATGCCTTCCATGTATATATGTAACTTATATATTGTGTATTTATATTTTCAAAACGATTAAAAAACATAAACTCATATTCAAATACATATCTATATCTATATATATATATTATACATTTTCCCCATATACCCAGAGGTATACTTATACGCGTATATAAGAAATTTAATTTAAAATATGTATATATAGTATAAATATACACACGAGTAATGAGATCTCTAATTAACATATTATTATTGAATCATATAAATTCTCGGTATATATTTCGTGTGGTAATTATTTGTGCAAGCTGTATATAAAATTAAATATATTTTAATACAGGGAAACAGAAATTGTATATTTGATTTGTGAGGAATTTATTAAATATAATTTTTCGATTGATGGTCGATTGTTGTTTTCGACATTTCATAAATCATTAAGCCAACCTTTTAGTGCATGGTTTCAAAAAATCAAAGTAAATATTATATTTTATTTTTCAAATAAAATTACTTCAAAATCTTTCAATGATATAACATTATTTTTTAAATAGTTATCCG